>JAYRBT010000177.1:1853034-1869186 GCA_036023395.1 Myiotriccus ornatus
CCCGCAGGGCTCCTGCCTGCTCCCCGCAGCTCCCGGGACCGGGGGGAGGACGGGGGGAAGGAGGAAGGGGCCAGGCAGGGTGCGCTGCCCGGCAGGGAGGGGCGGGTTGCCGTGCCCTGCCGTGGCCCCGGGCGGGCGGTGAGCGCAGCCCGGCCCCGTGGAGCCCCCCCCGGGCGGCGCGTCCCGCTCCGGCCTCGCTGCCGCGGGAAGGGCGCCGCAGGGCTCGGTTCTGGGAGCCGCGTTGGCTGGGTTAACGCGGGGCGCAGTTGCGGCTCTCCGGTGGTGTGCGGGATGTGCCGGGCTGGGCTTTCTGTCGCGGCTGCGGCGTTGAAATGCCGCGTTGCGAGGAGCTGCGCTTGGTGCGCGGCTGTGCTGTCTGCGCCTCTGCCTTTGCCTGCTCTCGGTGTCAGGAGAGTCCCGTGGACTGATCTGTTGTGGCTGCTGCTGTGGCGTGAACTGGCGCCTTTATGGGATTGGGAGCTAATTAATTTCGCCGTTTGATCTGTATGCACTAGGGCTGGGTGATCCTTTGACTAACTGCTCGCTGAGTGCATCTGTAATGTACATCAACGCACCTCAACTACTTTTAGGTAGTTTAGGTACTTTAGCTTAGTTCATTCATCCTTGGAGTACGTGGAATATATGAATATACCGCTTTTTTCCCTAAGGATACTCTCTATGAGTAATGATAAGTATAAAAGTTGTATCCATTTTATAAAGAACTTTTTGCAGCCTATGTGTCGTTTGTTTGTTTGTGTGTGTCTGCACTTTCATCTGAGATCAGCATCGTTGTGGAAAAGGCTCTTCCTCCTTTAAGAGAAAAGTATTTCATTGAGTGTAATTTGTGAAACCCTTTAATTGCAGAAATAGAAGAGTTGCTTTGAAAGTTCCGGTTCTTCTTCATATCCCCTTTATAAACAGTGGATTTTGCACAGCATGGCTTAGAAGATGTGGACAGCTCCCATGGTGGCAGTCCCCTAAATTTCCAGGCACTTGAACACACAGTTAGTGGTTTGTCATGGAAAATGAGGACACTTTCAGTGAACTCTAAAGTACATTTTCCTTGTCTTTTAAATATTTAGTAATTCCCTGACCTTGCTAATTTTTATACTTAAATATCAAGGAAGTTTTTCAACCCTAGGGATAGCAACTTGTGAATATACTTTTAGGTAGTTTTCGGGTTCTGGCATCTTTGAAAGGCTGTAAAACTGTACTCCTGTGTAAACCTCTGGTAAGCCCTAGCCCTTGAATCACTGGTTTCTGGGGGCTGAGTGGGTAGGCCAGGCAAGACTTGTGCCAGACATGGTGACTATAAAAAAAGCTTCCACTGGTTCCAGGTATTAGGCATTGTTGGACAGAGACCATCTGCACAGAATCACTGATTTTGGAGACTGAGGAAGGGCCTCAAGAAATTCGCCTTCTGCAACCTCAGAGCAGGCTCAGCACCAAATTCCAAGTTGTTTGCTCAGGGCTTTGTCCAGTTGAGTCTTGAAAATCTGTGACGGCAGAGATTTCGCAGCAGCTCTGGGCAAGCCGGTCCAGTGCTTACTTATTTTTGTAGGGAATTTTCTTCTTCCTTATATCCACTGGGAGCTTTTGCTGCTTCAGTTTATGCCTGCTTTTTGTTGCCTTCCCTCAGTAAAGAGCTCAGCTGTCTGCTCGGTAGCTTCTCTTAGGTACCATCCCACGGCCTTCAGGTCTTCCTCTCTTCTCCAGGTTAAACAAGCCCAATCCCTTCAGCCCCTTCTCTTGGGTCATTTGCCCCATCTTGGTTCCCCTCCACTGGACTCATTTCAGTTTATCTTTGCTTCTCACTTCAGTTTATCTTTACTTATTTCTTGTACTTTATCTTCTCACTTCAGCTTATTTTTGGTTCTTTCTTGTACTGAGTGTCTCAAAACTGGACCTTGTATTCAAAGTGTGATCTAAAGAGTAAAGGGGATAATCCCATCCTTTGACCAGCTGACTGAGCCCACTCTGCTGGTGGAAGTGTTGTGCTTGGTCTCCTTCCTGTCCTTTCTCTGTGTGTGTGTGTGTAAATGCTTCATAAATGTGTTGCAAAATGCTGTTTATGTGTTGCTTAAAGAGTGCTGTTACTTTCCTTCTTTTGTCTTGCCCACTGGCAGTTAAATAATTGACTGCACAAAATATTTAATTTTTATTGACACTGGGGACAGAGGACAATCCCTTTTTTTTTGGGTACAAATTCCCAGTGGAAGTTACTATAACCTCGCTTAGTCTGGTATTTTTCATAGGCGTATTTTTTGACAGTCAGCAGGCAGTCTTCTAAATCTCTGGCTTAGGGCTTGAATTTAAATTTGCCTGGTTCAGAATCTGTTACCCAGATGCAGCTTTATTTACCAGACATGGAGATACAGCTTAGGAGTGAGTGTGAGTAAGGGAAAGCAGGGTGTTATCAGACACAGGTGGAATGAGGAACTTCTGAAGAGAGGAAAAGGCAGAGGGTACAAGGAGGAATTTCTTTTACCCTACAGCTAGAGGCTGCTTGTTGTATTATTGTTGGTCACTCTTCTTAAGAAATGCATTTCCTTTGGAAAAGAAGTGTTAGATAAGGGCTGGATTTCAAATGCCATCTTGCCATTAAGGCACTGCATTTTCAGGCTTTATAGTCAAGTTTACTTCCAAACTTTTCCTTTCAAGACCACCATTTGTGCCAAAGCAGTTCTCTGTAATGAGCTGCAACTATTGTATAACATAATAATCACATGCCTTGTATGGAGTGTTTTGTTTCAAGCTCCTTGAAAAAAAAAGGTCGGGGATATGCTCTGAAAACAATCGGGATACTTTTCCACTTTCAAAGTTTGTTGTGTTTCTGTCCTTAAGATCCTAAATGTCTTTGCTGTAAGTAGCAATGTGGAAAGTTACAAGTCTTGCTTAGTTCTTTACATGTCCTACTGCCTTAGGTACCAGCAAAGAAAAACTAAACTGGCAAAATTAGAAAGAATGACAAGTTCACAGCAGCTTTCTTGGGAAGCTCAAAGATTTCACCTCTTTGTTTTGACTCCATCAGCATTCCTGCTGTTTTTTTCCTGTCCCCTGTTTTTTGCTTAATTTACTATTATTGTAGAGAAGTTTGCTTTTTCTCTTCCTTCTGGGTGATTCAACGTTGCAGGTGCTACAGACATTTGTGCTTCCACCAGCAGAGATTAAGGAGTTGGTCCAACTCCCATTGGAATCGATTTCAAGTGAAGTTTAATGAACTCTTACAAACTTATAAAATGAATGATCCTGTTCACTGGAGTCCATCTGTGCAATCCCGAATTACCTTCTGGAGCCTTGGATGTTGTGCCGGTGTGATTCAGTTGGCTCCTAACTTTTAAATCACTATGTAATTGCAGGTGTCATTCTGCAATTGCCTTCATGCAAAAAACTTCAATAGGCTGGTTACATATGGCCATCTGAACACTTCCAGGAATTTTTAATTTTCCTGTTACAGTCATATAATTGTTAAACAAAATCATCTGATGTCAGATTGCTCCACTGTTGTAATTCTTGGAATTCAGATTATAAATCAGTTTACTCTTCACCTAAAATAAAATATGAATTCTTCTTTCACTGCCTTTGTAAAGGAATTCATAGAATTGCTGTTATGTCCAAGACATGCTGTGAATGACTTTAATAGTATGTGTTTTTTCAGTTGTGTGTTAGATGTTTATGATCTATCAGTCCGGGTTTCACTGGGTGAAATCCTGCCTGCCTCACTGCCGTGTCTGTTTTCAGCAATAACACAAAAAGCAGTGAAGCCAGGATTTTGCTTCAAAGCCTTGGGTGAGAACTTTCTAGCTTCTTAGCATGTTACTTTGCTGACATCCTTCTTGGTACAGAGGAATATCACTTGATAGTGATTAATATGAATTTAATTTGTAGCGTGTTTACTCACTGGAGTCATCCAAGTAAAAGTCTGCTGGCTCAGACCACACATCACTGCTGTGGTACTTGAGTGTAGTTCTGTAGAGCTCTGCAGGATCTTTTTACCACAATGATGATAGTACAGTATATTGTGAAAGTAATTGTAATGTGCAGTATATAATTACATGTAATGTATAATTATTTCATAATAGAGAATTGTAGTAAGTATTGCAAAGGTAATTAAAATGTTGTTCACTTTTATATTTTTAAATTCCCCGTTATCACCTTTCTTTGACTTATAAACTAAGAAAAGTTAATTGTTCTCTAACATAGTATTAAAATGAAGTCTTACTTTATTCTTCGTTTCGTTTTGTTTCCAGGTGGAGGCGTAGCTGTTGGAACCCTTCTTCTTATCGGTTAGTACAGAATATATATTAATGTATTCATTGAACAGCCTGTCTTCTCACTGTGTTTTGAAGTCAGACTTTAAGAAAGAGTCTCAGGTCTCTTCACTTTGTGTAGCCTTCAGAGTGGACTGCTGTTCAATTGAAGAATTACTGGAGGTGAACCAAAGCCTTAATTTTAGACACACAAAGAATACCACAGAACTCTGTTTGAAGGGATGGTGTTCAGCACGTTCCAGGACTTCCCAGCAAAATATTCAAATTAGCAAAGATTTTCTAACCTACTTGATTTCCTGTAAGATTCAGACTGTTTATCATCACTAAGGGTTGGGGTTTTTTTGTAAGTTTGGCTGTCTGAGGAAGATATTTAATCTTTTAATCTTCTGGTTGCCAGAATCAGCCGAAAGATGATGGAAGCCTTTCTGTGAGGATGTGGATGAGGGACACTTATGTGGAAAACATCTGCATCTGTGACCTGAGTTCACATCTCAAGTAGTGTAACAAATTTAATACTACCTTTTCATCCCAAGTTGCTGGAACAAAAAACCTAGGATCCTAGGGACAACAGGTCTAACTTTTAGTTTTCCAGTCACTGCAATACCTCTGAACTGTTGGAGCCTAAAAAGTCGAGTGATTGTTTTCTCCCACTGAATAAGATGTAAAGTACCTCAATTTCCTGATTTGTAGGACTGACAAAAACCAATCCCATTGCAAAGCTATTTGAGATACAAGAAGCAGTATCAGAGTGCCTACATGTTAAATTCCCCAAATCCTGCTTTAAATACTTAAAAATGGGTTATTATTTTAAATTAAGGCGGATGGTCCGAACCATCACACAGTGAAGGAGCAGAAGAACTGGAAGATTAGAAAATACAGTTTCTACTTTTGAGTGCTCCTGGAGCAGTCACTGGATGGCAGTCCTTGAACTAGAGCTCAAGAGAAAACAAGGTTTGTGATGGGTTCACCTTGGCTGGAAACCAGGTCCCCACCAAGCTGCTCTGTCATTCCTCTTCCTCAACTGGATTTGAGAGAGGAGAGTTCTTCCCATTTTATCCTTCCTGATGTTCTGAAGCAGGCTTTTTACTTCCAGGAATTTAGTCTCTTCATCACTTGGAAGTATTTTTGGTAATGTTGTTTAGAATTCCTTGGCATGGGATTTATGCAGTGGCAAAGCCATCATGTGTCCAGTGACAGGCACCAGTAGCCAAGCAGCTCTTCAGAGTGTGGCTCTTTAGCCTTAAGACAGATTGACTCAGTAATTTTCATTCATTTCCTGAAAGGCATGAAAACATTGTGGTCCCAATATTTTATCTGTTTTCAGTTTTGCTAAAACTGAATGTGGAATGACAGCCGTCACCTGGGAGATTGCCTCTGTATCTGAAATTTTGGTTGTTTTGAATGCTTGCAACATTTGGAATTAGTCTTAACACTAAAGAGCTAAACGGTGAGATTTGGGGAAAACTTCTTTTAAATCTCTTTTAGCCACTGTAGGAATTACATTGTGTTATCTTTTGGTGTTTATAGGGCTCATGTAACCTGCACTAGAGGGTGAACAACATTTTGCATTTGTCACTGAGCAAACTAAATACTCTCCCTCTTACCATGGCCTGTTGTTACTTTAAGGGTAGTTTTTATTCCTGCATTTTATCCATCGTTAGAGACAGTTATTGATGTGTCACTGAATCTTAGAAAATGTTGACTTTAACCTAAAGTATATAAATGAGCTTATGTTGTGGTGCAGGTTAGGTAATTTGAATAGTTGCCTACCAGAAAAAATAAGTGACATTGCCTAATCCAAGCCATTTTCAGTTGGAGAAGAGCTGTAATATTTTACACAGATGAGAGATTATGAGACTAGATTGATTTTGTTTCATCTTCCCATTACAATATTTGCTGCCAGTTCCAGTAGACAAAACTGGGTGGCATCAAATGAACCCAGTAGCTGGAAAATTGTCATTAAATAAAAGAAGGTTGTTCTGGAGCAGTGGTGGAACACTCCACCGTGGGCTGTTGTGGGTGTGGAAAGCAGTTGTGACCTCAGTGGACACTGGGCAGGGTGGTGGAAGAGAAAAGCTGTTTGCTTTCCTTGGTCAGTGTTCTAATGGAAGAGATGGCTTGTGGCTGGTAGGTTTTAATTTACTTATCCTTACGTTGGCTGGGTATTTGTGATCTGATATTAAACTGTGCTTCACAGAAGCACGAAGGAGAACGTCTCTTTCACAGCTGAAAACTGATTTTTTTCCCCCCAAATAAGACCTATGTTATTTTGAAACATGTAATTAGATACAAGAAGTCTTAAAACAGGAACTATATTTATTCGTGACTCATTAGTCTAAAAATTTTTAGATGAATTTTTACAGTTGGTGCAGGTAGAATTGTAATTGCATTGTTAGGATATCCTGTCAGTATACCAAAAAATTCTGTCATGAGATTAGTCTAGGCAAGCTTAATATTATCAGGATTGAAGCTGTCAGTGATAAACCTCCCAGGAAGATCTTTCTGTGTTGTACTCCAAGTGTTATAAAAAGGTTAAATTCTTCCCCTTCCTTCAACATTCTCTAAGGCAAGAATAAATTGCATTACTTTTAGCTTAGCTCCCTTTGCAAATTAAACGCTCATCTTCATTATTTGACACATTATCTTGGTTAATTTAACCAAATAATAGTAGATTCAGGGTATTAAAATATTTATTTTAACTGTTGTGTTCTGAGATGTAGTAATGGCACAGGTTACTTGCTAAGACTGAAAAATATTGTTTGAAACCTAAGTGTACAATTTTTTAAACTCAATTCTTAATAAAGAGGACTGTGATTTTCAGTTGAACTTAATTCTATAGTATATTGTTTTGACAGTGTTTTAATTATATGAGAATTAGAGAGCTGAGGCATATGATAATCTCATCCCAGTCCTGGTTATTAGAGGAGCTTGAAACTTGGGTTTTGTTCATGTGACAAGAATTTTTAGGATTTTAGCTAGTACTTTATTTTCAAAAAATCTTCCCCTAGTGGGTTTGTAACAGGCATTCTGATGTGACACCACCAAACCAGGTTGTTCAATGGAAACGTGAGACCAATTTCAGCTTTCCGGAAGAATCTCCCCTTCCAAAACAAGTTGTGTAGCTGTAGATTAAACACTTCAACCTGTTTTGTGTCTGTTTTGCCAGCCTGGGGAAGAGTTTCCAGAAGGATGTTACTTTGTTTTTAAACATAAGCCTTGTTCATGTGACACGTTCTGCGTGGTGAGTTACAGCCCACTCAAAGTACATCTCTCCTGGGTACTGTACAAGAACCTATTCTTACCTACCTTTAGGTTTTGACAAGGTCACTGACAGCTAAATGTTTTAAAGATTATCAGTAGGAGGGTTTTTGTTGGTAGCTGAGGTCAGTTATTAAAAGTTAAAGATGTCTGCTTAAAAGCGGGTCTATACTTGTACGTTCTAAGCCTTGAAGCAGTTTCAGCTACTTTAATTAGCTACTATTATTTTTGTTAGACCTGCAATTTAACCTGACTGGTAAGAGCTCTCTTCCCTTGTCAATATAACTGAATGTATCTTCTTTTTAAAGCTGAGAAAGATAATCTCGAGAGAGGTACAAAACAGTGATTTGCTGAATATAATTCTACAAAATACCAGTTACCAGAATTCGCCCTCCTGAAGTATGGCCAAATGCCAAATATTGTAACTTATATGTTTGACAACCCCGTTTTGGCATGTGCTAATTAAATGCAAGTGACACAAACTATCTCCCCTCGAGCTTAGTAAATGTGGACATTAGAAAAGTATCTTTTAACTGGAATTTCAGATTATTAAAATAATCGCATCTTATAACCCGCAGCAATTCAGAGAGATGTTTCATAGCCACAGAAAGACACACCTTAGGTCACAGGACCCTGCTGTAGAACTATCTGGTGAAAAAAATTATCGATACTGATAGGCTATGACAGGCTTTTGGCAGCTTTAGGGCAACCTGTCTAGACTTTGTACAGAGGGGAAAAAAATAAGCTGCCTGTACATTACATTGTTGCAGTGCTGTTTTTGACTTTTACAGTCCCACCATTTTAAGCAATTATACTACAAATTACTGCTGGACTTTTTCAGAGACCTCCGTGTTGTTTATTATTATATAGATGTTTAAAAGTCAGGTGTTGTAAATCTGATCTGTACGTATTTGTTACCTTATGGCAGGTTTTGTTCCTGACTTTTTGTTCCTCCTGAAGTTCTAGAGCTTATTCTGTATCCTTCTTCTGAAATATGAAAACTTCTGTGCAGAGGGGGTAGTTATGGTTAGAGACTTTTTAAATTATTTACATATCAATCACATATTTACATATCAATTCTTATAATTCGATTTTTTTCCCTAATTTTTAGATAAATTATGTATTTGCAGTGCCTTAGTGATACCAGTGTCTCGCTGATAGCCTTTTGTTTTCTGTGCCCCAGATAAAATCCAGGGCCTTAAAATTTTACACCTAGTTTCTCTGAGTAGTAGCTACAGACAGTCTGTGCACAAAGGTGTTGAGAATGTCTCTTATGTATCCAGTGTAGTGGAGAAAGGAGCCATAAATAGGAATTGGTCTTTATCCTTAGTATTCCACGTGGGTATATGTTGGAATTCATTGCAGTCATACTGACAGAACTGCTTTTTCTTCGTGACTGTTCCAGCCATGAAAGAATGCTGCTGTGGAAGGGAGACCAAAGGGTAACAATCACAATAAACTGTTTTATTTATGTCCTTATCTGTAGGATCAGAGGAGGTTTTGTCCTGGAGACAATATGCATAACTTCTGGGTAAATAATCTCTTATCCTCGTATAGTTTTCCGCTTCACTAGTTACTCACCTGCTACTTTAGCTGTGGAACACTCTTTGTTCGGGAAGAATCAGAGAAAGCTGTGGAGGGCTGGGTGACTTGTGGTGACTGGGCCCAGAAAAGGGTCTGCAGCTGCAAGAGTCTTATTTGTTCATGTGCCTTATTAGCTGGAAGTGAAGTTCACTTTGGAGGCTGCTGATGGGACAGCTCTTTGCTGTGGAGGCTGAGAATTTGGGCCAGGTTGGTTTGTCTCAAGTACTTGGCTGACTGAAATGAACTCAAGTGTTAAGTTCCTGCACGTACAGAATGAAGGTGGTTCTTTTGGAAATTTTGGAAAAGTAATGCTAAACAGTTGAAAATTCACCCTTAACCATCAAAGTAGTAAGCCCAAGCCTTACCAGAAAAGTGTTTAATTCCGTGATTCCGTGAAAATAATCAGTGAGCTGCTGAGGTACCTGTGCCAAGTGATTTGTTTGTTTATTTGCAAGAAGAAAGCGAGCCTTACTCCTCTGGGTTTGAATGGTAACGTAACTATTAAAGGCAGGGTACAATGGATGCTATCAGAAAAGCCCCATATGGGTGCACTTTAGATCTTTTGAATACCACAAAAGTTTAGTGACCTAGAAATGAATCAATAAAAAGACATCCTCTATCTGACAAATTGAAGAACTGAGGGATTCTTACAGATGCATTGACTTTAACAATTCCAGATACACTGGTTGTAAAGGCTTTCTGAGACACATTTAATCCTTAGAGTACTGTAGCAGACTATGAGGTGGTTTATATTTAGATCACTCTCCAATACTTAATTTCCTATTTTTACTCTAAGTTTGCTGTTATGAAAATCAGTGTAAGCAAACCAAGGGAAAGGCTAATGCTTAAATGATGTGTCCCTGCACTGGATGTGAATATCTTTAATTTGCTGCACTGAAAATGCCTTATTGTTTTGCAAAATGTGTTTTGGATATGGCAGTGTAAGAGCATCTCTAGTCCTCTTATATTACAAATAAATCAATGAGTCAATGAAATTAATTATCATCTGGATTAAGTCAGTAAAAGGGTTTATAACTCTGTTCCTCATTCCTTTGCTTCTACAGTTTAACATTTCAGCATTTCAAATAAAATTTGAGTGAAAATTCTTCTTTACTACTACGGACTTATTTCCTAATGGTTTAGTTAAATAATCATCAGCACACAGTGTGATTTCTTACATTTATGCACCAGTTTATGGAGTTTGTGTGTTATGTTTGGCACAAAATTGAGCATGTTGTTTATTTTCTAAGGAATAATTGGTATCAAAAATGATGATCCAGAAAGACTGTGTAATTGCACATGCACAAACCATGAAACAGTTGAACTAGACATTTGCTTATATTCCATGAAATATCAGTTAAGTCCTGTCTGCATACAATACAACTCAGTTTTTCTATGCCTCAAATGGTGAAGAAGGTCAACTTTATCCTACAGATAAAAGTTGATAAAGCAAGATTTTTTTGTTTGCCAAGGGTGGTGTTAAATGTCACAGCTGGGGATCCTTCCAGAGCACTCGAGGAGTGTTCCTTTTCCTCTTTTTTTTTTTTTGAAGAGAGGGAGATCTGACAAAATTCTCTCTCTCCACTGACATCTGCTGCAGTGATGTGATTACAGGGTGGCTTTTTTCAGGTAGCTCAGACAATTAAAAAAAACCCAAAACAAACAAAACCAACCAAACAAAAAAAGAAGTAGATACCATGCTGTCACTTTGGTTTCTAGAGGGCCTTGGTTCTTAAATTGAGAGAGAGCTTCGTAGATGAAGATGAGCACATGGAAATCAATATACTGTGAATAATATAATACCAATGATGCTGCAGTAAGCAGCCAAAGCATCAGTAACTGGAGAGAGCCCATGTTTGAGGGACAGGAGCTGTAGGTGTTCCTGGCCTCCAGTTTAAAGGGAGACTCTGTGTATGAGCTTTATTTTCCTCTTGTTGAAACAGTTCAAGATCAAAGCAGGCTCCAAAGACTGTATTTACAAAATAAGGCTGTTTTACTTCTTCACAACTTTAGATACTGTCTGTTCTGCTCTTTGCTTCTGCACCTTTAGTGCTTCAGTTTTACCTGGATTGACTCTTGTCTCTTTCCTGGTCTCATACCTGGATCTTCCTGGTCTCATACCTGGATCTGCCTCGGTCCCCACACAGTGTGTGGAGCTGAGTTACGAGGGAGGCAGTTCTGCAGTGACACTACTAATGGCTTTGTAAGGATGCGAGAGTAAACTACATCAAATATTTAACTTAGAGCTCCAAACTTCCAAGGAAATTGTAGGTTTTTTATTTTGTTAATGCTTTCAGAAATCGGTCCTGCTGAAATTTTAATAAGGAGCCCAACACTGTCACCAGTGAGCTTTTGTCAGTACTGTCCTTTTGTGATACAGCACTGGCCATATCACTACACTGTTGTATTTTAAAAAAGGTGTTATTGCAAATACAGAGGGTTAAAATATGGCCTACTAAGCAGGTTAACAGTATCAAAGATAATTTATATTAATACAGTCTGAGTTCTTAAAACCTGAAGACCCTACAATGGACTGGATACATCAATGGCTAGTACTAGTAATGATAATGCTGTAATTATTGTATTCCCTTTGGCTTCTTCGGACATCCAGTTTTATTTAATCTCCTGTCTCAGTGATGTGTTATGAAGCATTTTTCTCTACCTTGAAATACTGCTTTGGAGTCACGTCTGGTTCATTTCTTGGGTTTAATGAAAGGGAAACTCTTAAATAAATATTTCTCCTTACAACAAAATATGTAATCTTGGCACTGTATCTTTAGGGATTATTACGAAGAAGAAAGAAATTAAAGATACAAACCTTCCAAATTTTAAATTTATTCAAATACTAAATTTAAAAGTGAAATTAAAAAAAAAAGCAGGAAATAAATTCTGTTTTACCTAATATCCCATGGAGGTATTGGGGAATATCTCTTGGAGAACTACTTCTTTTCCATTGATTTTGAATACTTGTAGTTTGAATTAATCTTAGGCCTTTTGACTCTTAAGCTCCAAAACGTTGTATTTTCATACATACTGAAGTTATAATATATTTTTTGGGTACGAATGACAACTAAATCTAAAATTTTACTGGACAATGAATGCCATAGTTATATTGCTGGAACTTTTTTTGATGGCATTAACACTGCTAATGTTGAATTTCCTAAAAGTAAGGAACATCAAAGGTGGTTCAGATTTCAGGTTTTATTTACTCATTCACTTCCCCCATAACTTTAAGTTATGATAAGTTTTAATTGTATAAAGTTCACTAAGATTTTCTAATTCTGGTAATTTCTGGTACTTTACTTGCAATAAGGAAGCTGAAGGAAATATTGACCTTTCTGAAGTCAGTGGGAGTTTGTATTTTCATTCCAGTAGGCCAGTATTCACAGTGTCTGTTAACAAGTATTGCCTCATTTCTTAAACTGTAAATTCATGTGTCTTTGGAGCGTGTTCCTGATTTAGCTTTCAAAAACAGTGTTGCAAATTACCTGTTTTTTCAATACAGACATTGGGTTTGCCTGGGTTTGTAGTTTTCACAGCTCTGAAAGAAATGCAGATGTAAGAATGTCTCTGTAAGAAATGCTTTAGCATGCCCAAGTATGGTTGGATTTTGAAAAGCATCAATTAATAGATATTTTAAGCAAGTTAATGTTTTAAGCATTGAGAATGTAAGTATTAATATAATTCTCCTAAATTAACAAACCCCATCCCAATAACCCATAAATTTCAGTAATCTTAGTTGATACTTATGGGAAGACTTGTAAGGAAGATAACACTGATCGCTGTATCCCATCCCTAATTAGAGTGAAACACAGGATTGAGAGCTTCTTCTCTGTCTTGAAAAATTCTAAATACAGTATTATAAACATTATGTTCAAAGTTTTGGAATCCTATTTTACCTCTGTTGTACACTGGATATACTTCAGGAGATGGAAAAAAGGGGCCTTTTACAGTGTTGGGAACGTACGGGTGGGTGATTTATCTAACAGCAAAATAAAACTCCACTCTTGTTTTCACAGAGGAAGATAAATACGGTCTCTACTCCAATTTGTTGTTCAAGTATTTTCTCGCAGAGGGAATTGTCTGTGGACATGACCTGTTTGTTGCTTCTGCTAAGGAGCATCCTGACAACATCTTGAAGGTAAATAAGATTCATTGCTTTCGATAAGTAGAGCTGTAATCTCTCGATGAGCTTGGACACATTTTAAAGAGTGTGTTTTGTGTAGTAACAAATTAATTCATCTTGGTGATTCATAAGAGTGCATTGGGAAGTACAGGAGTATTTGCAGTAACCAGATTTGGGAATTAAATTTAGCTCCCTGGCTTCCATCTATGGACAGCAGAGTAAGATCTTCCCAAGGCCAAATCAGGCTTGGAGCCAGCTTGTCTTTATTTTGGTTGTGGATGAAAATCAGACACACTTGCTGGATTAGTGGAATGGTTTGAGTAAACCCAACTCTTGACAGTTTTGAGTGACCTATCAGGAAGAGTAGTTAAGGGGCTTCCAGTATGTGTTCCAGTGCACAGTTTGTGTAGATATCTACTGTAGTTTCCCATAGAGAATAAAAATGCCATTTGAGATCTTTATAAGTTCCTTCACACTTATATTTCGTTCTGACTCTTTTTTTTGTGCTCGGGAACGTGGTCAGCCTTGAGTCAGGTCATACAGAAAGGATCCTCTCCAACTTCACTGAACTCCTAATCAAACACTGATAGTTTCTGTTATAAGAAAATTATATAAGGGAAAAAACCTGATCAACAGTGCAAAAAAATGCTGAAGTGTGAGGATAATCTTACAAAATTTCATTAAATATTTTATGTCTTTCTAAGGCTGCGTTTTTCTAATATCAGAAGGAACATATAATTTACTGATTACTTCTGCATCAACTGAAGTCTGGCTATTTCCTTCAGTATCTTCAGAGACTATTTGTGGACAAAATGATTACTTTTCTGTTTTCCTATCTAGTGGTGGGAAATTCTATGTCTTACCTATTCAATGTTCAGTATTCAGGAAGAAGTATATTCTTAATGAAATTATATGACTGTGTTATGAAAGACATCTAATTTATTTTTTTAATGATCTTGAAAATAAAGAGGGTTCCTTTAGGGATGAAATTTTTATCATTTATTCCTGTGGTTTAGAATGAAGCCTAAACAAATAGGTTACCAATTGATTTTTAAGTATGAATTACATAAGAACATGGTATATTTTTTAATAATAATTAGTTTTCAATAACTGATAAGCCATTGACTCCCCATCTGTACCATGCATGATTATTGCCATGGTATTTCTCATGGAATTAAATTATTCAAATGACTATTTTTATTGCACTGCATTAAATTTTCTTAAAACTGAATAGCAAACACACATTTTATTCTTCTTTGGTTCAGTTGTTCACAGCCTGTCATATATTTCCTTGCTCCTTTATGCTTTTGCAAGTTAATTAACAGACATTGTTCTGCTCTGCTCTCCTTGTACGAGTGTGAGTTTGTGGTCAGTTAGTTCGATGTGCCTTATCAAGCTCTGTTGTCTGATCTGGAATAACTTTCCTTCTTAATTTCCAGGGCTGGACACTAGGCAATAACACTGCAGTCCTCTGTTTTAACTCCACAGAGACTATAAATGAGTGGACAGTCTTGCTGCAGGAAAGTCGAGGAAATCCTAATTTTGTTTTCTTCCTCCATTTGTGTTTTTGTGTATCCAACAGTATTCTTGTCTGTGCTTTTCTTGACTGTTCAGCACTTCCTTGGTTTAGCAAACAAGGCACTGTAGAGTTGATTTCTCTGATTTGTATTGTGTCAGTGAAGTGACCCTCACTCAGCTGCTTCAAGAAGTCCTCTCCTGTCATAAAAATGAGCTCTTTGGGATTTGGATGACTCCACGAAGTCAGGATTTTAATACAGCCTATCTGACCGTTGAATAATGTGGCATTTTAGTTAATGAGGTTATTATTTAATGAGGTTAGTAATTTATTTTCATTATCTGATTGGACTGTATTCATTACTGGAAAGGCAACATAGACATGGTACATATCAACCGAATTACATGTTGTGCATGGGGTTTATTTAATAAAATTCAAGTGTGGATTCAGTATATTCCATAGCTAGTATTCTAATTAACTGGTGTATTACATAAAGGCAGTTGATTAAGTGTCCATATTAAATTTCTGTATTGTGTGGTCAGTCTATTTGTATGTTCAGTTCTCTGCCAAGATGCCATAATTCCCCTATTCCAGTTTTGTGATGTGATTGGAAGTTTCTTGAACCTATAACCAAGACAAATATTGCTGGTAGCAGGAAGGGGAAAAGACATTCTTATAGACCATAATTATCTTGAAATTGTGTATAACTAAAAGACAAGCAGAGGATAAAAAGCCCTGATCAACTGCCTAAGATATATTATATTACCACCCACCAATTTATCCATCATCCTTTAAAAACATATTCATGCCTTTTGTAGTCAAAGCTCCTTCAGGAAACTGGCATTAAGATGTAATGCTGAAAAATTATACACCTCTGGTAAAACCTACAGAACTATATACATGCTGGTTTCTAGAAAGTATTTTAAACATTTGAGAGCATTTCTGTTCATTCTATATTCTTCAAAAAAGGCAACTTCTTGCTATAAGGGCATAAATACTGAGAGTAGTATATAACATAAGCAATTATATGGCAACTTCTGTGACTGATCTATAAAATAAAACTGTTTTCACTGGTAAATGAAAAATATATTCAATAATAAAATGACTTCATATTTGGCATTAAAATTCTACAACTACCTAAACTGCCTATAAAGGCATTTCGTTACCTTTATTCCTAATTATTTGATTTAGGCTTGAGGGGGGAACTGATGCTCACAAGTTTTAATGAGAAAAAAAAAATGGGTTCTGTTTGAGTTACAGCTCACCTGGACACTAAAGATTGCTCTCAGTTGAGCTGCTTTTACCGTGGAGCCTGTGCCAAGTGGGATGGAGTTCACCCTCAGCTGGCTGACAGCACCAAGCTGTGTGGTGCAGTCACGTGCTGGAGGGAAGGGAGG
>JAYRBT010000177.1:1869839-1888946 GCA_036023395.1 Myiotriccus ornatus
TGGTGAGACCCCACCTGCAGGGCTGCATCCAGCTCTGGGACCCCCAACATGAAGGGCACAGACCTGCTGGATCTAGTCCAGAGGAGGCCACAGAGATGCTCCAAGGGCTGGAGCACCTCTGCTATGGACACAGGCTGGGAGTGCTGGGGTCGTTCAGCCTGGAGAGCCAAAGGCTCTGAGGAGACCTTCCAGCAGCCTTCCAGGGCCTGAAGGGGGTTACATGAGAGCTGGAGAGGCACTTTTTACCAGGGCATGTAGTGACAGGACAAGGGGGAGTGGCTTTAAACTGGCAGAGGACAGATTTAGATTAGATATAAGGAATACATTCTTCCCTGTGAGGGTGGTGAGGCACTGGAACAGGTTGCCCAGAGAAGCTGTGGCTGCCCCATCTCTGGAAGTGTTCAAGGCCAGGTTGGATGGGGCTTTGAGCAACCTGGTCTAGTGGAACATGTCCCTGCCCATGGCAGGCGGTTGGAATCAGATGGTCTTTAAGGTCCTTCCAACCCAAACCAATCTGTGATTCTATGATTTGTTTTGAAAGGAAGACTTCTAGGTCTTCCTTTGTGGTGGGAAACACAAATCAGCATCCCCTGTACAATTTTGCCGTGGGATCCTGGCCAATGCTACATCCATGACCATTCCATTTGGTACCTGGAAGCCTGAGGTGGCAGAGTGGGAGGTCCAGAACTCCTTTCTAGAACTGTGTCTGTTCGTCTCGTGTGAAGAAGTTGGATTCTGTTATTGCCTTTGAATGGATTTTCTGTTCTGGAGACGGAATTTTATTACAGGATACTTCTGCTCTCTGCTGAGATTGCCTTTTGGAGGTTCTCTTACAAGAAGAGAGGATAAAGAGCACATCCTTCAAGAAAAGGAACATACTTGGGCACCATTTGTGAGCCTGTTGCTTATGGTGGGGATCCGGGTACTTCCAGGTTTAAAAATGAGCGTGCAGTTTGCTCTCTGGAGAGCTACACAGAAGATTCCCTTGAGTAGTAAAGCCCTTGGTGTGCTCCTGTGACAGATACACAATGTCCCTGTGTTGGCTGGATGCATCCTGAAGTCACACCAGTCGGGTGGAACCGTGTGAGTGGTGTAGGATACCACAGAGAAAGGGAAAATGCAGCTTCCCTTGGTGCATGGAGAGAAGTGTAAGGGCTTATTAAAGATAAAACCCCCTCCAGAACAAGTGTGTATTTTTTTTTAAATTCTTACCAAGCTAAAAAGATCTCTACAACAAAAGTTAAAAGTATATTTTAAAAAGACATTTTGCTTAAGTATGGAATTTGAAAAGTCTCAAAAAGTTCTACCTCCAACAAGCTGGTTATACTTGGGCAAACCTGAAGGACAGAAAGTGCACATTTACCCTTTCCTGCTGAAAAGGTGAGAGCTTGTTATTTCCAGTGTTATTTAAACAAAAACAAAAAAAAAACTCCAACAATAAACCAGCAGCTGAGCTTCAGTGCTGTATTACGGTGTATGAAAACAACATCTTGAAATAACACATAGCTGTCTACATTTATTCCAGCAGTGTACATCCAACCCTGTGAAATGGTTGCTTACGTTTTTCCTTCACAGAGATGATTCCAAAACATTGTTTTTGTGAAAAGGGAAAATGCAAACCTGGAAGAAATGATCAGGCTGGTGGGCAGGGCTGTCCAAGCTTCCATTTTCAAAGAGCACTGTTCTGATTCCTGCCCCTCCTTCACTCTCTGGTATTTGCAAAGAAGATGTTTGTGAATACAAGAGGTATTTTTTTCTCTCATCTGACATGTTTAGATGATACATAAATTAAAAGCATAACAACTTGAAAGGTGAAAATATATATGCAAATAGGACTACATTCCTATTCTTTTTTTTCTAATTTTATTTTCAAAATACATGAACTTGTTGCAGCGGTTCAGCTGCTGTTAAATAACATCACTTAACACACAGAAATCCAACTGCAGTTACAGCAGAAGTGAACTTTCTAACATCTCTCTCTTTCTGAAGTCTTGTGGTACCACAAAGACTGGGGTTGAACCAGTCAGCTGTCTGAGTTAAAAACTAACTTCTGAATTATGAACCTCTTGCTCATCTGTTTATTTTTCTTGCTTGCACACTGGTTAAATGGAATATCTGTTCTACATTTTTCTTTGTTAAAATGCAAATATTTTAATTGTATTGTAATGTATAATTTTCTCCATTAGGAACTGTGTTATAAACTTGGCAGAGAAGTTGTAAGAGTGTGAAAGAGGACACTTGAAAAAAAGTAATTGCTTCTGTTAAAAAGAGTTAAATCCTTTAAAACAGTACCCACTCTGGGAACACTCTAAGGTGTAAAGCTTTGTCTTTGTCAAAAGTTCAGACCAATCTAATAAAAAGCTTTTCCAGAACCAGAGGAAATAAATGTTTGGCTTAAGTTTCAAGTTTTCTACCTACCTATCCCTGTCTGTTTATTAGGATATTTTCTTTCACCATCCTAGTTCTGAAATTGTGGGGTTTTTTTTAAGCACACATCTTCCTTAGCCTGTTAAATGTATCATAAAAGTGACAAAATCTTAATGTTTCGTCTCCAGTGTTCACAATCATCTATTTTACAAATCTGGTTGGTGACTTTGTAGAGCTGATTTGCTCAATTAATGAACTGTTGGTTACAGTGCTCAACTCTGAAGATTTTAATGAATGATGCTGTTATTAAATCTGTTTAGGCTCATCACTGCCTTATAAACTGCAGCAGTTTACAGGACTTTGGACAAGGGCACTCTCCTTTTTATTTAGTGTCTTCATGTTACTTCTTTTATTATCTCATGGCCTAATGTGTTTATCTTTTACATACTTAAGCATCCGTGAACTGATTGAGGGAAAAGATGAATTTTGTTTTTAAAAAATCATCTACTCATCTCTCCTGCATTCCTGAGTTTCAGTGTTTTGTAGTGGAGCCATAATGCAAGGAAGTTGCAGCAAAGAGTTTTATGGCTTGACTGTACAGTTTACTTCTATGTATGTGAAGCAGAGAATATATTCTCATGGGTTAAAAAAATACCCCTTAGAGTACCTGCAATTAGCCTTTTTTATTCCCTAAAATAGAGGAATAGTGCTTCCCTTTTCCCACAGTTCTCATTTCTCCTGGGTGGACTTAGTCTTTCTGAATGTCAGAGAAAAGTTTCTGTAGAACTGCTTTACCTGGATATTGAAATAAATTGCTGTACGAGAGCTACTGAAAGGACAAAAGTTCTGAATCCAGCCATTTATGTTCTTTAGCAATAGACCTTGTATTCACAAGTATTTACAATCAAAATAGAATCCTCCCTCCTTTCGGGAGTAGGGCCCTTTAAACTGACACTTATATAATACATTATTGAAAAGAAAATATTTACCCTTCCTGACTTCCCATCTGGTGTCCTTTAAATGCTAAAAATTAACATAATGAAAAAGAGCCTTAAATTCAAGTGAATTTAAACTATTTAAATGTTGTTGCAGTTAGAGATCAGCAGTGAATTGTAGTCCCCTTAATATTATTTCCAGTTTCTTCCATCATGCTTGTGATAACAACTGCGGTGCAGAATGGTTGCATAAACCCATGTGAACGACATACTTATTGGTACATAAATAGATAATGTTTTAAATTCTTAAGTACTATTAATTATACAGTTATTGAAACCTGTGAGGATCAAAGGATTTTATATAAGAGGGATTTCACATACAGCTTGGATTATGTTGCCAAATAATAGCACAGTAGTACTTCTTTAGAATTGTAAAATAGCTTAGAGAGGAGTATGATGCCTATAGTTGGTGTAATGCATTGGTAATTAAGAGGGTGTGAGGTTAAGCTTCATTAACTGCTGTGGGATTGTATCTTGGATTTTATTATCCCCTAGAGAACGTAAGAAGTGAGAGAGGTCAAACCGTTAGAATCTGATTTTGCTTCGTGCATCTGCCAAAACAAGGCAGGCAAAGTAACGTGGCAGCAAACACAGGAAGAGCTGCTTTGCTGGCAGACACAGGTTGTGCCCTGGTTTATTGCGAAGATAAAAGGTTTATTACCAAAATACAGCACTTCATGTTTGCAATAAAACCTTCATCGCTTGGTTTGCAGGAAACGGAATTATTTTATGTGTGTTGTCATTTACTGCGAGCACTCTGGAAAACCATTTTTCTCTCCCAAACTTTTTTTTTTTTAAAAAAACAGCAGCATGCTTTCTTCTCTCCATCCAAACTCCCCTTATTAACTTTAACACTTGTCTGCCTTTTTGTGTGTTCATGCTGCATAGCAAAGACTTGTATTTTAGTTGACCCCTAGAAATACTGTATGGGTTTGTTTTTTTTATTTTAACTAATGCACTGCTACCTGCTTTGTTTTTTTATATACCTTATGAAAGATTTGTCTTTTTTTAGCCTGGGAGAATGTAACAGTTCTCAGAAGTTGACACACCAATGCCACAAATTTTTCAGTCCTAAAGCTTTTCAAAGCTGTATGATGTGGAAGCTGAGATATTTTTAAAGAAAAATAGATTAAATAGAGATATTATTGGCTGATAAATCAACTCTCCTTTTCTTAGCCCATTGTTTAGATAATACTTGTATTTCCAAATTCTGGCTGAAATTTTGGAAGTAAAGAACAGTCTGGAAACTGAAGAATGCTTTGTAGTTCTTGGACAGTAATTAAATTTTTCATGACACTGGAGAGTGAAGTACATATCCAACCAGCCAGCCTTTATCTTGGAGAATAAACCTATTTTATGACAACTGGAGGCTTTTTCTCACTTAGATGCTCTGCACGGGCATGGTCAGGTGTGGAAACTGCTCTTTCCTTGAAACAAAGAATAGCATTTAATTATCAGTGTCAGAAGAAGGGAAGGCCTTTTGTTCCACTTCTAGTTATCGTGAAGAATAAAAGAGAATAACGAAGATAAAAAGGAACGTGTGGATCATTTCAGTGTTTTCAGTATTGCCCATAAAGCAGGTTTATATAACCTTCTATGTGTGTTGTTCTCCCCAGTCCCAAGCCTACTATGCAATTTTAAGCTCTCTCTCCCTTTTCCAAACGTGCTTGTACAAAGTTCTAGTTGAAATGTAAAAGTTTAGGGTTTTTTTGGAAGTTCAGGACTGGGCTACATGAATCAATACATCTTAAGGAAAACCAACATTAGTGACCAGCTGGGTGTTCTGTTTGGTTAGTTTTTGGGCAGGCTAACGAAGGCATGTTGGTTTCCAATCAGTGCAGAGATACCTTCAAACTGCACCTGCATGTTCTGCCTCTCCTTCTGATAGTTTACTGTGAATGGCAGGGAAAAGAGGATAAGCAGAAGCTGGGAGAGTAGTGATAACGTTGGGATGCAAATCCGGAGGTAAACAATCTTCATTAGTTCTGTTTGGTATTCTTTATGTTAAATTCGTTCCTGTTACAGATACACTCTGACCTTGAATAAGACTGGAATTTTTTTTCCCCTATTTATGCTTAAGTACAACATCTTGGAATGTATTTAACCAAGTTAATGTAACAGGTTGAGCTCAGGCAATTGGTTTTCAAAATACCAGGTGTTTCCAAAGCCAGACCACCTTTTGCAGATTGCAGCTAATTACGTACAAAGCCTACTAAGAGCCCATGTAGTTCACAGCCAGCACGTACAAGGGTATGATTCAGGATATGTTTGCTTAGGATGGGGTGTGTTGGGATAGGAAATGGCAGGGCTGTGAGACCTCATGGCCCCAGAAATGTCTTAAGTAATCTCAGTGCACTGTGTGAAATTGCTTCTTGCATAAGGATGAGAACACAGTACATCCAAGAAACGTGTTCTTCAGCCTGGTAGTTCTTAGGTAAAGACAATTCCTGAGGAAACAGGAATTGTTCTTAGTATGGGAGGGCTCTTCAAGTGCTCCTGGTTCCTTTTGTGGGGCAGGAAGGGACAAGGCAGCACAAACCAGACCTAATCTGGTGCATGTGCTCAGTGCCACAGTACGGAGTCATGGCTTTGTCATGTTGCTTTGGGGGAATTTAGTCACCTTTAAGTCATTTTCTAGTGTTACAAGTTTTTTACTATGTCAAAATAAAAATTCTTTCTTATGTGAGAACTTAAAAGTAAACTACCTTTGCAAAAAAAAAAAAAAAAAAAGGCTGTTTTGGGTGGATACCGTGATAGGTTTTTATCTCTGGCTGCCAAAATCTTTATCAGCTTCAGGTGAAAGCATTTTTCCTTGATCTCTTAATCTGCTTCGTTCTTAGCAGCAGTCAAGGCACACCACAGTGCCTAATTGTGTTGCACTGATGGCGTGTCTGTCTCTGATTGTTTTGGACTGAGTTTCTCGGGTGTCACCAGCTCGGATTTTGCCACAGAGTGCCATGTAAGAAGGTTTTGTTCTGTGCTCCACTGGAAGGCAGGAGCTTTTTTTCAGTGTTACATGTTATTTAAGCAGCTTGTACTTTATCAGTGTTACTTGGAGAACCTTTCAGCCCTTATTGTCCTTGACCTCTGTTCTTTTTTTAGTATAAAATACATTTTATTTTTAAAATATATATTAAGGAATTTATGTAGATAATGTCCCTGTCTCAGATTTGTCTTTGCCAATTATTGGATGATAACAATGAACCGGTTGTACAAATGTCAGGCATTTGCAGTGATTCTAGAGGAGAAAAATATTAGCTAGCTTTAAGAAAATATTGGTGTTGTTTTTCTTGTTATCTCCAGGAGAGGTGAATGGTAAAATATGGCATTTTCTGGATTTTGGCTTTGCAGATGGTGTGAGTTTACAACTTGTGGCATCAGTGGTAGTATCTGAACTGGGCCAGCTCAGGGAGTTTGAAATGTTCAGGCAGGATTTTATGATCTCTGGCAGGCACTTGTTATCAGAAAAACTCCCCAGCACTATAAAAAGTTACAGGTAGTGCCTGGGAGCCGGTTGATCTTGGTAGGAAGTTTACATCTGTGAAAAACTCTATTAGGAAATCAAATCTGCACAACAGTTTCACAATGTGTTTTCAAAGTAGCACCTTAATTGGAAAATAAGAGTAATTAACTCTTTATTGTGGATTTCTGAGTTATAAAATCAACAATTCAAGGTAGCATCTTTTTTCTTTTTTATAAGAATACTTTATATAATGCTCTTAGGAGTAAATGTGGGTTTGTATCTGCATGTATGTGAAATGCATTGGGGTGCTTGTCAGCTCGTGTTTGTATTTATGCTTTCTCAGAACCTTTCAGTACAGTGTTCTGTTTTCATTTCCTCCTATCTGTCAGAAATTCTTGTCTCTGTTTTAAAAGCTTCCCTGCTTTCTTACTGGGTAGATGTATTGGAACTTTAACAAAATTAATTATGTTTTTTAACTGAAACAACTGTTACAAATCTGTAAATCTAATGAAAACTGGAAAATTAAAATTTTAATCTTCATGTAGATTTCCTGCCCATAAAGCTTAATTTTTACCACCATAGTAATACAAGTTTATTGCATACAAGTGTATCTTTTAAACAAGCTGCAAGAAATCTGAATGTGTAACTTTGTGCATAATAGCCATTACCAGGCTTTAGTTTATTTGCAAAAACAAAATAAATAAAATAAAATTCTTTGCTCAAAGGGGTACCTTCTGTTTTCTGCTTAGCTGCTGAAATGTGTAGGTACAGTTGCTCTTTTTCTGCAACTTTATCGAAGTTATAAAGTTTATAAAAGTTTTCATAGCTTCCATTGCCTCTCATCTCAGAGGGTGTAATGACCAACCTCTCAAAGAGGCAGAAATAACTGTCCTGAAATTAGAATTCTGATGGTTTTTAAGTAATTGTAAATACTATGTTAATTGACACTAAAGAATCCAAATAGCACATGTTGCTCGTAAGGTGATGTGCAAAACTATATACAGATTTTCTCTCCTGCTTTAATACTGAATTAGTGTAACACTAAACCCAAAATGAATTAATTTAAACTTCCTTTGTCTCCTGTCTGTGTGTCTGTCTGTGTAATTTCTGCCTACATGAAGCCATGAGTGTCATTTGGATGTTTCTGGCCAGCATAAGCTCTGCCAGTGGGCAGAGTTTGATGTGTATCCCATCCTTCCATTGAGATTCTTCTTTAAAGTTTTAAAATTTGGGTTTTTTCTATGTCTTCACACCCAGTACATTGTAACAGAGATATTAACTGGCTAGCTCTGTGTATTTTTAACCCTGGAGACACACCTCAGGTCTCTCTCAAGAGTTGCTGATTAAGGAAAGCTTCGTTTTCGAGTAAGTCTTGATCTGTTTTAAGCAGATAAAGAGATCTGTGCCCTCCAGCTCACAGAGATGGGTGGGCTAAAGTCGGGTCACAAAACTTGATTGCAGTTCCTTTCTCCAGGAGGTGTAAAAACCCAGTGCATGAATTCTGAGTGCTTGGTATCCACACAGTGCTGTTTAGTGTTTGCAGCAGTGCAGCAAAGGTAGAAAGTGTGTGTGTGTTAGAAACTTATAAAAAATCCAAGATTCAAAATCATCCCCTTTCTTTCACTCCTGTGTTTGTGTTCATGAGGAATCCATGAGAAAATTCAAACCATCCTGTTACAGTGGTTTTCAGCTGCTGTCTGTAGGCTATTGTGGTCTGTTGAATACTTTTGAAAGACTTACAGAAGCTATCAAAGATCTTACTTTAAAATAGGCTTAAATTCACTATGCAGGGAACTTACCCAGTCTCAGAAATGGGGTAGTTTAGGAGATCAACGTTTAAAGAAAGATTAAAAAAAAAAAAGGGGGGGGAGTATGGATGCTGCTTAACTTGTGTTGTTTGTATCAAGTAGAGTATAAAATGTGGTATTTCCGTTCTGCATTCTTAATTTTATTTGGATAATTCATTTTTCTGATAATAATTATGTGGGGGTTTTTCGTGCTCAGTGTTAGTAGGAGCCAGTCTTTCAGAACAGTGGTTTTAATCAGGTTTTGTTACAGATTTGACAACTGCCCTTTACCCTCAGATAACTATTATCTAGCTGGGGAGGGTGTGGGTAAAAATGTGAACTGCCATTTCTGCTGTAGAAAGCTGACATTGTTTTGCTCTCTACCTGTAGGAACTTCCAGCCCCTCTGCTTGATGATACCTCTGGAAAGGAACTGGGAGATGAAGCAGCAGCCCTCAAGTCTGAGGATTTTCAGGATTCTATGAAAATAGCCTGGCGCTACCAAAATTTACCAAAAATGGAGGTAATCACCACTTCCTAGTTTTTCCCTCTTGCACTCAAAAGGGATTTGAAGAGCAAGTGCTTTTCAGTAGAATGTAGAGGACAGAACTGCTAGTGGACACTGTTACGGGATTGCTTCCTGAGGGTAAATTATGATACACCACTAGTTTTTTTTTAATTGCTAGAAATAGAAAAAGAAAGGGATTTTGCAGGAACTGTAAAACTTTATATGGACAGTAATAATTTTAAAGTAAAAAACATTGAAGTTCCATGGGATTTTTTTTAGTAAGTACTACTAAATTGAGATAGCTTTTTATGGAAGTTTGAAGAACGTGCTCACTTTCAAGCTTTCCCCAAAGTTAGTTGTATACAAATCACTTAAGTAGGTTTAATCAACGCTACTTACTAGATGTCTCCAGTGAAAGTACTGTGTTGAAGCAAACTGTTGACCTGCTTATCCATGTGCATAACAACTAAAGTAAGCACTTGAGATTATATCAGCTTCACTGTCACTGGAAACGAATCACCGTGCAGGGGCAATACAAGAAACAAGCCCAGTGGTCGGTCCTTCAGAGTTTACAGTTGTGTTTGTGAATAATCAGTTTCCCATGGCTGATGACTTTCTTATTTAATTCAGTGGCACAATCAGTCTTTAACAAAATTACCACCTTATTTACTATCCAGAATAAACCCCCTGTTTTGTCTATACATTTTAGCCTGCATTTATAAATCCTGGTTTAAGTCTGGTCATACCTGCCTAGTAAGTCCACTCTTATTCTTAAAAACATAATTGGAATGTGACAAAATGATCTTACAGGGCTTGGCATGTTTGGTTTTCTGTGAAATTGCACAGACATGGCTATATAGTTGTGTCAGAAAAGACTTATATATGGTGACATGCAAAATCCAACAGCCTCCGGGGTAATCATATAATCTCATCAATTTTATTATTGTGGAGCTTGCTGTGCCACTCTGACCCATTCCCAAAATAATTTGTCTGGTTTAAAATCTAGCAGAGCTCCTGATACATTGATATGGAAACAACTGCGTATTGTTGACAAATAGTGCTCTGATGTTCTAACGAAATAGGAAAAAGATATTAAAAAATCCACTTAGGTGTGGACTCATCTTCTCTAACTTCACAGGACTAAACACTTCCACTAATGTAAGATTTCTCAAAAATACATAATGTACATGTCCTTGATTGCTGAAAATTGATTATGCAAGATAGAATAAGATGCCCAGTCTTTTGTTTCCCTTTTTATTGTTGTTTTTTTAATTGGATGCTGGTCATTCTGAGTAGCTGAATACAATATTTTTATGTGTATGTTAAAATCATTAAAAAACTAAACTATGCACATAAAAGTATCTAAATTTCAAACTATCTATGCCTAAAATTCCTTGGGATATTCTAAGTAGTGAAAAATTGGTTTGAAATTAGTATTTTCCAGTATTTTATAATGCACTTATCGTTAAATTTTGATTCTGTGCTAAATTAATTTGATTGGTGAATATACCCCACTGAGGAAAAATCTGATATTGCCTTGCTACACACAACAATGGACTCAATGCTGTCATTTAATTAACAGCATTGGTTGTGATTTATTCTTTAAATTTTCTTTTGGTGGAAAAAAACCAATGTCGAATAGATGCATTTTCCAAACTGATTGAACTAATACACTATTGCATTTTCAAACACTACTGTCAAATAGTTTCAAGGATGAGAGAGAGAAAATAGCTTTGCTATTAGCTAGAACTCTAAACATGTTAGCAGGAAGTTTTCCATCCCTTATCTGGCTATATATGGAGTAAGAATACAGGGTAAAAGCTGTGTTTGTGGTATCTTTGATGCTTAATTTAGTTATTATTTCTAAATAATAACAGATTTGTATTAATAGTTCAGTTATTCCCTTTCCACTTATTAGACCCCAAATACACTCACTGGGTAACTCATTTTTGCTCTTAGGCAGGGCATTTCTATTCATACTGTTCGTAGCTATCGCAGTTTCTCTGTACATATTGCACATACCTTGTACCTCAGAAAAAGATCTATAAGAAATCTGTCAGAGTACAGGGCCACGTTATGCCTGGTGTGCCTTTGCCAGTTTGTTCCCTACACCTGTATCAGAGGTTATTCCATTTAAACTTTTGAGTGTATGGAGAGCCTGTTCTGCAATGCAAGACAGTGTGTGGGGTTTTCTTCTTTTTTTTTTGAATGAACTGCTTATGTTCTTGGGGCAATATATAAACTGTCACAGCATGAAATCAATTTTCTGCCTTGATTCATCCGAAATCTGAGATTTCTAGCACATTAGTATTGCAATTAGAAACATTAACAGCAGACGGTAGCATAAAAGCCCGCTCTGCTCGCTGACAATTTAGTGTATTTCTCCTTGTGCAAAACGGGGATCCGGGAGAGAAGTGGCTTGAGCCTGCGATCCACTAATAAATTTATCAGATCAAACTTGAGAGGAGTGGAAAGTCTCTGCTTGGCGCTCTCCATGGCCATTGTGCTGAGGCAGATTATTCATGCTTACTTGATTCAGGTAGGCTTTCTGCAAGCTTCCCTGCTAAGCCTGGGAATGCCGAACATTGAGGGCTATTCACAGGCTTCTGACACGGACCGAGCTTTTATTGCGTGGTGGTTTATTATCCCAAATCCCAGTCTCCACCCAGTTTGTAGGCACTGTGCTCATTCTTTTGAATCAAGAGAGGTTATCACCTACCTTAATCCATGCAGCAGGGTGGATTAAGGACACCAATGTGCCTCAGGATTCTCAAAGAGGATCCTGGAAACTTCTTGTTTCTTCTTTTTTGCTGTCTTTACTAAACTCTATTGGGCCTCAGCAAGGATTTGCATCTGAAATGGGCAACCTGGAGCTTTTCTCAATGAAGACATCAGATCAAAGTTCAGTTAGTCAAGGCCTTTCTAAAACATTAAGGGGGCTTGGAAGTACACAATAAAAAGATGAGCTCTGGCAGAGATTGCAGTAAAAACATTCTGATCTGTAATCCGGATAAAGAATAGATTATAGGCCAAAGAACAGCCCCTGTTTAAATTGCTTTCAGAATCCTTGTCTTAAATAAAGTTACATTTTACAATGAAAAATATTTAAATGTTGATAGAATGTTATATTTCATTGGACTGCCTGCTTTAAAAATCAGGTACCAATGAAGAAATTGAAACACCAATTTATAGAATGTGGGTTTCTGTCTTTTTTTTGGTAAAACTGATTAGCCTCTTATGACTAGATAGACATCATCAATTTAGTGGCTTTTTTTTAATTGAAAACTAATTATTTGTTTTATTAAAAGTTGACGTTAGTTGGTTATTCTATTGTTTTTGTAGGAAAGATATTGTATTATTGTTACTATTTATATGCACTGATAACCAATCAGGCCTAATATCTATTAGTCAAATAATTTCAAAATATTTACCTGAAATCAAATTGTTCTAATTAATCCTAACAGTTTAATATATTTTTTGTAAGCTTGTACTTGAATATTGCATATATTATATTTCGTATAATAACAATGTAGGGAGTTTTTAACTTTATGTGTGGAATTCAAACAATGTGCAGGTTGTATGCTGAACTCCACTAATGTGGAACAAAAATGTGCATTCATTCCCTCTGTTTACTAGCACAACACATTCAAAATGTGTAATTCCTGTCCAGGTGTATATTAAGTTTGGGGGGTTTTATGATGTTTGATATACCCAAGATTGAGAGCTGAGGAAAATGTATCTTCATTATGATAAACCACGGTTATTGTGTGTCATGCTCAACCTCTGCTATTTATTCCAATTTTAAGAAATTTAAAGTAGTTTTTAACTATTTCCTACTTTTTAATTTAAATTAAATGTATGAGGATGCAATGGTTTGGGTTTTTTACTGGTCACACACAAAGGCAAACAGCCTCAAAGTCAACTGAAAATATTTCTGTAGAGCTGTATAATTCCCAGAGACTGAAAAATCAGAGAGGTGGAAGACATGACTGTCTGCACAGTTCATGGGTCTGGGCTTTTGAAATTTGGGATCATATGTCTAGAACACGTGCAGAAATACATTCTTTTAAGTATCTGACTGCACTTTGGTGATGCAACTTGGAACAGTAAGGGTTGAATTCTGGAAAAATTCGCTTTCGAGAATGTCAGCAAGGGAACAAAAACTTAGTGGTAAATATTTATGATGTTTTCCTATGTGAAGCTTTTACTTAAGCTGAGTGGGAAAAACCACAGAGATTCCTTTCAAGTGGATTGCTAGTTAATTGTTTTATTTTGACAGATAATAATTGAATGGGTTATTGTTGTTTCCACAGGCCAGCCCAGCATCACATACAAAGTTTGGCCATTATTATGATGTTTCTAAGAAAATGTCTCCAGAACTGATTCAGTCCATAAAATTCCACAGCTTTTACCTTCACGAAGAACTGTCTTCCCAGCCTAAAATGAAAACATGGTGAGTTGTTGCGCGTTTAGATTTTTGTCTTCCTGTTGGTAGCAGAGGATATTTTTGCATCCACACTTGCCGGGGAAAGTCTTGGAGCCCCACGTGGCTCGGAAGTATCTCGGCTGTGGCCTCGTGTCAGCGCTGCACGGCAGGGCTGGCAGCAAAGCTGCCGTGGCACCGAGACAGCGCCGCGCTCCCGCTCCTCAGCCGTGGGAGGAAGCGAGTTGGCAGCCACAATTAAGGCAGACATTACTAGGACAGCCTAGGACACAGCTGCATGTTCAGTCCAGCCCTGCTGACAGCTGAGTTTGGGGACTGGGGAGAGAACTATTCCTGTCTGTCTGAGAACTACTCCCTGAGCGCCGTGCCCCATCAGCTCCCCGAGATGTGCGTGTCAGGTGGCGATCAGTCGTAGGAAGATATCCGTGCAGTTTTTAGGGCTAAGGAGACAGGCCATCCTTGACCTACATAGCTTAGAATGCTATATCAGATTAGTTGATTATGTGCTTTTACTTCTTGCATCCTGCAGCTTCACCTAAGGAAAATACGAATTGCTGTGAATAGAATTACAGTCGCTAATCGTGTCTTACAAAACATTTCCTATTCAAACTCTCCTCTGAATGAATAACTTATCATGTTTATGTTTATCAGTAGGGAATTAAGGAAGCCCAAGAGAAAGAGTGACAGTGGCTAAGACTCACACTAGGCTGCAGACACATATCCATTGTATCTTTCTTGGAGACATTTCAAGTCAAACACGAAGGACGGGCTAGCAATTTGTTTGTCCAGCCCAGTCACTTAATTTATATAATACCTACTTTTATGGATCCCAGGGTATAGGGCCAGCTGCTGGAAGCAGGAGTGTGGTGTCCTTCCTTGTGACTGCTTTGCATTGGAGGGCACTCAAATATAAAACTTCAGACTTATGAAAGAAGAAAGAAGCACAGTATGAAGCACCTTTCTTAGAGCTGTAGAAAAGCGAAAGCCAGGTCTCTCTGTAGTTTGTTTCTGTGTTATGCGATGAAATGTCACTGCTTTGTAAAGTAAATTCTTGTGATGTCATAAAAAAAACCAAACCCACACTTTTAGGAGAAGGAAAAAAAGTTATATTTTATTCTTTATATAGTAAATATTTGAACAAACTTTGTTTATATATTATGTATATTTTTTTTTTTTTTATTAGCAGAGCAATAGAGGAGAGACACAAGAATATCTGACGGGTTGCAAGTGTTGCTATTGTTACTAAGCAGTTTAACTCCCTTTCTGTCTTTTCTTTAGCTAACTAGAATGACTCATGGCTCTGGGCTTAATTCCACTGACTGTATGGCTGTCAAGTATTTGTTCATTTTACATTAAAATCAAATTAACTCTTAAGTAGAGTTTAGGAAATGGATTTTAACTTTTATGCATTTGATTTTATAAGCCTTGCTTAATGCTGGTTATTGGCCTCGTGTGCTAGCCTGATAAAAGTTCATCATTCTTACTATATGAATTCTATTATTTTTAGATTTCACCTAACAGAAAGATTGGATTTATTTAATTTTCATGGCAAATTGCTTAAAGCACGGAGTGATGGGGTGAGGAACGTGATCAAATAAAGCTGGACTTGGGAAGTTTTATCTTATTTTCCTCTCCCTGCACCCTCAACATGGGTCTCCTGCAGGAAACCTCTCCTGAGGAAATGAGGGAATTGTATTGTTGGGAGTAAAGGCAGGTACCAGAGTAACAACCAACCATCCTAAACATCATTCTTAGACCACAAGGCTAATAATAATGATAAGGGACAGAGAGGAATAAAGAGCACAAGAGAACAGTGAACTCTTGGAAATCTGTGGGAACTGTAAAGAGTTGTGTACATCTTTCTTTACAGTAGATCTTTTGTCTTCTAACTTTATTATCTGCCCTGCCCACAAACAGTTGGGGTTTTGGATTCCCTGTGTTCAAAAGCTTGCACAAGGTCGACATTAAGACAAGGTAGGAAGAAGAGTTTTTCAAAATTACAGCCTCTGAAATAAAGCTTAAAATGAAGACTGGAAATTCTTGGAGAGGTGGAAGCACAGTTCTGAAGCATTTTAAAAAGTGACATACAGGGGGTTTAACTCTGCTTTCTGCTGCCATGGGCTGCAGTGAACTGTAGCAGTAGAAATACAGGCTGGAAGTAAGGAGATGTTTTCCTAAGGATTTGCACAAGAAGCTGCTTTGCAGACATGGGTCCTACAAGATCCTACAAGTTAGGTAAATATCTATCAGACCTATTGAGGCCCTTTTCATCCCTGGTTTTGTGATTCTTTAATGCACTTTAGTCCTGATGTATTAAATCCAATACCAACTTATCAGTTATTTCACTGCTGTCAAAAGGTTCATGCTTTTACAGAAACTCGGGAGATTGGACTGGTTGGGGATTTTTTACAAGTATTCCGATGAAATTCTGAAGGAAGCATTCTTTTTCTTAGGGAATGAAAACAAGCTCAAGAACCTCTCAGGATGATTTAATTAAAGAAAGTTTATAAGAGCATATAACTTCAGAAGCATGTGGTTCTCAGGCTATGGTTAGATGCATAGCCAAAAAAAAAGGACCTGTTGACATAATGTTAATTACTTATATAGCACTGGAAAATCTCTGTAATCTATTAGGCTGACAGTACCTCAAAAAAGGACAGACAGCCTGAAAGGAAATAAAAAAAAAAAGTCACAAAAATTACTTGAGGTTCAGAAAAATCCCTAAAAGTATGATATTCTTTCAACTTAATTTATCAAAAGAAGATTGACAGAAAACCTACTAACACTGGAAACCGACACATCCTTCAAAAATAAGGAGAAATTTTTAAGAAAGGGGATTGAAATAATTTACATTAATAGGCTGTATAACATGAGAGGTTTGGAAAAGATTTCGTAGCTTTCTAAAGGGTATACTTTGCAAGATACGTATCAGTGAAGACATTTCTGAATGAAGTTTTCTCCTAAATTGTGTAGGCTTGCAGACCAAAGTCGGTGGTGTGTTGGGGGGGGTTTTAAAATCTAAGAGCGTTTTGCTTTTGTCACTGATGCAGAGGTTGAAGCCAACAGTTCTGCCTAGTATATGGCTTTCCATGAGTAAATGATAGTGTTGTTGAGGAATGATGCCTCCTTTTATAGTGTCAGAAGTTGCAAAAAATTTAGGAATTAGCTGGCAAAAAGAAGAGAAACTTTTCCCTCTTCTGAATATGTTTCCACATTCGTTCAGCTAGCATGGTCCATTCTAAATACTTCTAATGTTGTAAAGCACAGCATGGTTTAAGCTGAGGCTGAAATAAATTGTTATTTTCCTATAATTTTTATAGTCCTGTACCTACAGCCATTGAAGAGGCACCTTGGTGGTCATCATGGAAAGTGTACCTAACCAAATACACACATTCTACATTAAGGTCATGAGCAATGACGGGTTAGTAATTGTAAATAAGGATTTTTAGAGGCTCAGTACACTTTTTATTGCACCTTTTTGATTATCGTACCTACTGATGTGAGCAAGGTGTTCCCTCAGTGGTGCCCTATGTGGATGGAGGTTTTTTTCTGTTTTCCTGAGGGAAATGTGCTACTTTTGTGTGTAATTAATGTTCCTCAGAGAATGTACTTAATCCATAACTTGTTGGGTGCACCTAGAATTCACCTTGTTGACCAGCCTTACTTTTGCCTTTCCTTTTGAGTTAGAGGGTGACTAGCTTTGGAGGAACTTAGGTTTCATGTTTTCTCCTCAAAATTCACTTCTCTTTCCCCACCCTCCTTTTCTTTGGGAAGGGGTAGGGAGCAAGAGCAGTCCTTTGCTCTCCTTTCCTTTCATCACTCTTTGATGTAACAACAGAATATGCAGTTATAGCAGAAAATATACAAAAAAGTAACGTACCTTCCTTTGTACCTACCTTTTTTTATGCAGCCTATGCTCTCCTGTCAGAAACAGTGAACATATATTTTACAATCCTTGGAAAAACAATGCTGCCTCTTTTAGTAAGCAAGGTCCTGTGCCATTTAAGAATTTAAGGTAATTCTCTAGCTTCACATTAAGAAACACATTTTATTTAAACTGTTCTTCAGTGAGTGAACTGTCTCTGTAATTGTAGCCAGTGTCTACTGTGAGATAGTTACAGTGCTTCCCTTGCAGGATCATAGATGTAGAGACTTTATATGGGCCAGAAACTCTTGGCCCTTTGAGAAATCATGCGTATTTATACATATGGCTCTCTTCCTATCCACACAAGCACTTGGCTTCTTTATGGACTTGGAAAGATAAGTCATTGGCTGATCAGACAAACCTGACCTTTTACTTTGCAGTTAAGGATCGATTTTGGAGATGATCAACATCATTTGTTCACCTTAAAGTTGGATCAACCTTTCGTGTCTTTCCTGTGTTTTCACACGTGTGTGTATCTGGTTTTTGACAGAGGGAGGAATGCTGTGTTTGCACCCCTTTCTCTGGTTCTGGTACCTGGTGGCTAAAGTTGATTACAAGGTCCCCCTCTGGATAATCACTCAAGATTTATAGAAGTTCATTTCCCCATGATAAGCATTAATAGAAAACAGATCGTGAAGTCGGCTCTGCTAAAGGAAGCAGTAAATGGGACTGGTTGGTGCCAAAAGAAGGCAGAAACCTCCTCTTTCTTATCTCATTTTTTATGCTGGGGAAGGGCAGTTATGTCCTGGTGTTAATGCTGGGACTGGGCTGACAGGGTTGTGTGGCTGAACAGCAACTGTTTTCCGGTCGCTGTTACCAGGATATCGCGGTGTCCTTTCTGTTGCATTGCTAAAGCTCGTCCGTAACAGGAAGGCAGAAATATCCCCTCTGGTAACTCTGTGCATCACAGACAAGAATTATTTTCCATCTCTTTACATCTATTCTCATTTTTCCCTTTCAACTGCCGAAAGAGAAGGTTTGATAATCCAAGGACCTAAAATAATTAAGCTGTAGTTCTTCAGTAATACTGCGAAGTTTTACCTTAAGAATGTGTGTGCTTTTGAAAAAGAACAGATTTATCTGGAGTCTAGATTTACCAATAAATTTAGATAAAACAGGTTTGACTGTCTTACCTAATGGGGTCTCCTTATACATAATAAGGCTATTTGTCATACCCTTGATAACCTAACCTTTGTTAACTGCTTGGAAACTATCAACAGAGAAGTCAGAGGCTTTGTTGTAACTAGGATACCTTCTTACCAGCTCCTGCTTTATCCATTACTAAATTGCTAAACAAAAAAAAAAAGAGTAAAGAAGGGATTGTTTAAATTCATTATCAGAATTAAATGATGTTTAGTAACAAAGCCAAAAAAGCCCTAGAAATAAGAAAATAAGAAATAGCTTATTTCCTTCTTGAAGGTAGCTTGCTTCAAATTCAAGTAAACCATTTGCACTTTAGCAAGAAGTAGAAGAGCACCTGTTTTTACATTATTTTTAAATCTGTATGTGTTGTGATTTTGCCCTGGGCCAATTTGCTTTTATACCCCCCACACAATTACTTTAAGTTGAGAGAAGGTTTATGCAGACAAAAGAGACTGGATTTAGGAAAATAACATGAA
>JAYRBT010000177.1:1889192-1945683 GCA_036023395.1 Myiotriccus ornatus
TTTGCCCTGTAAACTGGCACTTGCCAGGCAGGATAGGTATAATAATAGCCATTCCTTTGGCAACTAACACTAGGGAAGTAATGGACTTCAAAACTTAAACTTTCCTGTCTGAGATGCTCTTTTTCTCTATAGCAAGGCAGACTTCACACATTAAATATCATGTTGAGATTATATAATGCCAGTTAATTTTCAGCTCTGAATTTCATAAAGGGCATTCAATTATTAAGGTACATCAGTTTAAGCATTAGCTTTCTAGGGTACTAAATCTGAAAAATTTAGTACCGAGAAGTGTCATCTCAGTGTTTTCTGACATGGAATATTTCAAATCTCAACATTATTATGGCCATAAAAAATTTTTGTTTGTAGATATTTATAACTCAAATGTATCAGGAGGCTGGGTTTGAATTGATACTGTATTCTTGAAGGAAATACAGAATTTTGAGTTGAAGCAATGGTGTATAAGACAGATCACTGCAACTCTTATGTCCTTCTCAGGAAGTTGTCTCCTCTCCTGTGCCAAAGGATGCAAACAAGTTTGTTTGGGTTTCTTTAGTTATTAATTAGTAAAATGTAAAATGCATTTGGGTAACAGTCTTGGCTCTTATTAAAGTGAGGGGAATAGTTTCATTAACATTTGGACCAAGTGATCTTTCAGAGTTCCTTCCAACCTGGGCTGTTATCAGACCAGATATACAAAAGATCAGAGCAAATGAGAATATTTTTAGAGGCAAAATTTTCAAGATAACCTGTCATGTTTCTCAAGGAGTACACAAGAAGGTTTGAATCCACAACTCTTGATGGTAATTAGTGAGACTGGAAGGAAATGTCGAAGCCAGAAAAGATAGAAGGGCTTAAGCTCTCCACTGCAGGAAGGAAGCCACATCAAACCCAGCTCCCCAAGCCAGTATGCTCTGTGGGGTGTAAGAAAACAGTATGTCTCTTGTAAAAGTGAACAACTGGCTTGCTTTTTGAAAGTAAATATTACGGCTTTCTGTCCTTTGTATGTGTTAGCCTGGGAAGTGGAGAGCACAGGCAAGGTGGATAACTGAAGTGTTTGCATATGCAGGAGCTGGACCTTCTAAGTCTTTGACAAGATGATTTGCTGAACCTTCATTTGGTTTTAAGTCTGCTTAACTCCATTTTTAGCCGCTGGTTCGCGTTTGTTTGTTTGAACTTTGTATTTTTTAAATAATACATAAAATAAATGCTACCTCACAATGTTGCTGTCGTGCAGATAAAGCAGTGAAAATGTATGAAAGTTTTCATAGGAAGTCAACTCTTCCTCAGGGCACTGGGTGGGTTTACTTGGAATAACGGCTGGGTAGATCTTTGTCATTTACAGAAGATTAGTTCTGTGCTGTAATGGTTTCAGCTTTAAGTTGATACATTAAATCATTAATCTTCTAGATGTAAGCGAGCCTGACATAATTAAGTTATCTTAATCCCTAGAGATTTTAGCTTTCACTAAATGTCTGAGCACTGAACTAGTTAACACGAAGCAACCGCGACTGCTTATAATGTCAACTTTATTCAGAGAGTTTGGGGTGGGTTTTTCTTTTTTCTTCTCTGGCACTTTTTTCCACAAGACACTTGCACTGAAAGCTACCTCTGCTTGTATTTATTTTTTATACAGCTGTTAGAGAGTATTAAACTGTGTAACTAAACTCTTCCTTCTTGCCCACAGTAATATGAACGGTGCTTACGCGAGGCTGCTTCAGTCCCTTCAGAGGATCATTTCCCAGGGAGGGTTTGATGGCTCTGATCCCCAGGTACTCTCATACTCTTCTATCATCCTGTAATTAATGTTTTGTGGATTTTCAACGGTGGCACAGGAAGCTCTTGGACAAATTAACAAGGAACAAACTGTTTCTAAGCGTTGCTGAAGTAAACAAGCAAAACAAATAGTGTTGTTCGTATTTTAATGGGGTTTTGGAGTTTTTACCTGTTACAGATATGCAGACCACGTATGAAAGCATTAGTAAAGGGCATATTCTGTGCAGTTAGCTAATAAATGGATAGCCAAATATAATGTAATTAAGCAAAACACATTTTCTCCTACAGTATTATTTTTTTCAAAATTTTTTTTTTCATATTGCTTTAGCAATAATGTGCTCACGACCTCTGAGGCTGAACATTTGTTCTTAAACTTTCAGCCTTTGTCAGTGTTGTAATGTTGTTTTGACTGGAATGGAGTTTTTAATTAATTAAATGGTGGCATCTTTATGTAGTGAGCATTGAAATACAAGTAAAGAAATAGGAATGCTGTTTCAACTTACAAATCAAAGGAGCTTACCAGACTTGTAAGGATCTCTGTACTCTCATAAATCACGCTGTGGCTAACCAAAAGCATTTTAAGCGTAACAACATAGACTGAAAGCCCTTTTCTAATATGAGCAGTGCCCTCTAAGTTATTCTTTGTCACAGTCAGCACCATGTGAGTCCTTTGGAGTTGGAAATAAAGTAATAAATTTTATATGTTGATGTTTCATTGATAATTGCTGTTGTTCAATAGAAATGTTACTGTAGTAGAAATCAATGCTATGGATTCTGGAAAGCCTGAGATAATTTTGTACAAGACTGTGTGCTATTATCAGTCTAATATCATTTTTTTCAGGGAGGATAATGTCAGAAAGGATGTTTTTGTGTCTGACCTGACGTTTTAGAAACATTCCCTGCACAGACCACTTGTGTGTAAATTTAGATTATTTGTGCTCAGCGGAGATTTCTGGGAGGGCTTTCCTTCCCTTTGGTGGCAGTGCCAGTCTGGAGGAGGAAATTGGTCCCTGACAGGCCCCTCTCCCCGCTCTCCGCGGTAGCCATGGCAACAGCCGCGTGTGTCATCGACGGGCAGAGATGCTCCTCCCGCCCGGTGACAGGCCCTGTGGAAGCCCCAGAGCTTGTTGGCTGCGAAGAGCAGCCCTGAGTCAAACAAACACCCTGCCAACCTTCAGCCAGCGAACGGCCTCCTGCTGAAGGGATCAGCCTCTCCTTTCGCTTTTTATATTCCTGATGGTTGTTTGTTTGTTTTTGGGGTTTTTCCGCGTCGGAGCGGGGTGGTTTGTGCTTGCAAGCAGGGGGGAGTTAAACATCGCGGATCGTTGTTTTCTGTACTTGCTGTTGATTGTTTCGAAACGTCTTGTAGTGTCAACGGGGCAGAAGCAGAACTTTAACCCGGATGAGTTTACAAGTATACCTTTGCTAAATGACGTAATGAAGTTTCCGAGGTGAAGCTTTAAAAGTTAGAAAAGTCCTTTTTTCAGGCCAGTTTATTGATTTTAGAGAGCCATTAGCACTTTTGTAGTTCTTTCTGTTTCAAGGGAGATAATGCATATGATTTCCTGGAGTGGTTTTTATTACTTTCTTATAAGATTCCACCCTTTCCCGTGCATCATCTTTCTTTTTACACTCAAATTTTGTGCAGTTAGAAGCCTTGTATAATAAAGACTTACTGAAAATATGTCCAGGGTTGAATGTAGTTATGACCCAGAACACACCTTGAATCTTTTTTATCTGCTAAATCTATGAGCAGTTCACCTCTCTGCTACTTCATACCCTCTTCTCTTTCCTGAGCCTTTAGAAGTGCTCTTTAAGTAGGCAGATATGAAGATTGAAGTATAAGGACCAGCCTGGATTCTTCTGGATCTGTGTCGTTCCCTGTATATAATAATAAAGGCTTTTGAGGAGTCTGTGCCTGCCCTGCACCCCCAAATAATCCTCTACCTGACTGGTAGAACTTTCAGATGTTTTTGGCTATTTTCACATGAATGTGACAATGATACTCAGATTTACTACTTGTTTATTTGAAGAGGGGTCTGAAGAAAAGTGAGAATGTGACTCAGCCCAGCTGAGAGATAATCTGACACAATTAGGAAAATTAGGGAATACTACTGTTAGAAGTTTAGTAGATCTCTGATAAAATGCTCAGGCATTTCTAGGACGTGGTATGGTTAGTTAACAGTAATTTTATAGAAGCATCTACAGTTGACCTTCATAGATTAATATATTTTGACTGTCCTGCGTGGCTTTGTGGACCTTAGGACAATAATTCCTGTTTGGATTGGAGAAGTTTGGTTGAAGTTGACCAAAACAATATCCTTTTAGTTCACACTGACTGGAACTGTTGCCGAGGTCTGTTTGGAAATGCTAAATCTGGATGAGCTGTAAAATACAAACACAACCATCAGGTTTACATCCTTTCTAAAACCTCCTAGTAGGTCTTTGCTGCTGGTCATTAAGTTTGGATCCTTTTTAAATTGATCATGGCTTTCAGTTATAAAGAATAGTATTTGTTTGTTTCAGAATATTTTGGGGTTTTCATGTTTGACAACAGAGCTTTCTTAGGCAACTGTATTTCCTTAACAATTCTTTCCTATACTTTGGAGTTGAAGTTGGGTGGCCTTCAGAGTAATAAAGTTGGGGGGATTGGTTTTTTGTTTGTTTGGTCTTGGGTTTTTTTAGTTTTCATAATCAGAATCCTTGCTGCCAAATCGATCAGTGTTACAAAAATTACATGAAAAAAAAGTAAAAAAAAAAAAAAAAAATGTCAGAACTTCCTAACTAATGTGAGTATAACAGATCTAGTGGGATATCTAAAAAAATGTTAGCCTAGTCTTTACAGTAGGCTTGTTATAGAATATTAGACTTACTCTTTTCCTGTATTTCAGTTATGTTTGTCAGGGCCTTGTGGGCTTGACAGAATTATACTGTTTGAAGTTCCATTACTGGCCAAAATAAATACATTTGATATTTTCTGCTGTTTGAATAGCTTTATCTTTTACTGCTCTTATGATTTGATGTTGGGAAAAAAGCATCTGTCATCCTTTGTCCAGTAAGAACTGTTTTTTTCCTCTTTTTGTATGTTGTTCTTATGGATGTTCTTCATAAGAGAAAACGTTTTTCTCATTAAAAAAGTTTCTGTAAGTTTTATGTATGTTTGCTCTGAAATTTTGAAAAACTGTGACGCTCTCTCTGGCTGATCATTATCTATGATAACTGGATAAAGTAGTTTTCTTAAATGCCTGATTTTGTCCTATTGGTTAAATGCACATCAAGAATTGCCTGAATCTGCTCTGATTAGAAGTAATTGAAGAATATTACACTAACCTGTATTTTCCCTGTTCTTTTTAAAACTCTGAACACCCAAGCCCAGAAAATACCGTACAGGGAAGTCAGATTGTGTCACATTATCCTGTGCAATTGTCCTGATCTTCACACAGTAGTGTAAAAAGTTAACTTTTCACAACTAAAGCCTAAAATCCTGCAAAGCCCGAGACTAAAGAATCCGCCAGAGTTAAAACACAGATTGCTTTCACAGAGATTGTAAGTGAATTGGCAGATCAGCTCACTGGGTAAGACAGACAAGTTGGATAAATGCAGAGCCGTGTGGAATTAACTGAGTCTCACAACTCAGGCTCTGTCTGCCCAATATGGATGTGAAAGTGTTTGGAAGAGTAGGCTCTTGTCTTGTCAAAACCTTTCCTCTGGATTGCCAGAGCAGCTGTGCAATGTTCTATGCTTGATAGTTGCTGTTTATTCCAGCTGTTGGAATTCAATACCTACACTTTATCAAAACACTTTTCTGTGGTAAAAATTACCAGAAAGCTTTTGTTTATCAAAAGTAGTATTTTTACATGTATGTATGTGTGTGTGTATATAATTTTTAAAAGCTGGCCTTTAAGTATGAACCCTGAACTCTAGAAATGTTTCTCTGATCACCTTGTACAGGAAGTCTTTCAACAAGGGAGTTCATTGTCTCTCTCTCTCAGCTGTTGATAGCAAATAAACCTAAAATCCTCCTCAAAGATCACCAGGAAAGGTCACATCAAATAAGCAGAAATGAGATTTGTCATCACAAGAGATAACATTTTACTTTGCATAAGTAGATTACAACTCTGGCTTCATAATCTGTCCCTTCAGAAAAGGAGCTTTCTCTTAGCCCCTGCCTCTGTTGGATGCTCTTCTGCCAGTGCCCTGCAGGGCAGCCAGCAGGCTTTAGGTAGCTAACACAAGGGGCTGCTTAGGATTTGATATGTCACAACAGCTTCCAGTGCCCAGTAGGTAACTAAAGCAGCCCCAGAAACACTCATGTCGAGGGCTTTGAGAGAGGTGTGGTCCTTAAGTGGCAATCTGCTGATGTCCCCATCGGACTCTGTTTCTCCATAGCTGTGCGTGCACCTTCCTTCATGAGCTGGAAGGAGGAATGTGGAAGATACTTGGATACTTCTAAGACAGTGAAAGGCCCCTGCATTGGTGAGGTGAGGCACTGACCTTGTTCCTTTGGAGGCCGCAGAATAAGTGTACCAAACTTAGCAAAATAAGTGTAACAAAACTGAGGCAAACACTCAGAATAGTTCCTTGTCTGACATGGCTGGATATCCAGTCAGTGAAAAAAACGCCATTCCATGTATAATTTTTGCAAGATGGACTGAGCCTAGGCTATGATTACATAAACTATGCAATTATTGTGGATGTGCATTCTAGAAACTGTATTCCTGCAGATGTTTAAAAAAATAACAAGTTACGTTTTCTTCTTTCTTTTCCAATAGAAAAAACAAAAGAACGTTTTGCGGATAGGAATTCAGGGTCTGGGTTCCCCGTTGTGGGGTGATGACATTTGTTGCAGTGATACTCCTGAAGATGTTCACAGCCTTACAAAATTCCTGTATGTTCTCCGTGGCCTCCTCAGGAAATCTTTGTCAGCCTGCATCATCACAGTTCCAGCTCACCTCATCCAGGTAGGAATGCTGCTGTTGCTGTATTTCACAGCTGACACAGCAGTTAGCCATGGCTTCTAAGTTCATGGTAAGAAAACAAATGCAGGTTTGGACTTTTCTAAAAGTCTTTCTGTTCAAAGTTGAAACTAAAACGTAACTGTGTGCTCTGCTTTGTACTTTTGTGGGACATCCATGCTGCAAAATCTACAAAGACCTAAGTATAAAGTAATCTTAAGGACAGTTATATATGCCATATGTGGGTCTTAATCCTCTTTTGAAAAACTATCAGAATTTCAGAAACTGTAAAAAGGAAAGAAAATATTGGCAGTCCTCCCTTTTTTAAAATTATTTTTTACAGCATCTCTAGGCACTTTTCCAGTGCCTTCAGAACGCTGTTTGGAGTTTCAATACAAGACTTTTCACTCCGCTGTCTTCCTCTGTCATGCTCATTGTGGTGATGTGTGATCTTGTTTTTAAAGTCAGGAATTGAAAGGTACAGGTTTACTCTATAGTTCTGATATATCCCCTTGTACTGGGACCAGGAGCAAACCAGTCAGGGTGTCAGAGGAATTTTCCCAATGATCATAAGCAGCTTGTAGCACCTTTCCTGAGAGTTTGTGGAGACTTTCTGGAGACCTTCTGAAAATAAATTTTTTTAGCAAAAGGAAAAATGTGGGTAAGTCTTTTGTTCCCCGAGTGGTAATGTAACTTAGAAAAGCAAAATTATCGTTCACAAGGAACAGAGAACCTATAATTTTAGATATTTGATTTAATTATAGTAAAAAAGTACTGGATAAAACCTCATATTAGGCAGAATGTTTTCATAGTAGGTGAGTTTATCAACAGACTAAATCCTGTCTTAGGTAAGTACATGACTCACATGTATTAGATTTTGTTAAAGGTGTTTGAATACCTGCAAAGGTTATTTATCCAGATGCCCTGTGCACTTACTGCTTCAAAAATGAAGAAACTCTGTTTTCTAGTTTTACCATCGTAGTGAAAAGTGTATGAATATTCCTCTTGCAGTGCACACCTCCACCTTCTTATTTTTAAGTATTAGGTGGCAGTTTGCCTTCAAAAAGAGTGGCAGTTAAATTTAATGCAATGAACAGAATTTGTGAATGTAAAAGAACCATCCTAGATTTTCCCCTTTGGAATTGCCTCTCCATAACTGGGACATACATCTCATTCATTGTGCTCTTCTTTATCTATCATTTCAGTAACAGGTATGTTCGTATTTTAGAAGCGTCTCTAAGAAACAAACTGCAGAGTTGAAGTTTTTTTGTTTGTTTCAAACTTAACCTTGATTTTTGTTTCGTGTTTGCAAATTCATTGTAAACCAATTCCCAGGGAGTTAGGAGTGAAATTACGCGTTGCTTTTTTACGAACTGATTTTTTTGATTTTAATAAAACCGTTTTTACAAGGAAGTGCTAGAATATTCCAAATTAAAAAAAAAAAAAAGATTATTTACAGAACCTTTGCTTAGCTTTTTTTTTTTTTAAAAATCCTGAAACTTGGTGTATCCTCCTTTGAGCCGCTACGCTGCGGAGAAAACTGTCATTAGGAGGAGCAAAGCTGCTGAGGGTTCCTTATACCCCACATTACTCAGTTCCCAGAGCCCTGCTGTGTAGTTGTTCCACTCTCCAAGAAGCCTGTTAAAGAGCCCCTGAGAGCATGTGTACAGCCCTCCGTGTTAATAGTTAATTGGTGAGGATGGCGAGATGAGAGGACAGCCGAACATGTGGTCTCTCAGGCTCAAGCCGTAGACAGACCTTTAGTTATAATAACAGCAGCTGCTCACATTCTCACAGCCCAGCTACTCACCATTCTGTTGCTGAGGTGTCTTGCTGGATTAAAAAAAAACAAAACAAAAAAACAAGTGAAGGAAATATCTTTTCTTTCCAAGAGAATAAGAGGGATTTTTTTTTTTCTTGTTCCTCCCAAGTGCGTTTCTGTATATGTAATTAATTTGATGGGAGTTTGTCCCAGCATATGCTTTCTCTGTTGAGTCTTAAAGTCAGTACTCCGAAGCACATCATTTTGCTGAAGATGTAGTAAATCCCACATTTTTTTGCTGTATTTTCTGCATTAACTTTTGGCTCCTGGTTGAATTAACTGGGTGGTCCACAAGTAAATTTTTCACGTGTGTGATTTCCATGAAGGACATAGAAGCTCAAAATCACATTTCATCAAGGTTTTGTCTGAATGACATATACAGGAAAATAGTTTCATTTTTACCTGCTTGGTCACGAAAAAGTAGATTTTTGGTAGTGACTCCTACCATATCTTGTCTCTGCCAGCCCCCAGTACTAGTTAGTCCAGTGAAGAAGAAATAAAACTCACAATTGGTGGTACTGATTTTTCAACAGGGGCAGTGTCTTTTCAACCCAGAGTAGTTCCATTTTTTATATGCACTATATTAATAATATATATATATAGTTTGAGATTGTTTTCTTTCTGTATTTTTCCAAATATTTGCATGTAGTAATGTGGCAGGGAGCTCCACAATTTAAATCCACCCAGTTTCTTTCTTTTTTCAGGAAGTTTAATTTTGCCTTTATTTTTCTTATATTACATCTTTGTTCTTGGCTGACAGCACATTAAAATGATCCTCCCTGTTTTACATTCTTTGTATTCTGATTTGTAATTTTTCTCATGTTGCCTCCTTAATCTGTTTTTAAACAGTCACTTTGCCTTGTTTCAGTAACATAATTCAGTAATGCCATATTGTTTGTTTACTTTTCCTGCATTCTAATGTCTGGTTTGACTCTTTGGTGACCACTGGACATTAAACAGTGATTTTGTTCTTGATGTTTTTCCCTCTGTGATACACATCCACCAATGTGGCTCTTTCATTATTCCAGCAATTCATTGTCTTGGATTTAATAACTTGGAATTGCATTTATCCAAAGATGGTGTTCATTCATCCAGCTTGGTGGGACACTGAATGTCCTCACAGTTTTCTGTAAGGCTGTATTTTGGTGAAAGACACAAATTTGAAAAAAAAAAAAAAATCTGTTTATGTGCAGATTTTTTTTTTTTTCAGAGTAATTTAAAGAAACCGTAGTCCACTAAAGCACACAGATTTTTTTGTGTTTTATTGATGCAACTTTCGGTGCAACCAGCACGTGAAGAGAAAAGAAAATTCTCTTTTCTCAACCACAAAAATAGGAGTACGTTATTCTGGGAGAGGATTTAAAGCAAATGGCACAAAAAAAAACCTTAGCCAATTATGAATTTTATTCAGATGATGTGTGACAAGTTTTACTTGATTGATATTTTCTACCGATTGAACATACTCTTATCTTACATTGTCTGTCAGGTAATAAATATTGAGCTACTCACGAGTATGATTAAAATAGTTGATGGAAGGTTATTTTTCAAGTCTTCCTACTGCTTCTTGGAAATGCATTGTGCCTGTGAAATCATATGGTACATTTGAAAAGGGAAAATTACTTCCATTTTTAAAATCTAGCATTGATCGAGGAGGGCAGATTGAAGAGGGATTTCATTTGTTGTTACAATTTTCAAATTTAAGGAATATTATAAAAGCAAGCGAGAACTCTTCTTCTGTGTGTTATTAATCTGTGCATTTTGATACCTAAGTTTAGAAAAAGAATTATTGTGGTATTGTGTGACTTAGAGGACTTTAATGTCTCTGGCTTATACTGCAAAAGCCCTAAATTAAAATTTTAAATATTTTCCTGTTGTATTTTTTTCTTTAATTGCTAGGAATCATTGGTAAGTCCAAGAACATCTTTGCCTCAAAATACTAAATAATGTCTGTAATTCTATTCCTGTTCTTCCAACTTAATTTTTTTTTTAGTAGATTATTATTTTCACTGGGAGAAAGCATAACACTTGTTAAAGCCATCCTTTGTTTTAAACTTGAAGCTGTATTACTGGTAAGGACTAACAACTGTATTAGTCAGCAAGTACCAAGGGAAATTAATTGACTAATGAAAAGTCAGTATGAATAAGTCTTGCCACAGAACCTGTCCTCAGAGCCTGCAGTTCTGTTTAGCAAGGTATTTTCATTATTTCATCCAGTACGTTAAAAAATTAATTTCCTACAATATTAATGTTTTGATGTTTTGAATCCACTGAAGTGCAGAAGTTACTGGATGTTTTCAGTGTAGAAAAATTCAGAAACAAACCTTTTCACGTCCAGAGCCCTTTGTGTTCACCCCCAGTAATTTAGCAGCTAAACTCACAGTCAAGCAATAAAGTGCTTTCGAATCCATTGCTAATATAGGATTATTATAAGATGTGAGCTCCTATAGCTTGTGAATTTCTCACAGTTTGAAATCTTTATTGCTGTGACAAGAACTAGGAGTGATTGCCTACCTTAGAATCCCAACTTCTGAGAGTTCGCTAGTGTAAAATGCTGAATAACCTTCAGATGTGTTTGATGGAGGTGGCTGCTGCAGACAGATTTGTGTTGAGATCAAATGTCATGTGGTTTCTGTATCATAAGTAAGGAACCTTTCGAAGTTCTCTGCAAAATAGAAACTATGAAGGTGAAATGGTCTTGATATTCTTCTATTTCTTTAACTCGCTTTTTAATGTTGCACGTTGTTTTCTGTTGTATGTGAGAAATACAGTTCAACAACTGTACAAAAAATACTGAGAGTCAAGTTTATGAGAGGTATTTTTGGGTTATCCACATAGCTTTTGGATATGAATATTCTGGTTTTAAACATTCGTAAAAGCATCTTTAAACTTACGATTGAGTAGGAAGCTCAGAGAAGTACACTATTCACAATTTAAATTGTGGAACAGTAAGTTGGGTTTTTTTTTCAATTTCTCTAATTGTTGAAAGTATTTGCTAATGAAGTTGCAGAAGAAATAGAAGTGTTTTGTTGTTTCATAAAATAAGGTTTCGTTTGCCAACAGGCTGTGTTCTAGCACTACCACTTCTGAGTTGGTAACAACTACCCACTTAAAAAACATATAAAATACACATCTGAAGCTTGTTTTTCTACCTATGTGTTATTGTCTTTTAACTGAATTAACTGTAGTACCAAGAAGAGTCACATTGTCTGTTAAAGTCAATGCGTAAAAAAAACTTCTCATTTTAATAAATTGTACTTTTTGGAAGGACAATGTATGCACACCCTTATCACCAGCTCATCAACACCCTCTCTTTAATAAAAAAGTCACTTTTCCAAACTGCACGTGTTAAACTTGAGAAGTGCACGAGCATGTGAAATATTTTACTTTTTAACTGTATAAACTGAGCGTTCGCCCGTGAAAACTTTGAAAAAACTGGGTAAGATTTAGAACTAAATCTTTGAACTGCAGTATTAGACCTAAACAGTTAAATATCCCATCACAGTATGGAGATAGTCATCTGTTCAAGCATATGGAATCTTTTGGCTACTGGACTAAGTAGTTAATATAATGCCCAGTGTCCAGACATGGACACAACTGTTATGGAAGCAGAAGGGAAGAGCCTCATCTATTGAGCCCATTTGGACACTGATAAGTAAAGATTAGAAGAGTGACTTTAAACAATACAGGATAAATTAGTTATCTGCTTTAAGCAAGTAATTCTTTTAGAAAATGGAAGGTAGTAGTGTTTTTCTGAAGAAATACTGTTTTTCGGGGTTTGTTTTTTTTTTTTTTGTTTGAGTAGAAGTTCAGGTTCTTGGGGAAAAAAAGCCCTGTGAATTTAGCATTAAACATAGGGTTTATCTGTTGTGTTTCGGAACAAAGAATAATTTTGTTTAAATCTCTTTTATATTTAAATTCTTGCGTCTGTATTTCCCATCTGAAACTATTTTCACAGGACTGAGTATTGAGTTTCTGCACACTGTGTGTTTAGAAACATTTTCATGTGAACTTCTGGTGTTGTTTAAAAACCCTGAAATTTCAGAATCCAATTTTACCTCTTTTTGTTTAGAACTCCTCTATTAATTACAATATAATCATAATAAAAAGGAATACTGCATCTTTAATGATGTTTTTGTGCCTATGTAGTTAAGCTTTAATGCTGGGGGGGGGGGTGGTGAAAAAAAGATTAAATTAGCCTTGTAACCTCTTTCTCTTCCAGACTGATGATGGAAAATAAAAGCTCTTAGCCACAGAATGTAACACTTAGAATTAATATTTAATTAGACCAGCAAATTGTACACCGTGGCTGAAAGCTTCCAAAGAGTTGTTAGTGCCACAATTGACCTACAAGTTTAATAATAACTCACTTCTAGGAGCAAGTGCCAGTTCAGCATAGTGGAGCCACTGTAAGAAAGTCCTGTGAGATTAAAATCAGCAAACCAAATGGCAGGCGAGGATTCCTGGGATGGAGCCTTCTGGAAAGCTGGGAGCTGGAGTAGCTTTTCAGCCAGGATTCAGATGAGAACAGTGGGCAAAAAAAGCTGATCCCTCCTGTTCTGGGAGCTTCTGGTTGTAGGCCAAAATCTTAGAACAGATTTTTTTCTAAATGTTCTTACTGCAGCTATTAATTTATATCACAAATCAAGTAACAAATGGCTTGTCTTCATCTTTTAATTAAGTTTTAACGCAAACATTATCGCTGAATTCACTGGTCATGAATTTTACTTATGGAAGAATGATACTTTTTTGGTAGAACATGTCATTTAGCATGTTTGTGTTGCAGAATGTTTAATTTTATCCTATTTTATGCTACATGAAGGGGTTCTTGTTAGAGTAAGATACGATGAGCAATTTGTCATAATATTATGAAATGCGTAAATTAAATATGAAATGAGTATACATTGTGAAATATAATGTTTTGAAGGTTAAGTAGCTTAATCTTGCTTTTCATTTTATGAACAATTAAAATACAAAACCAGTAACTCTACCATTAGAAACCCATCTGAGCCTTAATTCTATGGCAAATTATTCTAGTGAAATAGGGCACCATAAGTTCAAAAATGTGCAAACACACAGCAACAGACTGAGGAAGGAACATTCTGCATTATTTATTGGCTAGATCCTAAATAATTAAAGAAATGCCTACTCATTAGTTAAAAATTAAAGCAGGTGAGGACCTTGCCAGCAGAGGGAGCAGTCATGTCTTTCCTTAGGTTCCCATCGTTTCCAGCCTACCCATCATTTCCACCCTACCTCTTCTTATTGCCCAGCCAGTTTCCCATCTGGACCTAGCTTTGCCAACCTGCTCCTGATGACAGCCTATAATTTTATACTGGATAAGGGATTAGTTTCTTAAATGATTTTAGGATCTTGCCACCTGATTACCAGCATCAGTTAGATGTTCCTTTTGGTACTTGCATACTAATAATTGAAATAGTGGTGGAGGTTCTTTTTGGTCCCCTGAGAATAAAATATGATTCACTGTTTAAGAAATTAAAGTTGCAGCAAGAGTTTGCCTTTCTGAATTGGAAAGCAAACTGAAATGACTATTTTTTTCCAGGCAAAATGGCAACAAAAGGAACTCCTGAACCTTTTTCTTATAATGACTAATTCCCAATGGAGTCATGGGATTTTAGTTAAGCCAGTTGGTCTCAGATACATAATTTCAGCAGTTTTGTTATGGTTCTTTTTTAATAGAACTCTCATTTCTTTTTCATCTCTGTTTTATGCTGTGCTATGATCAATTTGTAGGATTGCATATTTGATGTGTTTTATTTTCTAGAGAAAGCTGCTCAAATGGTCAGTTCATTTTTGTAGTATTTAAAGACAAGTAGTGATGTACAGATTTTCATATATATGCTTTTATAACAGTGATTCAATCTCATTATTAAGAACCAGATAATGTTCAGGGGAGGTGCTGGGCTCATCTCAGCCCAGATCTTGTGCTGATTTCTTCCCAGCCACTCGCCCTTCGCTGAAGAAGGGCTTGATCAGATTTATTTCATTTACTCAGTGCAGCAGGGCAAGAGCCCCACACCCCAGACCCATCACCGGCAGCCTGTGCTTTGTGCTGAGGAAAGGGAAGAGGAAAGCACTGAGCAGGGATTCAGCTCAAGAAGTGTCACCCCTTAACACGCTGTACATCTGTCACCTCTTTCAGCCAGATAATAACAGGATTTTCAGCACCCAGCTTTCTGGGCTTCAGCTCCCACATCACCTTCATGCTACCAGCAGATATTTTCCTGATACCCCAAAGCCTCCTAAACCAAGCCTTTAATAGGGGGAGGTGGACAGGGCTTCAAAGAAAGGCTGAGTTGGGATCCCAGCTCACTCTTGACCGGCTTTTGGCTTTGGCCAACTCACATGACACCTTTGTGCTTGTTACTGACTTGTGAGGGAGGAATGCAGCACTTGCCTGTTTTTTGTGAAGCATCAACAGATGGAAACTTTGATTTCAACTGCTAGACTTTGTTCATTTTTTTTTTCTAGGTTGCAGCAGCAACCGTTACTGACTTGCTTAATTTATCTCTGTTTAGTCGTCTCTCCTTTCACTGTTGGCCTTTAGGTCTTCCCTTCAATGGCAAAATAGACATAGTTTTTATTTTGTAAGATGCCACGGTTTGCTGGCCTTAGATGCTTCCGTAGCTCAAGTAACACACAAATCCATTTCAGTGAAGATCCAAAGATTTATTTGTATTTTAGTGTGTGATATTTAGTTTTTATTTCCTGGCTGATTATTCTTCCTGAAAATTCATAAAGATTAATTGGATACTGTGTCATCCACCTTCATCTAACATTTTAGATTACAGCATGCAAAAACACTGCAGAGTTCCCATAGACAAGTATCAGGACAAACATTATTAAAAGCGACTTTAAGAGAGCAACCAAAATCCTGAATTAATATGTTGTATAACATATTGACCTGAACAGATGCTTTGTTACTCTCTTCCCTTTTTTACAACTCCGTTGCATCCCATTGCCTCCTCGTGTCTTCGTTACGTGTCCTTTCTTTGCTTCTGTAAGTTGCTTAAAATTATTCAAAGATTCTATTTACTGCTTGAAATTAGCTAATGTAATACAGTGTGCATACAGTCAACCAAAATCAGTGCTTCTGTGCTTTCAGCCACACGAATGGCTACTCATACCTAAGTTCTGTTGTAGGCAGTAAGCTTCTTCAAAAGTAAAAGAAAATGCCTAATTTAGTCAGAATCCCTGAATGTAGAGTTCTCATCACTGAAGGCATTGTGGTTTGTAGAAAATCCTTTAAGTGTATTTCTAGGATATCTGTTTTCCAGCAAAGCCATTGCATTTGTGTTCAGTTTTCTTGTGATCTTGATAACAAACTTCTACACACCAAAATTTGTTAACGTCCTGTTGGTCATCTTGAGTTCCAGTGGTCTGAGTGTACGTTCAGTTTAGAGCCAAAATTCAATGTTTGTTTAGTAGACTTGCTGTGTTCAAACTCTGTAAAGAGTACTAGTCATCTTGGAGTTAGAAGATATATAGAATTTTATAGTTTGGAGTCCTTATTAGTTATTGATGAACACTTTTTGTCAGAATGGTTATTAATCTTTTATTTTTGGGACTTGTGAAAAATCAAAGAGTGCACAAACTGTATCCTTCTATAAAACCTAGGGCCAAATACCCAACTTCTTTTACCAAAATAAAATGTGTGGGTAATTCTGTGATTTTTCTGAGCAGTAATTATTAACAAATGGTGGTAAATATTTAAGCCACGTTTCTTAATAATTTATCTTTTCGATGTAAAATCCTTTGGAGATTAAGTAGTAATGACAAGTGATAAATATTTGTATGTTGTCATTACCACATCATTGTGTGATAATGTCTCAAAAAATATCAAGAGTTATTTCACCTATCAAATATCCAGCCACTGTTACATTATAGCCCAGTGTGGCTGTCTGTGTTATGGTACCAAGTTTACTTCAGTGATAGAATGTAGCAGAATTAAAAAACAAAACACACAACAAAAAAAAGGCAATTTTTGAGCTTTTCTTGAAAATTCACACACCAGAATTTACTTAAAGTTCATAAGGTTCATATTACTTTGCTTGAACTTACTTGCTGTTTATTATTGAACTCTCTTTCGAATGAAGTGCCAGGATCTCTGGATTCACCTGTTGGTAACAACACAAATTGTTGCCTCCAAATACAATTTTGGGGGGAGAATCTGAATTCATCTTTAAAGACTGTGCTGTCCTACAGAGTGAATGCAGCTCACTGTTTACACTGGGGTTTGTCCCAGTACTAACAGTATTTGTAAGTAGTGTTTTAGGTAATGAAACTCATGTAGGATTCAGTGTATTAACTCTTAATTAAATGTTTTAAAATAAAACCAGGGATGGGATTATATTAGCAGAATGTAAAGATGAAGAAGCTAAATATGGCCCTCTACCAAAATATAATGTATCTGAAAGGAGACATGGTCATAAAATACCTTATTTTCAGTGCAGTGTATAACTCAGTATTAAAATTATGTTAATGTATTGATCAGAATACAGATGCAAATATATGCAAAAAGCCTATGTCATTGAAGAGCCTAATGTATTTATATATGCTAGTATTTAGTATTTATTATTAAATACGTATGTATTTATGTATCTATATATGCTAGTTGGATCTCATTGCAGATCTTTAACATGAGGCTCTTATTTTCCTTTTAAATTTTGAGGTTGTTTATATGTACTGTGTAGAAAAGTTGAAGCTGTGCTAAGAAAAATTTCCATTCTTTGACTTTTTTTTACTTAGGCAGTGCAGGGACTGAGAATTTAAATATTTTTTTATTACCCAAATTTTGTGTAGTTCTTAATTTCCTTAGAAACTGCCAGAAAGAGAGGGTATATCTTTGGGTGTTAGAAAAATTTTGACAGGAAATCAGAGGAGAACTAGAAATTAGAGCAGAGCAGAAAAGACAGATTTTTTTCCTAATACGGAATCCAGATGAACCAAGATTGGCTTGATTAATAGTAGTAATGATAAAATTGTGGTACATTAAGAACTCAATCCAGTAGAAACACACAATATTAATTTCAGGATGTAAGTTTGAGCACACAGGCTATCCTTGTATTTGTATTGGTAGAACACGATGCTTTATACTCAAACACAGAACATGATACATTTTGAACTGCTTTATTTGTAAATAAGTATTTTTAAACATGCACAAATAATTACTCAGAGCTATTGTACACTCTGAAAATTAATTAGTAGGACAAAGCAATCTTCTTCCATAATTGCCCTTCCCAAAAGCTGGTTAAATGTGTGTATGGTTCCCACGTACATATCCGTATCATTTTCTTGACGTGTTTTGAAAGTACACTTTGGTTGAGCCCAAATATTGCGAGTTTGCACTTAAAAGAAAATGTCTGTCTGAAACAGGAGCACAAAGTAAGATATAGAATGGATGCCCAGCCCAGCCTGCACGACAGGGTTGCTACCATGTTGTTAGAATAATTATATTTTGGCTGAACTAACTAATTTAGAAAAACTGCAGTACATCTAGCAAGATTGAAAACTTTCCAAGACTGGGATGTGGTTTTTTGGCTTTTTTTTTTTTTTTTTTTTTTCATTTTTAGTATAATTTAAAACAATACCTCTTCTAGCTGCCAACAAACTCTTTCCCTGAATCTCACCATTCCTGGCTTCCCTCCTAACCATGTCCTGGCTCACCTCCAGAGCTGCCAAGTTTATGCCAGAAGCAGGAGGTAGATTTGTATGGGGCTGGAGGAAGATCTGGAGCTCTGTTAAATTTTCAAGCCCAGATGGGGCAACATGATTTGTGTGTTTATGTCAGTATGCCATACATCACAACTATCTGTGTGCTGACGTCAGCTTTGATTGGGCATTAATGTGCTGAACGCTGCAAACTAGAAAATACATGATAGATACAGATCTATGGCAACAATGCCACATAAGCAAATGTCTCTTTGGTGTGGCCATTCGCTGTGCAAAATATTTCCCAAGATACACTGCATTAAGCCAGGGGAATATTTTGACACACTTTTAAAAACAAAAACAAAATCAACATGGGCAAAGGGAGCACAGTTTAAGAAAGCAAAGCCTTTCAGAGGAAGAGCTGAAACCAACATAGTAAAGTATGTATTGTCAGGCAAATAATGAACTGCTGTCCCTCACTTTCCACAATTCAAACCAAGTAGGAAGGATGATATTCTTATGATTTGCAGGACTATCAGTGGTGAGGATATGTTGCTGATGGTTGAGCATCTTTCTATCCACAGTTTTTATAACCCATTGTTATCAAAACCAGCAAGCAAAAACATTAATGTACAGCAAAACAATAGTGGACAGCAAAAGTTTTTTTCAAATGATGGAATATTTTTTTCTTTATCGAGATTTTAGCTTAGTTTCCAGGAATCATCAGTGTTTGTTTATTTTTTAACACTTTTGCCTTTCTTGATATACAAATAACATCCTGCAGCCTTCTGAAGAACTGGCAAAATACGGTAATTTCTGGTCTGTGGATTTATAGAGGTCACTGACTACTTCAGATTTATATCTATACCATCTTTATGTGATTCCCCTTTAGAATAATGTGACCAAAAGTTTCCATTAAAATATAGTACATTATCTATCTCTTCCTAGAGAAGGACATAATTTTCAAGTCAACTTTAATATTTCAGGGGCGGATATAATAACAAAGTCTAGGGATTGATGTGTAGGCAGTGTTCTTTTCCCTCAGATCACTTATGCTATTCCTCAGAAAGGAAATTCTGTAGTATAACACTGCTTTATCATTATTCATCATTAGACTTGGTGGGTAAAATGGAAGTTTCCTGATTCCACAGGGATAGATGGTTTTGGCCTGTGCACAAGTAGCAGCTTTGAAAAGAGACCCCTCCCCAGGATTTGGTGCCATCTGGCCCATAAGGTGGGGAAGGGAGGGGGTGTAAAGGTGCCATGGGATCAGTGGAATTAGGCCTTGTAACCTGAGCAGATTGGGCTGTGCAGGACAGGCCACAACTTCACGTAGTGGTCAGAAAACAGAATTCAATTTATTCTTTGATGGGAGCGGGAAATTTTCACCTTTCACGTCTGCTTTGTAAGCTTTACTGTGGCTGGAAGATACAGGGATATTGAAATGTGGGTTCAGGAAAGCAGTTGGTGTATTGATCACCATTTTACTAAACCTGAATGTCAGTGCAATGCCTAGACTATTCTAACATATCTGAGGATATTTCCCTCTCTCTGCTCCTAATTGATAAATTGTTACTATCAAATAATTTTACCAGTATTTACATTGACCTTTCAGAGTAAGCACCAGTTGTATAGTTTATGAAAGAAGTGCAAAATGTACGAAATACTTTTATATTGATAAAAAAATACAAACCTGTGACTTGGAGGTGCAGAGCTAATTCCTCATGCTTGGAATGGGAATTTTTGAGGTGATTAGTCTTGATACCCCTGAAGGTATGATGATTATAACACCTACAGCCACCAAAAACGAGAGGATACCAGCTGTCCAGGCAGCTTTAGGATAACTACTTCTTATCTTAAAGAAGTATTTTCCTTTTTAGCACAGATTTGTTTCTTCTTTTTTTTTTCCTCATTAAATACGGACATCATCAGAGCATTTAAGAACATTTTTCCTGACTTACCTCTGAAGATCTCTGTTGTGACCTTTGAATGTCTCTGTCTGCTATGTGAAATTAAGGAAAGAAAACACTGTGGAAAACAGCTTATTTAAGGCACATGACAGTACATTGTTGCACAAGAAATAAGGCATCACTGACAAATCACAAATATATTGAGAAATGGTAACTCACATTAAGATATAGATTTGGAAAGATAAAGAGGAACTTTTAGAAAGAAAAATGCTGGAGAATTTGCTTGAGTTTTCCACGTTGTCTGACTGATGACCAAAATGAATAATTGTGTGGGTTGTGCTTGCTCAAAACATGATATGCTTAAGTGTATCGAACAGCAAGATTTTCAGAACACAAACAAAAACTGGGCATCTGACTCGTAGTGGAAGTCAATGAGAGACAAGCTTAACATATTGCTTTTTAAGTATCACTGATGTGAGCAAATGCTTCTGTTATGAAGGTTTAGGAAAATGCAAATTTAGTGCTAGGTTAGCCCTTTTATGGTTTCTCCCTGTCAAATAGATGTTTTCTTTAATCAGAAATTTCAAGTCTTTTTATTTTTTAAAGAATAAAGGCCCTCTAACGTAATTCCTAAGTATTGATGACCTATTTTTTCCCCACAGTTTGCCATTGAGAAGACCAAGGCTTACTCTACGAACATTAATTACCTTTTTCATCACATAGGATGTGTATTTTGTTCCCATGTCTTACAGAATAAAGCAATTATGGAACGTGTAACAAACTTGTCAGATACGGTAGTTGGTCTTGAATCATTTATTGGCTCTGAGAGGGAAACCAATCCATTGTACAAGGATTACCACGGTAAGTTCCATCTTTTAGCAATGCAAAAAGTCTGCCCTGAGTGTTTCTGGGGCGCTTAGTGACTTACCCTCCAAGTGGGTATCTGCTCTAAAGCAGCGTTTGATTTCGGTTTGGAATATACCTCTTAAATGTTCCTCCTCGCCCAACCAGCCTGGAGTTAGGAAAATATTCAGCAAAGTGCATTAAGGCTGCAAAGGAAACATGGCAACTCCTTGCATGTTGTCAAGCCGTATTACTGAGGCATGGCTCAATCAGATGTACATCTCAACAGGCAGGCTTTGGGGAATTCACATGCAGAGGAGGCTTGGCAATCGTCTGACCAGCGAGCTGAACTTGTCATGAAATCAATACTTTTGATCTGCCAAGTTTTAAATAGAGAACACGGAAAAACATACATTATAGGAAGGTGAATAAACTGCTAAATTGTGTGCTGTATAAGCTATGTCTAAAAATAACGTTCTGCTCTTTTCAGCTATAAGTTGCAGCACTTGTGCATTTAAAGAGATTAACATGTGGGGCGTGTAAAATATGAAACTGATTTTGGTAAGAAGTCGTGTGGCCTTTCAAGTGTTTTATCTTCAAAATGTTGTAACGGTGTTTAATCTTGCCTTCTGTTTCCCAGAGGTTTTTGTTAGCTGTTGCAGTGGAACTATTTCTATTTTAAAAGATTGTATGAGAAGTTATGCATAGCCAAAGCAGTGAATAACAGTTTTAGCTAATCCAGAGCAGTGCTCGGAGTGTGCATAAATTACAGCTATTATTATTGTGATACTACTGTAGTTCCATGGAAACCTTTAGCTGAAAGTAAACTGCTTATGCAAAACCTACTGTAAACATGTGAGAGTATGGCAGTGTTTTCCATAGCAGAATATATGGAAAAAGAAGCGAAGGTGGTGTTGACACACCACTGTGTGTATGCAGGCTGTAATTAGTAAATCAGAGAAAAATCTTTCTGGCTGTGAAAACAGTGCACATTTCATCATCTGAAAAAAGGTGAATGAAAAAGAAACCGTGAACAAAAGCTGGAATAATTTGCCTAATTATTTTTCCAACTGTATAATCGTGATATGGCCTTTGTTTATGCTAACATAATTCTGTCAATTTGATACTCCTTTTCCCAGGGCTGAAGAGATCCTTTAAGGCAACGTGTGTTTTAGCAGTTATTTCCTGGTTTCCTATAAAGATGTATGCTAAATCATTTTTGGTCCTATTTAATAAAAATTATGTGCCAATATACATAGCTTTTGAGGCTTAAACAACCTTAATTTGACAGCCTAAAAAGAGGCATTTTTAGCGGTTTTAACTTTGTGGATTCTTTTTGCTTGAGAATATCTTTTAAGATGATTTATTTACTGCAGATGATGAAAGATTTTGACATGACTCGGGAGAAGTTTGATTACATTATTGCATTATTTAATGAATCCTGCATTAATAATTTTATTAAGCTGCTTGCAAATTTAAATGTTTGAAAAGCCAGTAGAATAACAAAATAATTATACAGAAGATCCTTAAATAAAATTTCTGCAATACTGTATATAAGCAACCCTCTGTTATACTTGCTGTTCCTATGTATAATAACTAGATTTTCTACTCAAAAGCCCAACAAATAATTCTTCTGAATCACAGGATTGGAGGCAGGGATAGAAGGTTTCAAATTATAAAAATGCTTTTCTAATATTGTTAAGAATTTTTATAGTTAGTGCCCATAAAATTATGCTTTTTAAATATTTCAATTTCAGGAAACTGCAGTTAAAAAAAAAAAATAAATAAATCGATGCCTGAAAAAATACTGGCCTTATTTTAAATAAGGGGTTTAGTGTTTGGGGGGTTTCCCACAGCTGCTGTTTTCAAGCAAGATACCTTTTCTAAATGTTCAGTATTTCCATTTAGACTCCGGCTTTATGAATAGCAAATATAGGCCAGTAATTGAGAAGCCCTGTAGAATTTTCCTGGGTTTCAGATGTAGAAAATCACCCTTAGGTTGTTCAGAGACTATATTAGGCTGCACAAAAACCATCCAGCGTCCTTGTCAGAAAAAATCAGCTTGAGTCGCAGCTGACAGAATGCAGAGCTTGCAGTGCACCTAGTACTGTTAAAAACATCTGAACAGCTACAGAAGCCTCCTGCAGGAAGAAAACATATTTCTCCTAGGATGGCATAGGGGTTAAAATTTATTAAAAAGCGTGATCTAAATCAAGGAGGGGTTGTGGGGGGAAGGGGTGGTTTCCAGAAACTTTTTTTCCCCGGCCGTTTTCAGGGCACAAAACGAAGTCGTTCTCATTAGAGCTTCAGTGGTTATCAGTAACCCATAAGCCTTGTTTTGCTGGCTGCTTACTGGTGCATTTAATAAAATAAAGATCACTCAGTGGTGCCGTGGGCAGCATGCAAGGTGATAGCCGTATTTGCTTACTGTAAATACAAGAGAAAATCACACACAAACCGGCTGTAGTTTTGACAAGTATTAAGATCGCTCTTTACATCTGTACTCCTGTACCAAAGTGCAATTAGTTTTCCTCGCACAAGGATTTCTGTTTATCTTATTCTGCTTGATTACTTGAGTATAATCGCACCGTTTGCTTCACTGCTCCTGGTAGTAAGCTCCAGCTTAAAAAGGGGAGGATGAGTGTGTGTAAATATACAGAATTCTGCTCTAAGACTCTAATTTATGCATCTGGATGACAGCGTTTTCTTAATTTTTTTATTTTTTTCCCCTCTCCTTCACTCTTTCCACAAGGTTTGGTTCATGTACATCAGATTCCTCGGCTTAATAGCTTGATCTGTGATGTGTCAGACACGAAGGACCTTGCTTTTAGATTAAAAAGGAAGCTGTTCACCATTGAGGTAAGAGAAACGTTGTTTCACTGTTTAGAAACCCAAAAGGTGGAGCTAATCCCATCTCTTATGTTTCGTTTTGTGAAATACATAAAATATGCATCAGATGTTGTAAATTCATTTCGTTCTGGTTTTGCTGTTCAGAATGGTTTTCTGGAATACTGTAATATGCCTTCTGATTAAAAATGTCTCATTTGCTGCACTAAATCGGTCTGTTATAAATAGTTTATTTTGGTTTAAAATGTACATAGAAAGTAGGCCACAACCTTCAATAACAAAGCATGACATGTTTCTAAGGATGTCAGGAGCATATTTAATTAAATGTTAATGACTTGCTCTTACTTGTGTTAGTGGGTGGGAAAGTAGCTACATGTTATTACCCCAGTGGAGGGATTTTAATGTATAATGTTGCCTAAAATTGTGTGTGGTATGAGGGATAAGTGTCCTTATCAGTATTCAGAAACCATTTTCTTTGCATTACTGAAATCACCTTTCGCTCTTTTATGTCATTTTAAACACAGTATCATTTACACTAATGTCCTTAAGTAAATTTCCTACTAAATTTAAACTTTTTTCTGTGACCTTTATGCAGACAGTCCTGATAGAAGGCAGTAATACAAAAGATGTATTTCATTTTCATCTTGCTAAAGAGCAAATGAACATAGCACTATTAAGCAATTAGGGCTGATGTATTTATTAACCAAGTAATGCTTAGAGATGGGAGATGGCTTTTGGGGTGATGTGATAGTCATTGGTACAGTCTGGGCAAATTTTTTTTTAACAAAGACATAAAACAGCCAAGCATCCCTGACAAACCATTTTGTTTAATCTCTTTTCAAATGAAAAGCTCTTAAGCAGGCCACTTGTCTTAACTGCTTGAAACCATAAAAAGAGAGAATTGCCACCAATAAATTAGCATATTTTTTACTCCATCACCAAATGCTGGTCAATGTGGCTTGGCACTGCTTTGGTGTTTGGGACTTCACCCTTAAGTGACCACTTTGGCCCTTATTTGACCCTCTGCCCTTTTTAGCTGGCCACTTGATAAGGTAACTTAAGGGTTCTCTCTCTTCACTGCCCCCTCCCCTTCACAATTGCAAGTAGCCCTAACCTATAAATCATTGAAAGGGCCCTATCAAGTGACAAATTAAGGTGCCCTCCTCCTAATTAATGGTCATCAATGTCTTTAATTATCTAATCCTATTGAGAGTAGTTAATAGTTAATCAGGCAGCCAGTTCTTCTCTCAGGTCATCTCTGCATGAGTGCTAGAAGTTTCTCAACTAGAGGTATCCTCTTCAGAAGCCACTTAAAGGCAAATACATGAAGGAGGGCTTTTTTTCCCCAAGACAATTCCTTTATAATGTTTGTCACTTTCCAGAGAATGTGGCTGGTGAAACCAGGCTTTGTGAGGTATTAAAGCCTTTTAACAGCTGCTTTTGAGCGGTACAGTAGGGACAAAACCCTTAATAGTCTGTGTTTGGTTTTAAAATACAAATGTTCTTACTGTTTTCAGATGTGCAGAGAAGCGTGCACCCTCATTCCACAGCATAGTAAATTCTCATTTATTGTAGCTATGAATTAGAATATTTGGGGTTTTTTTCCATCAGTACGAATCCTGACTCAGAGTACAATTTTTTCCATCAGACAAATTTGAGATTCTGATTTGTAGCGTAATTTGGAAGAATAAAAACCACCTTTAGCAGGAAGCTCTGTAAAAAGAATTGAATTAGCCATGGGGCGCTGGGAACAGGAGCGTGGTGGAACTCTTGAAACAACCTGTTGCCCCAGACATGCGTAGATGACACAGTTGTATAATTTCTCCCTTCACTGCTCAGCTGCAGCCACTTTTGAATAACTTCAGCTTTTGTTAGAGATATGCTTTCTGTAAGCTGAACTGACACAAACTAGCCCCTTTTGAGCATGTTAGATCACTGTCCTACTGCGATCTTCCTGTACACGTTTCACTGATCTATAGGACGTATGTTTTTCTTCCTCATACTGTTAGGGAAAGCAGACTACAGCAATAAGGTCAATAAGAAAATGGGAGCAAGGGAAAGCTGAATTAAGAAAGGGTGGGGATACAGTCTTCTACAATGTGTTTCTGAAGTTAGAATGGGATGCATCAGCAGTCAGGTTTGGTTCTGGGGGCAAAAACTTAAAGCAGCACAACAGTGTGCATTACAAGCAAAGTGTGCTTTATACAAAGTACAGCTAAGTTTGTGACTTTAGTGTGTGGTTTAAATGTGAAATGAAAATTTACACTTAGTACCTTAAAGCTTTTGGAAAGATTCTGCTTAGTTATGTACACAATTTAGGGTAAAAATACTGACCTCAACTTGAAATGCCACTTCAAAAACCAATTACATAAGAAAAGTTCGAAATACAAAACCTGTGATTAATGGCAAAATTTCTTCAGAAAGGGTTTTCATCACTAGAGCATTCTTTTTTTTTTTTTTTACAGTTTAAAATAAGAGCATGGGACATGGATTTTCTCATCTCTGGATTGCTCACCAGTTAAATAACTCTTTATAGTTTGGCCCTTATAGGTGAAAAACTTTAGATGTCAAACCCATTTTATTAGACTGCAGTTCTGTGGGAGGGACTCTGCCTCTTTATAGTCTGCAGAACTGTTTAACTGTTTCAGTTTTTCTCATATGTTCTTCATCAAAATGAGAGTGACTGAAATGTTTTCTAAAGGGATTTTTTTTTTTTTCATTCAGGGTGAAAACGTTTTTTTGGTGAATGTTTATAAGTGTTCATTTTCCATTTAGAAATTGTGAAGCAGAACTTTTCCAGGAAAGCTTATGTGTTTATCCTGCAAGGTGCAGTATCAAGCTTTCCCAAATCTTCACACGTTAGTTTACCAGCAATATACTATTATATGCTATATTATCAGAGATCTATCTTATGTGCATACCACTTTAAAGGACACAATTTTGAAGTTAGCCTGTCTAATCCTATTTCTTCCCACTTTGGAATCTTAATTAGAAGGAGATAAAAACCATCATTTGACTAAATTATTGTCTTGAATCTGTAGCAAAAGGTATAATCCGCAATTGGGCCAATTAGTGTACCCCATAGTTAGCTATGCTGAGGCAGGAAACTTGATTAGATCTGACACCAGCCTAGTTCCCACTGTTGTTTTGCCAGGTATGATGGTCAGACTTCAAAGGGCTTGAGGCATCAGCAGGGCAAGGTTTGGAGGCCAGCTTAGGTCCGGTCGTTAATCTCTCTGCTAAAACCACAGCAGCCCTCGCACAAAACAAGCTTACACGACACAATCATGCGGTATTAAAGTTTGGGTTGAGTCATGCCAATTTGCCTTTGATTTTCTGATGATTGACTAAAAGATGGCTACATGACTAGACACATACTGAAAGTTTACTGATTAGGTAAGTTCCCCAAATATTTGAAATATTTTTTGATTTCTCAGTTAAGCGATATGACAACACGTTCATCTTAACGAAACTTTTCGACAGAGTTGTTCTCCAAGTACTTTTTTGCTTTCTTTGTGGCTCTCGATGTAACTTTTATCAACATTTCATAAATCTTGTGCGAGCGCTATGTTCGTAGTTTCATTTGATAGAACTTTATCTTCGTTGTTCCAAAGCCTCCTGTGTCAAGTCTGAAGAAATCTGTACCTAAATTTGGTGTTTTCTCTCCTCTAAATTTCTAAGGAAACATTGTTTCTTATTTAGGTTCATTTACAATTACTGGCAAAAATGGCATTTTCCTTAATTATTTTCCACCTTACCACGAGTAAAGCGCTGTTCCACAGCTGCGATTACATAAGTGTTCCTTTCTTTTGCAGTCTGATTTGTTCAAATATTGCAGTAACAGTGACATGTTTCCATTCTGAGAAAAGCCTAAGGCTGCTTTAGTATTATTCCAAATGATTGAAATTGCCATCTTGCTGACTTTCCCTTGGGCAGCTTAAGGCCTGTTTACTTTTGTATTTGTTTCACATGTTCCCTCTGAGTTTGGCTGGCAGGACATCATTACCTGGTTTGACAAGACAGTTGGAGAAGATTCATATTTGATTAACTCCCTTTGTTATTGTCTGGACAACACAAACCCCTGAAATTGTCTATTTAAAGTTAAATCTCCTGGTAAATTCAGATAAATGCTTGCAAAGAGGAAAGCTTGTGAGGTTGGGTTTTTTTGATTTCTTAATTCTTTTTTGCTTAATTTTTAAGTTGATTGCTAGCAGTCTAGAGAATAAGCTTTCTCCTACAAGTTTTTATATTGTAGTTTGTCTAATAAATAGTTGTGAAAATTTATTTTTTTTTACCAATGCACAAGTCAGAGCCAGCTAATATTTTCTTTGTAGTGGCTATATAACACCTCTTCAACCCAGCATAAAAATCTTTAAAAACCAGCTCAGTTTGAAACCAAGTGTCATATACAATAAAAAGAATTGCCACACAGCAAAAACAAGTAAGTTCCCAGAGTTTAATGTACGAGTTCAAGAGTTTCTTTTCTGAGAGGTGTTTCCTAACAGGAGAAGTAAGTCAGAATTAGAGGAGTGCTGTGGCAGGAAGGTGGTTTCTCAGTGCCAGGCAGATACAATAGGGTGCTATGGAGCACACCACAGTGCATTTTTCCCAGTGGCAATTGCCAGAGTAAAAGGTTATGGCTTTAATCACAAAACCCAGTGATGGAGTCTGTGTAGAATTAAAATTGAACGTATGATTCCAAAGGCATTAAAATATCCTGTCTTCGTTTAGCAGTAAAGGACTGTAAGAAAATTAATGATTGCCAAAAGAAAATATAATAGCAACTTCAGATGCTCATGTCTGTTATGTGTCCAACACTGGTATTTGAAAGAAGCCTTAAGATGGTGATTTGTCAATTAAAAACAGGAAATACATCTTAGATAGCTTCCATCTGAAATCTCTGTATTTCTACCTTTTTTCAGTCTGTCTCTTTTCACTGCTTATTTTATACAGACTGCGCTGTGGTAAACTTCTTCTGCGAAGGGGAAGTGTGATTAGCCACTGCTGTAGATTGTTTACCAAAACAGGTGGGTCAGACCAAGTCAGAACAGTGTCTGCAGTGCTTCAGTGTGGTGCTCACGTAGGTTTGGTCCTGAGTGACTGAGATGGTGATGTCAGTGTGGTCCAGAACTGTGAACGATTTTGTAATTATTCACTAAACGCATCCAGAACAGGTATAGACATAATGGTTTAGGCTGTTTCTTCTGGAGGAACAAGTCAACCCTGTCACCAGGACATCTGGAATCAGAATGTGTTTAAAATACATGTATGTGCCATACCAACCTCTAAATCAGTGAGAATTGGAAGCATCACTTCTTTTAGCTTCTTCCAAAAAAATTTGAAGCAGTCCTCAGCAATGGCTGACCCTTACCTTGATCATATTCCACTGATGGATTTGGCCACTGTTTTTGGCCATGTGTTAACAAAAGGAATCAGTGAGCCTGAGAACTGACCAAAGGCAAAACACTGCTTTATTAGAAATTTAAGTAAAGTGATATTTCTATGACAATAATTCAGTAAAATAAGGAAATTACGCCAGAGGTAATATAAGCTACGTGATCCATATTGTAATACTGATCTATTTACCTTAGTATATAGAAAAAACTCTGTATTTTAGGACTGTGCACTGGTGCCATTGCAAGACTTGACCCTCTGTTAGGGCCTTACAGCCTCAAAATGGAACCTTCTTTCACCAAGCCAGTGGGTTGTGACTGCCCGGCTGCCCAGTGCCTGGAGCAGGGATGAAACCCCACAGCTATTCCTGCTTCAAAGGAGGACTTTTCTGAGGTGTTACAGAAAGTGTATTTCTTTTATTTTCTAATGTAATTAAATCTTGGGAGCCTCTCATGCCCTTGTGTTTGAAAACACAACTACCCTTGGGGCTTGCGTGGAAAACCTCTTTCTCCTCAGCCTGCCTTGAGCAGCTAAGCATCATACCTGGCAAACTCTGGTGCTGGGTGTTCCACTTGAGCTGGGAGACTCAAACGAAGGGAACTCTGCTTATAAATCTAAACTTCCTAACAGAGACAGGTAAAAACACATTGTCATAAAACCCAGCTGAAATTTATGCCAGTCCAACCACTGTTGCATTGATTTTTCCTGTCCGTTTTTCCTGGGATCTTAACAAACCCATTACCACTTATTTAAACACAGCTCAAAAGACAATAAGCATAATACCAGGACATTTTATCAATCTAAATTTAATCATACTGCAAAAACTATTCTCCTGCAAAGCTGGTTCTGTCATAATACCAAGCTCCATTTTGCCTTATTTCATCTAGTAGCCAGTTCAGGTTCTCTTTACCTGGTATGGTGTACTTCACTGAATTGTTTTGTCAGATGCTGTCAAGCCAACCTACCATTGTTAAAGAAAATCAAACTAAATCATTTTGGCATGAGCCTTCCAGGAATAAGGCGCAGAATATGAAGGGTTTGATGAAATCAAGGATTTGATTTCAATATTGTAAAAGACTGCCTGTCAAAAATGTATTACATTCTTTCAAACAATTTTGAATAAATATACGTGTTTAAAATTGTGACAGTACAATTTAGATAAAGTTTTGGGAGAATATTTTTGAATTATAATAACTTGATGTGAAACAATACTTGCAGTGCTCCTGTTTGGAAAGAAAACCACTCTGAATGCTAATGGGACATAGAACTGAAATCAAGTGATCAATTTTATACAGTATATGGAATTCCAGAACACTTGTATCTTTTGAACATGTGGAAAAATTTAATTTGAAAATATCACCTTATTGTGTGATACTGAATAAGGTAAATTAAATTATTTGTCTGAAGGCAAATACAGGAAGTTATTGTTGACTTCTAGATGGCATATGAAAATTTACATTGCCCTGAAATTTATTTTATAATTAAAATTGGTTTATTGTTTAAGACTATAATGTGAGAACTCCATTCAGTTTTTCCAAACTTAAGCACTTGTAATCCAGCGCATCTGCAGTTTCTGGTTGGTGAACGGAACTCATATGTATTTTTATTTAAACAAATTATTGGGGTGTTTAGAAATATTTATACCATAATTGTGTTGCCGCAATGGAAGGACGTGCAGCAGAGTCACTAATGCAATTAAAGGTCACTTATACATATTGTAATGGGCTGCTCATTCCCGGGATCTGTGCTAAGGGTCAGTGTTGCAGCATGAAATGGATTGGCCTGTTCACTCTGTAAATAAATGGGTCAACTTATCTTGTATTTGCCAGACAAATAAAGCAGTTGACATGTTCCCACTGTCTTACTGTTAGAAGACAGGTAGACTAAGGGCATCTTTTATAAACATGTTGGTTGGTGAAGATTAAAAAACATACAATTTTTCACAGATTAGCAGTATTTCTCAGACAAAGATCCATGGGCATGAGTTAGAAAGATATTGATGGTGAGTCTTTAAGAAGCAGAAGGAGTTAAGCACCATATTTGTAGTAGCTCTCAGCAGGAACTGAGTGCCACCTCCGCTAAATGCTCTTTAAAGTAATGCAGGTTTTAATAAAAAGGTGATATTTCATAGTTCTATAATGTTCTCATCTTACAGAGACAGGTCTTTGATTCTCTGTAATTGCAGGAAAATCGAAATTAAAGCTGATAGGAAGTCACATTTTCTCAGCCACAGGTCAGTGTCCTGCCTGAACCTCAGTGCCGTGCACTGAAGTAGGAGTGCAGGGCTGTTAATGAAAGGAGTGGGAGGAGGATGACTTTACATCTCACGGAAGATGCACTTCCATCTGGACCTACTTGTCTCAGTACCGTTTTTTTATGGATTTGATTATTGATCTTTGGGTAGAAAGTGATTCAAAGTACTCTCTACGGAACTCTGAGACAGCCACACCTCATACTTGGAAAGGGTTAAATGTCATTTTGTAGGGAAACAGACCAATGTTGCCAAATGTTTGCTGTGACTAGTAACATGCTTAAGCAAACGAATTCCAAATGTTTTATTGTAACTTTGCAAATCAAGCTTAAGGGTAAACATTTCCAGTCTTTTGAAAATAGTAGTGATTTTGAATGGACATAAATCTGTAAGGAAACCAAACCACAAATTTACAGTTCTTTTAAATTTTCCCCCATGCAAAAATTGTTCCATATCATTTTTCTCATCTATTTTTTTGCTGTATAACAAAAAAATACTGCCCTTTACTGAACTGCTAACATACAGGAACTTAGGTTTTTTAAATTGTTTTTATTAAGAGCAAACTAGTCCTATTTTTTTTAGTCTGGAAGACTTAATGAAAGTGCCAAAAGGAGACAGGAAGAAAAAAATACAGATATGCTGCAAAGTACTGTAGGTGAAGAAAAAATGTTGTGCAAATATTGCTTTTTGCTTTGGCCATATTATGGGGTATTATTTGTAACCGAATTCCAGAGTAAGTTTTATTTTTATATTCCTGACCAAGAGACTTATGCAAAAAGTGGATTGTCATAAGCAAAGGCTGAGGACTACAGTGCCCAAGGCATAAGTAAACTTAGATTTTAGTCATGCCATCTTTCTCACTGTTGTTTTTAGTTGCATGGGGGTTTTTTTGGTTTGGTTTGTTTTTTTGAATTTGATTTTTCTTAGTTGCATTTCATATGGTTTTCAAAGGATTCTGTATCGTGCATAATGTGCTTTAAAGTTTCTCCCTGCATGTTGAAAACCAATAGCTTTTGAAATATCAAGTGAGACTGTCTCCAAGACAATTATTTATTACAGTTGAAATGGTGTTTCTGGCCACCTTACCACTGGCACCAAATTAGCCCCCTCCAGAATAAGGCCTTGAATTTGAATGGCATTGCCAAATAACAGTTCAGCTCCCTCCTTCCTCGTTCCTTCCTTCTGAGGAAAGTAATCAATAGTTATATAGTGTTCAATAAAGCTTTTTATTGATGTCCATAAATACATAAATAAGTGAATTTGGGTGCCAACTTATACCAGCCAGAGGCTGCTTGACTTTCAGAAAACAACTGGTAGCACTTGCTGAAAACAGTTCACTTTAAATGCCTCATTTAAGGTGTTTGAGGTTAGAGAAACCTATGGTTTTTAGCTTGTGAAAATACTGTCTATGGTCTCTTCATCTACCTTTGTCATGCTTCAAGTCTGCTGTAGCAAAAATTACTGAAGAATTCACTCTGATCTTCCTAAAATTCATGTTTACAAAACAGTTGCTAAATGGACTTACCTTTTTTCTCGTACTATACTAGCAATCTTTGAGCAGTGTGTCCGCTTGAGTCATGTTTGAAAGTAACAGTGGAAAACAAAAATAAAAAACACTATCACTTTTAAGTGATTGCTGTGTGGGAGAAATCCATTTCATCTCGCATCCAAAGCCGTGCTTGCCATTCCTAAAGTAACCTGATTGCTTAATATTTCAAGTTTTAAGATCTTTAGTAATCTTTGCTAAGGGGCTGCACGTTCACCCGTTTTGGAAAAGACGAGCTTTTGTCTGAGGTGGAGGAATGTCTGAGGTGGAGGACTTGGCCATGGCAGCTGAGTTTTGAGGGGATTTCTGAAGTCTCTGTGATACACCCAGAATATCTGCGGGGCCTTTGGATAACGGTGCATTTGTAAGCAAAACATTTCACGTGTTTGGGGAGTAGCTGTGCAATGACCTGCCCTGTCTGGGCTGGCTCCAGACTCTCCAGCTGGAGCAGCAAGGAACTGTGCAGTTTGCAGATACACTTGGGGTCTGTGAGTGGCAGAAGAACTTCAACAATGGCAGTTGCATTCCACTGTTCTCAGTCAAGGATTACACTGTTCCAGTGTCGTTTTTGGACATGCGCCCTTAGTTGCTTTTATTTATGAGCCAACACACAAGCAGATGAACAAGAGGGAAAGCTCTGCTTTGTGTGCTGAGTCTTACTGGCATTCCTTGCTTTGAAGGCCTTCTACCTGCAACCTGAAGTTCGTGTGGTCTAAGGAAGGCCTTGCTCTGTTCAGATTTTTAATTTAAAGGCGCAGGTTTGACCCTGGATTGCTCGTGCTCCCTTGCAGGTTGAGACTGGGAGCCAAGCAGGCTGTGGTGAAGCTGCACTGTCCGTGCTGACTGAGGAAAACCTGCTGTAGATGTGGCCACAGCTTGTACCCATCTTGATATACAGCATGTGCTGTATAGAATAAACACGTCCCTCGGCCACTTGAGGAGCCATATGTTACCAACCGAGCGGCGTTTTATTTTTGGCGCTTTGCTATGTGGTGTTATCCATCAGTTTCATCTCCTCCCTCGTTGATTTATTAGTAGTTTATTGCTTAATCAATAAACACTGGAGTCTCTTAAGACAATTATGTCTCAGGTCTGCAATCTAAAGCCCCTGAGGCAACACCACATACTTCTAAACCGGTGCTTCTCACCCTTTGGTATAAAGCTTTGTAATTCTGGGCAGGTTACAGGCTTTTTCATCCAAAATAAACCCTTTTGCTACCAGAGACCAGCATGGCAGAATTTATATGAGCATTTTTTTTTTTTTTTTTGCTATGATGTAGGGGAAGATGGTTCTCATTCCAGCACGAGTGTTTATTAAGAGATACAAACCAGCACAGAATTTGTAATGCTTGGTGCGGTTAAAAATAGGAATTAATAAGAAGGAAATCTAGTATTTGCATTTAGATCTGATCCTCAATAGTAGCATAGCCATGGGCTGTTTATGCTTGGTCTACATCATCTAGACTAAAAATAGGCTTCCTGTCATTTTATTGGCAGAGTTTTAGCTACTCCTTTAATTCTGTTTAAAAATGGATAGAGAGAAAGACAGCATAAATATTGAATGTGTGCAGATATTCCAGTAAGTAACTAAAAGGAGATTCCTGATGCTTTGCAGAGCTTTATAATTAAATAGAATTCATGTTTCATTTAAGAGGCAATTTTTAAATTAATATAATATTTAAATGTATCAAGTGGGGGGGTTATATTTATATCATTAAAGTAGCTATTTTTAAATAGGTAGGCATTAATATGTATTTATTTTATTAGTGTCCTGCTTAGGTTTTATTCTTTTTAGGTTTCCTTTACATTTTGATAAGAAATTACTGCTGAGGTATTTAATTTCTCATCAGTTAAATGGGAAGCCACATTATTTCTAATTTTTCAATTAATAAAGCGAGTTTTTGCAGAATCAGAAGACAAATGATTACTGCCTGCTGAAGTTTTCAGCAACAGTCTGAAAATTTCTAGTTTGTTATGTGTTTTGAAAACCTGTGGAAACAATGAAAGAAGAACTGGCTTTTTTTGTGTTCTGTCTGTCCTACAAAAACATGGGCTACTTTAGAAACTTTCAAGGCCAGAGTTACAGTATAAAAAGTCACAGTTTGGAGGTGGAAGTGTATCTGAAAAGGGCATTTTGGCTCTGAAAAAGCCCTGAGAGTTACATTCTCGTTACTGAAACGCCCCTAAACCTACAAAGGAGAATTTTTGCTGTGTTAGTGGCGTAAGGTAGAAAGGTTACAGTGAAAGGATCTTGTCAGTGGATTATTTATAATCATGCATAAGAAGCACTTTTTCCTTTGTCTGAACTGAAAATTCTGTGTGTACCATGGTCTTTTCTACTTTAGCTTCTGCTGGTTTGTTCATCCACACCGTGGTGTGAATTTGTGTCCTTTAGGACAATATTGTCCGGCACATTCAGTGTAGTTGTCTGTGCTCACACAAAGAGGAATATCTGGAATAGTTTCTTTTCTTTCCTTTTTCATTATTTTTTTAATCCAATTTTCATCTTGAAATTATGTTGTTACTTTACAAATCGATCCCAAAAAAATCAGCGTTTTACTGAAGGTGCAGTCAAGAGAAGAAGTGTTTGAAAGTAAGTTATGTTAACTGTTGCTTTCATGGAAGGTTGGTGGTGGTGTCACAAATGAGATCATGAAAAGAGAGGCAATAAATGCTTCAGTTTTTACATCAGAGCATCCAAAATAAAGTGAATATTTGCATTCTGTCTGTTGCAAGTGCATAACATTGGCACAGGGGGGGTATCAGTTTTCAGAACTCATAATCAAATCAGAATATTTACTAGTGAAAATTAGGCATAACTAGAGTATTGTTATATGTACAATCTAGACTTTTGCTAAAAATATCTATAAATAAAGCAGATTTTGTACCAAGTCAGGAATAGTCCCTTAGAGATTTTTTTTTGAGAGAATAATCAGTGTTTATATGAAGTGTTTAGGATTCAAACTATTTTATAAGGGTTTTATAACCTTTTATTTTCCCTAAAAAATTGTTCCACACAAAATTAAGTTCCTAAAATATTTACTGTCTCCAACATGAAAGAAAAATATTGTAAAATTATTTTCTATCTTGAAAAATCCAACCAGCTACTCTTGTTTCAAGTTTCATCTAATACATTGTTCCGTATGGTTGTATGATAAACACATTATTCCTTGAACAGGAATTAAGAGTAAAGCCGCCAGGAAGGGGTTTTGTTGTCAGAGTAGTTCCCGCCTCATGTTTTGTAAGAGATTTCATGGTCCTATTGTAAAGAGTGGATGATTTAAAACGTGTTCCCAAGATAAACTTTCCCATTGTCATTAATGAGGATGGATAATACTGAGTGACAAGTGCATTAGGAATGACACAGAAAGAGCTGTTAGATTTGTCAGAGCGTATCACTTCAGGCAATGAAACTTGAGGACATTCTCTTTTAGCAATTTTTTGCTATTTATTTAGAGAACCGAGGATTGTGATTGCTCACACAGGTGGATTTTACTGGTTAGCTCATTAAATATTTAGGTACCTTTGAAGAGGTGAAGGTGATAAATATGGAGCATTATACTCCGCTCTAAGGGGTGACAATGGTTGCATTGCTTACAAATAATTCAACGAAACTAATGTATCTTTCATTTGATCTTAAAATGTTTATTTGGGGGATAATTTTTAATTTGCAATATTTTTACTGAACGGGACCATTTGGAGTTATATAATGAGAAATGCTCCGAACTGTCACAGTGAAGCTTCTGGGATAAAGAAGCTTAAAATTAGGACACTATACATGTAATATACATTGATTTAAAAATTGTATTTCTCTGTAGAGCAGGACTTTTTAAATATTTATCTCTGAATAATTAATAATGGATGACTTTTCCTGGTCTTTCCAACCCTTTCCAAACTACAACGCGCCTATCAATTTCCATTTTGAACATGCAATTGGTCACTTTTTCGCCTTGATTCATCTTGCCTGGCTGCCAACCAAATTTTGCCTCTGTGTACCTTCTTGACACTAATAATGACTGAGTTTCTGTTCGTTTGCGTGCAAGATTTCCCAAGCGGCAGTTTGGGGCTGGGATAAACTATCTATCATGATTGCGTACAACTAATCTGCCTCAACCAAAACCGCCCCGTGATTGAAATTGCATTTGACAATTCACCTCTCCTTGGCGTGCCTGAGGTGAACATAGCTACAGACCATCCCCGGAAGGGCATTGCAGCTCCTCCATATGTTGGGGAGGATCCTTTTATTTGTGTCAGGAGACTTTTAGCAAAGCATGTATAGGCAGGGATTATTTTTCTTTTTTTGGTTTTTTTTTTTCTTCTTTTTTTTTTTTTTTATTCCTTAGACTTCCTTGTTTGCAGATGCGTGGCTGCTGCTTTCTCCCAGCCACAGCATTTCGGGTTTGGGAAGACTTTTGGTTTGGGGAAGCATTTTGTTGTTGTTGTCTCATTAAAACTCTTTGAGGTGAACCCGTGCAGTGTCGGATGTGTGGGAGATAAAAATTCAAGAGGTATTTGAAACATAACTTACTGTTTGTTAGAACATTACGCTGGTAACAGACCAGGAGTGCTGGTCAAACATCAGACAAAGTACCTGTTACTCTGTTCACCATCACCAAAGCTTACACCTGCTTGCAGCACTTTGTTTATACAGGGCTGAAGTAAGAATGACAAAGCAAAGTCATCTGTCATTTAAGAAATCTTTTAATTCTTTTTCTAAATTGTAAACTTTTCCGTATTGTACATACTTACTGGTTTAAAGAGCTGTCTGCACAAATATGATCTGACAAAACAGACCCCTTTCTTTCTGGGTGAAGTTTCCTTTTTGCTAAGTATTGTCCTTTTGGTATGAAGTAGCTTTTATCATAATATTGTAAGTAACAGCCTATGCCATCAAAAGTGCTACTTTTCACTAGTGATGTGTATGATTAGCTTCATCAGATATTTTTCAAATATAAAGTTTCTGAATAGTTAGAGTAATAAAGTTCTGTTTCTAGGTAAATTATTTCTTTGTGTAGTTTCGATATATTGATTTAAAGATAGGGTGTTTGGATATATGAGTCCCTTCCAAGTAGAGATATTCGATGGTTCTGTGACAATGCAGGTAGAAAACACTGAAGAATTGCATTCTGGAATATGTTTTGATTTCTCACTGTTTTGTGTAACAGTGTGTTTTCGCTGTTATTTTTGTATCCCAACAGAAGCACAAAGATCCCCAGTCACATTGTTCTTCCAAATAAGTACAGCCCATTCTTGTTTCTGAGCAGGGGAGTTTCAGTGGCACTCTCCCAAAGGCCTGACTATCAGCCCCGTTTTCTTTCTGACACAAGTCCTACTTTTCTCCTTAAAACTGAAATACATTTTTTAAGCACTTTCATTCAGCAGATTAAGTTCAAGCTGAATTAATAATCTGTTTGAAGTGCTTGACAGCTGAATGTTGTACATGTATCTGTTTTAGTTGTGGGGAGGAAGCTAAGTAGTATGGGTATCATGCTTTCTGCAGCCTTGCCGACGAGTCCAGAAGAATCAGAACTCTTTTGAATGTATAAATCATTAATCTTGGTAACCAGCTGCTCTGAAGGCAGGGAAGAATAACTCAGCCATGCAACCATGCCCAGTTCACTTGTTACAGTAGCAGTGTACTAAATCTACCCATAATTTAAGGTCTGCTTTCCACATTTATTCATTTGTTTATTGTAATTGGTTTTGTTCTCAGCCTTTTTGCTTGGAGTGTGTCTCTGTGGCACAACACAGTGCCCTGTGTAGATGCTGCTCACTCAACAGCACCATCTCAGACCCAGCAGACCAAGCAGAGCTTGGCCTACCAAGAGCTTGGTTCATTGTCTATTAAAAAAGGATTATTTTGTTTATGATGACTTACGAGTGTATATCTGCTTGTCTTGACCAATTCCTCTGTGTTGGTGTGAGGCCTTTAGTGACTTCTCAGGGCTTAGATTTCCTTTTTTTGGTTGCAGGATTCCAGTTTGGATTCCTTAGATAGTTTCTATGCAGCAGTTCCTTGTCTACCTAGAAGTGTATGGACAGATTCTTTCTGGGGGTACTGAGTGGCAGTGACTGAAAAGTCAGATTGCTGGGTTTATAGCATGCAGTTTTTGGGTTCTGGCATATTCACCCCTATTAATTACCCAAGAATGGTTTGTGCCTAACGACTTCAACAAAACGTAAGATTAGTAATGTTTTAAATACATGGTAACTACCAACTACACTTTTTGGAACTAATTTTGTTGACCTCTTCCTAATTCTTAATAATTAGCCTTAAAATGAAGATTTATTCTTTTTTTACTAAATCTGTGATCAAGATGCCTTATCATCTGCATAAATGAATTCACAAAATAAATAACTAAATAGCCTTCTAAAGTATCAAGATGCATTTCAGTTAGGATGAGATTGGCTCTTGGAAGATGAACATATGAAAGTTGCCCACATTCAGATTAAATATTACCTGAACATTTTTTGTATATACTTAAATACCTGTGTTCTTACAAAGTGGAAGATGGAATAGTAAACTTATTTATAATAATCCAGCTCCTATCATGCTCTGATGGATTTGGGATTGCTGGGTCCTATGGCTGTTCATGCATCCTAAGGAACCAGTACAGTTGTGACAGCAGCTTGTGGTAAGAAGTCATCAAGACATTGAAACATCATAGACAGCAAATAAGTTGATGGCAAAGCCAGTCTGTAGTTCAAGGAAGGTTTCCCCATCATTTTCCATATCTACACACGCTGTGGTGATTTGTAACAGCTTTGTTATTATAGAAGTAATAAGAGCTCACTACAATGCCTTTGTATTGCAGAAACATAATTTTAGAATCCACTTGAAGTTAAATTATTGGTTTCAGAGACTGAAACTAGAATAGATTTTTAAACTTCCACTTCAAAAAATAGTATTTTTTATTAAAAAAGAGTATGTAATTCTCTCTATCATGTTGATAAAACTTTACACATTATCAATCCTTTGAAAAACCCTTCATGGACCACACGTAATTGCAATTCCTGAGATACGACAGATGTTAGGAAAGTGTCACTTTGGGCTTTCAATTGACTAAAGACCTTATGTCTTCATGAGGAGAGCGATTAGAAAATATTCCATCAGCAGCATTCATCCAATAAGTTTTAATATTGGGATGTACTTTCTATACAGTTGCACACTTTGTAAAAATGGCGTGCATGTGTATTTGTTATATAATTCTGTTTATATCTCTGAGCTGTGATCTCTGCTTTTTGGCTGATGTTCCCATTCACCCTGTGTTCCCCTTCATCTGCCCACCTTCCTCATGTTTGTTGTAAGCATCACGATAGGAATAATCTTGCTCTTCTTGAAGAGTGGACTATATCATCTTTAAAAATCCCTTCCAGCCCAAACATGCGATGATTCTGTGCGTCAGGCAAAGACCCCAGATACTGGAATGCCTTCAGCAGCTGGATTAGTGCCTTAACATCTTTACTGCTACACTTGATTAGTGACCACACTCTTGGCTTGCCATGAATATGAACTCATTAACAAAAGAAAGCCAGATAGTCAGTCTTATGTCCTCAGGATTCAAAGGAGGATTCTCTGTCCTCTGGGATGGAAGTTCAGCTGACAATCAGAACTTCAAATCAAGCTGCTTCAAATGCTGTGGGCACTGCCACTGACTATTTTCTGAACTCCATGGCAGCAGAAAGCCCTTGTGACTTAGTAGTGTTGATTTGCCAAAAGAAATGTAATCGCTGGTTGGAAAACTACTGTTTGATGAATTCTTTCATTCAACTCCACAGTTGATGAGAGTTCTACATGACATTAAAAATTCTAAGCTTATCCTTAGATGTCTTTAGTTCTTCACAGAGCCCACAAAGACAAAGACACAAAAAAGCTTTTTGCACAGACTGAAACCTGTTCCTCATGAATATTCAAAGACTGTTTTCAATCACAAAGAACAGAAAAACATATCAATCCAACCACTTTTATTGATACAGGGCTACTGATGCAGGTGTTTCATCACACTGCCTTTCCTCATCTCAGTACAAATCTGTGTTTCCCAGTTTTGGATTTTTCACCTTGAGTCTTCTGCTGTTCTAGCACTTTTTTTGGAGATAGGTCTACTTAGTACCATCAAGTCTTGCTGGAGATTATGACAGAGAGATGATTTATGGACACTGTCATCATTGCTTATTCAGTTCATTTTGTCATTCTGCTGTTACACAGTTCCCATGTCCTGTAATGTTTAGGGGCTGTGGTTCCATAAATCTGCTTTCAAAGAACAGCAACCCATTGTCAGTGGGACTCAGGAAACGCTTGAGAGACAAGGATTCTTACTCTAGGGATTTCTCTGTGCACAACAGAAAGAAGTGTGTTGTCCCACCTTGAATTTAGGCTTCATTTGCAAGTTCAGATCCAGGGTGATGATTCTAGCATCTATATCCTCATTTTTAAAGAGGGGGTTTGCTGTATTTTGACACACAGGACATCTGCTTCTGTTTGCTTCTTAGTGTGTCATCAGAGACACATTCATATTATAGTGAGTAAAGACTCTTGTTGTTGGACTTGTCATAGTTCCAGAGGTTTTTACCAATGTACTAGCAAATAACAATTGTTCATTTGAATTGCCCTACCTCCTTCTCAGGACATAGAAGGCTGATTGACAAGAACAGTCTGTTATGGTGCAGCTTGGACTGTGCAGCAGAGTTCAGACCTAAGGGTAAGCAGTGCAGGTGTGCTCTCCCTGGTATCTAGGCTCTCAGATTTATTAGGGCAGGGATGAACAAAGTAGTCAGAAGACCGTGCCTTCACCAAGATAGACTTCAGATTGGGTGGAGGGGCAGTTAAGGGACTGGGTTTTCATTCTGTCATCGTTCTCTCAAAACACAGAAGGTGATGTTTTTACACACAAGGAGATATATTCATGCAATGTCTTGCAGATGACAGCAAGTGCAAGGTGTGCAAACCCAGCTTCAATTGATGTGCTCAGACATTTCATTCTAAAAACAATTATTGGCATTTGGGAAGCTCTGTTGTTCAGACAGTGATAAGTGTCTCCCACACACACGTGGAATATACTGTGTGTTTCTCTTTAATGTGAAGCAGTTGACCTCTGGACTGGGAAACTGCCAGTGAAGTGCTGGTCGTGCTGGACCTGGACTGGGATATCTCCTCAAATGCATAAGGGCTGTCTGTGTACCACTTGGCTGAATAGAGGTCACAGGAAAAACATCTGTCTGCCAGATCTCTGTCCCCATTTCTTCGGTTTTCTTGCAGGATGTTTAGGTTTTTGCTATCCCGACCACACCAGGCTCCACACACCACCACAGATGATGAGTAGGTCTCGCTGTTAAAGTACACTCCTTTTTCCCTTGCTTCCCAAACCTAACAAGAGAAAATAAGCAACAGGTTTCACAGATAATGAGTAAGTGTGCTGCTGTTTAAGAGGTAATATTTAAATTGATGTTAAATTGCAAGGACCTTGAAAATTAGGAGATGTGGTTTGTGTTTGCTTCAGCAGTAAAAAATGGGATAAAGGAAGGGCAGAATGACGTGGGCGTTCCTAACCAAAATCACTGGACTAGAAAAATAATCTTTGCAGTAATGTTTAGAGTATTTCTGGATTTATCAAGATGATAAAGAAAAAGACTGCAGAGAAATAATTCAGATCTTTGCAAGGGAAACATAAAATATACAGACCGAGGAGAAACGTTACCTATTAGGAGTGTTCTAAGGGAAGAAGTATTGCTTTCTTCTTCACTTTTATGATGCTATTTAACTTATGAGAAATGACCTGTCACAATCTGTGTTTGCAATGTCTAAGTGTTAGTTACACTATTATGAGATATCTTGTTATCTCTTTAATTAAATCTCTTTGTATCCATTATCATAGCCAGTATTATGTAAGTCATGGATCTGTTCAGGGTTTTTTGGTACTTCCATGTCTTGTTTTGGTTCCTTGGTTTGACCATCAGCTTTCAGCTGCAGGAATACTGCATCTACCCTGACTGTTAATGTACATTTGATTGAGGCCTCATCTGATATAGAAGTACAGTTTTCATGAAGAATGTTTTCACAAACACACAACAACCAATGTCAGCTCGATCTCTGTGTCCTGGTAGCCATCACATAAATGAATCATAAAAAGCAAGTGAAAAAAACAAGCAGTGTAGTTGATTTGCTTGCTGATTGGCCTATAAATAATACTTGAACTGTCTGATTTCAGAGTCCTGTGGAACAAATGATGTAAGAGTTAGCAGGAATATCAGACAGCCCTGAAGAATATATATATATATATATACAGACAGCTGCCTATACCAAATGGCAGAAGATAGATAGCATTATCAGGCTGAAGTTCATCATGGGCATTGACTCTGAGGTGTTCCAGTTCAACATTGTGAATCAGCCTGTTTTTCTGGACTTCTGCCTTTAGAGGAGCTGTGTTTTGACTGTAGGCAGTTTCCATGCAGTCATTCACTCTCTTTGGTAGTCTGCATGAATGCTTTCATGCTCAGCTTTGTCTGAAAATCAGATCAAGCCAGAAGGTTGTCTAGAGTGTGGAGCAGTTGCCATTGCTTGATGCAGTGGGTGGGAACAGGTAAATCACTGGAGGTTCTTTCGTGTACAAAGGTTTCTAGAGTATATTAATTTTTCCTCCTATCTGTAGAGCATAAATGTAGTGAGAAGTAACCATAGAGGAAGAAATTAAAGGGATCTGAGCTGACAAGGCTAAACATTGTTGTGGTATGGAAGAAAAGAGAAAGGGAAAAATAAGGGGTTCAGTGAATTGTAGTTAAGAGGTGAGGACAGAAGAAAACAGCCCACAGTGGAAGAAAGTGAGGACACAGGGAACAATGAATTGAGGCTTCAAAAAATTAGGATTATTAATCTGTAGCAGGTTTTTAATTCATTCTTTTATAACAGTGGTGAGGACAGGTTTTAGGTCACACTTGCCTAGCAGAAAGGTAGCGATTGTAATTCGCTGAAGACAAGGTGGGTGGTATTTTTAACCACAATGCAAAACAGCCACAACATTTGAGAAGGGTTGCTCTGCTCAGATGTCTTGGTTTGTCTAGTAAATTTGTCTAGATCCGTCAGAGCTTTAGAAAAAAACAAAGTGCTGTCTCGGTGGTTTTAAATTAATTTGTTCTTGCAACTGGGATTTAACAGTTCCTTTGAAGCAATTATTATTTTAGTACAAGTGTATATGAGATGCTACCTGTCAATGAGTACTTGGGGAATCCTCAGTATGCAGATCACTGACCTGATAAACTGAAACAGCTCCAAGGGAGTTGTTATGGTCTGTCGCATCAATGAGTATTTAGGGACTCTTTAATATGTGGATTATTAGGACAGTAAAAACGTCTGCAGCCCATTGTGTCAGTGCAGCTGTTCCACAGGAGCGTTACTGCACAGCCCTACAGAGCGTTGTTCAGAAGTAGTTGACTGAGCTTGTGTAATAGCCACGGTTTATGATGTTAACCGAGTGTGGTTTTTAAACACTTCCCCAAAAGAAGAAATTCAGGCATTAAGCCTCGTGCGAAACTGGTTGAGTTTTGAGATGGCGTTTATAAAAATTGCCATTTTGCAATTGCACACCACGTGAACAAGAAATTCCCATATTGAATTCTGTGCTGATTCCTTCCCTACCTTTTTGTCTGCAGTTTAGGAAGGAAACAGCAAAACTAACAGAAATTCTCCCATTCAGAAATGTCTATCCCAAGAATAGGCCAGGAATGAGTTATCACATAAATAATCCAATTTTTTCAGTAGTTTTCTAAGTAAAGCAGATTTGCTACAACACATGAGCAGATCCATGTATGAAGTTGGATTCTTCTTATTGATCTCAGAAGTGTCAGAAATTTGGGTTAGGTTCTGTCTTGATTTTTTTCCCTCTTTGAATTTTCTTCTATAATTAAAAGAGATTACTCACTTTCTTAAAATAAGATTCTGATCATATGTACATGAGTAAAATTGTGTTAGTTAGAACTTTGTAACCTGGCGTTGAAATTCAAAATTTGAAGAGTTAAAAGAAATTGTGTGAGAAATATATACAGGAAAATATTCCTGATATTCATAAAGTTTTCCTTTATCGTCTTGTGTGCATCTTCATTAACTCAGATCTCCAGACTTTGTTTATTTGAAGCATTCTTTAGGTTGTACTTGCTACTGTAGTTAAAAATAATTTTCCTTTTTTTGGAGCAGTGCTTCAGCAACTGTTAAAGATGCTGGAATATAGTAAATTTGGTATTACTTAGGGGCAGTTTCATTTTTCTTGTTTGACACCAATTCATTTTTGAATGCTGAACCAAAGAAATTAGTTTCACAGATCAGATGGGTTCCTTATCAGAATGTATTCCAGGTTGATATCTGTTGGTGTTGTAAATTAAGCAGAAGTTCAGCTGTTTCAATGTTGCAATGTAATATTGCTAATTTTTGTTAAAATTTCTTGTGTGCAGAAGAAGAATAAATAGATATTAAGGTAATGTAGATGCCAAAGCTGCAAGTATGTAATGAACACTATGAAAACAGGATGTAAGTCCAAAGTCCTTCACTTTTAAAGGGCTATTGCAATTTTTTCCTTGATTTTTTTTTTCCCCACTAGATAATTAATAGGAGAAAATTCTCAGTACTGAACTTCAGCAAAAAAATTTTAAATGGCATTTACTTTGGTGTGTATTTACATCTGAAGGGATGTTGCACACACGAAGCGTGAAATTGCGGGCTTTGATGTCAGAATTTTCAACACGATTTTTCCATTTGTCAAAAGCTAAGATAAAAACGCAAGCTTTCAAGTGCACGGCCTAAAACTGCTGGAGAGCTGCCTGGTTTGTAGTGGTCCCTTCACTGCTCCCTTTCTGCCACGGGGGGAAAGTGTGGAACACACAGGGAGTACCGAGTCGTGCTCATGCTGTTAGAAAAACCCGCTGCAAACATCCTCCAGGAGTCTGTGTGTCGTTCCCCAGCGTTCAAAACACAGCCTGATGTTCTAACTGAACAATAGAGAGGGAAAAATAATGTGTCTGACTTAGAATACTTTTAGAAACAAAATCTGATTCCATCTCTTGTCATTCTTTGTACAGTCATCCAGAATAGCTCAACCTGTTTTCCAGTCAAATTAACGCTGAAGTAATTATGCAACTGCAGGCTTGAGTTTTATAACTGACAGCAGTGGCTGGATTTGGGAGGGTTTTTTCCCCAGTTTGGTGATAAATTACACTTGAATTTTGCCCTTTCTGAATGAAGATTTGAGAACCTTAAGATGTAGTGGTAGCATTTTAAGCATGAAATGGTAATTTTTGCCTCTTAATCTGAGGCAAGCTGTGAAAAGCAAAGAGTTATTAGGAGGAGTTGTCAGCATAAGTTTACACCTTTGATCTCCAGTGAGGTTCTCAAGGTTTCTGGCATTACATTTCTTATTTGAAAAAATATTCCATTATATCTATTAGTAACACTCTTAGAAAAATAACATGTCGTGGTAACTGCCAAATCAAAAAAGAAATAGATGGAAAGTAAGACGAATAAAATATTAGTAAAAATAACAAGTTACTGTGTCTGCTCGAATGATATGAAATTACCACATTAAGCAAATCGTTGGGATAAAAAATGAACAATCTGTGTACATTATAGAAAATGTATTAGCCTTATCAAGCACTCCAGATCCAGAACTTTTCCAGAGCCAGCTTACAGTTAGAAGGTAGACTTGATATTTAAATGAAAATTATTGATGTTTGCATTACTGTCTCAATGACCATGGTAAAATTTCCTTAGGATGGGTTAATCAGCATTCACAATGAACTTCGTGCCAAAATGCATTTCTAAAATGTGCATAAGGCCTGCTTCCTCTTAATGCAGAGGTACAAAGTTATGCACTGGAAGAAATACAGAGTTGGTTTCACACTGTACAGCTCTCAGGAGTGGTTGTTCATGGATGCTCTGCCCAATTGTTCTGAAAAAGCAATTACTGGAGAGATTTTGGGTCATGGTCTTCATGATCTGATCTTTTCTGGGAAAAGAAGGAGTGTATATATGTAACACACCCTTAGCTCCATTGTCAGAAAGCTAAAAAAAAAAAAAAGGCCTGTAAAATGTATTGTGAAATTACAAAGGGAAAATGGGTGGATTTATGGTGGGGTGTTTTCCATTCTCCATTTTCCTCCTAGACTGTTTTCCTTATTGCCTTTGAAATCCTTCCCCTTTCATTCCCACTTCACATTTTTCTACACCTTCCCTCCTGTCCCTATGAGGTTTTTTGTTCTCAATTTTTCTCTTACATAAAAATATGCAGCAAAATTAGGATTAACATATACAATTGTATTGCCTGCAAAAAAAAAAAAAAAAAAAGTCCCTGCTTTAAGGAAGGTACAAAAACCAAGACAAAACTTTTCACAATCAAATTACAGCCAGAACCCATAAATTCAAATTTTCAGGGTTCACTCTATGAAGATTAATGTATTGCAAGATGGGAAATAACAGTTAAGAAAACAAGTTCCTTTGTTGGCATATAGGAGATTTTAATAAATTGTTTTCTATGTGATTATCAATTAAAAGATACTGATTCTATGAACAGGCTGCAAAAGGTTGATTTGTGTTTTTACTCAGATCATTTTATAACCAAAATACAGAGTAAAACCAGATGGATGAAGTTATTATTTGTAACAGCACGGAAAACAGCAAATGTTTCAGGATATACATGCAAGTGATTTTTGTCAATATTATACCACATATGAATAATTCATTACTGAAATAGTGCTATTCTTTATAAATAAATAGCCATCTGCAGTATCATATGCCATAATCCTACAAATACTGACACCAATGAGCAATGTTTTACATGTCACTAACTCAGCAGCTCTGTTCTCATGTTAAAGAACAATAGTTCTAATTTAGAAAGCTTTGGGAGGCCAATCAACAACTTCTTCAGGACAGAATTCAGGATATTTAGAGTAAAAGTAACATCAGTTGTTTTGTCTGCCAGGTGCCAATGGTTGCTGTCACTTGTTTTACCCAAGAAACTGGAAAGAATGAGGACATTTTCCACCACAGGAGATGCTAAAATAGCATATTAACATTTGGGATTTTGTTTTGGTTTCCAGTCCTGGAGATGTTAGAGTTCTTTGAGGTTTTACCAAAATATTAGAGGCAAATTTTAATAAGAAGATACACAAAGTGTTCCTGGGATTAAAGAAGGGTACAAAGTAGTTGAGCACAAGTGTCTTATGGCACGAGAGGAGTAGAAAATAACAGTGTGAGCGTTGTTGTGGTCCGTGCTGTTAGGTGGCCTTTGCCTGGGGTGTTTTAGCTTACAGGTAGCCAGGCTGTGACAAGGAATTGATCCAAAAGGGAAGGCAGAAATATCCTGGCCCTCTGCCATGGAAAATGCTGTTTTGGATACTCCTGTCACAAGAGAGTCTGGCAGGATCGCACCGATGAACGTAGCCAGCTTTCAGTGAGAGCATCGATAGCTTTGTTTGGGGTTGAAGTGACAATATTTTCCTGTTTAGGTGAACTTCCTCCTTAAATATAATCCCTTTGGTTACTTTTCTCTTGGACTTGTAATTAACCTGTACCGAGAATCTGTGAGAGACTGACTGGTGCTCACAGAGACGGAGATTTACGGCTTTCTCTGCATTCGTGGTGCTGTGACTGTTATGTCATGTGGTCTCACCTAAATGTGGAGCTGCAACATGGACTTGCAACTCCCCATACTATCACAGATGCCAAGCAAGTTCACAGAACTTTATCTCACAGGCTCACCGTTATTGTTTGGTCTTTGTCCTGGGGGAGGAAGAAGAACCATTTGTTACAACTGCAGGTGATCTCACCTCTGGGGTGAGGGGGGCAGCATATACAGGCATGGTCATCCTCTTGCCCTCACTTTCCTTGCATTTCCTTTAACCCCAGTAATGATTCTGTGTTTGATACAAAATGGTTATTTTGCATATTGCAAATTTCAAAAATAGACTAGATCAGAATGTTAATGATGTCGATTACTGCTGAAAGATTTCTTCATTGTTTCTCTCCAGATACTCACCCATTTTGCCTTAATTTAGCTTTCATGCTGTTTTATCATTAGGTGGTTATCGCAAAACAGATCTTTCAATTAACTTTCCAGTATTTAAGGTCTGTTTCTGACAAATGATCATGGTGATAACACATTGTCAGTCAACTTAATACATTAACTGTTTCAGAATAATGTGCACAAACAAAATGAGTAGAGGTGCTCCTCTGGCTGCTTTTGGCTGTGTCCATTCGAGCCCTGTGGGCTGGCAGTCGACATCCACAACTCAGAACAACTCAGAAATGCACGTGTGAGCTCTGCCTTCTCCAAAAGCTGTGTAGGGGATGTATCAGTCCTTTCCATACTTTGTACGTGCCACATAGCAGAGACAGAGACAGCTCTTTCTGTAAATCTCTTCCAGCTTAACCTGTTCTTTAGGGACAGCTTTTCTCATTGCCACAGGGATTTGTGACAGTCTTCCTCCTCTCCTTCCTATCCATCTTCTTTCTACCTTAACTTTGACTTTTAGGGCATTTTTTCCCTGGAAAGCCCAGGGAATCTTCTTTTGAGTCCACCCCATAGCTTCATTCTGTCTGGTAGAGAGCAGGCTTCGTGATAACAACGAAGCCAATTCCTGCCCGACAAGGGACTCTTGGACTTTCCTCTAAATTAATGATGCTTTGTGAGAAATCCAGCTTGTAGCCCCCATGATGCACATGTTCATGGGAAGAGGAGTTCAAGGGAGAAAAGGGTAAGGTACGACTTCTATGGCTTCTGCAAGGCAGGGAGTGACAACAGCATTTACCCCTTATGACTACGGGGTAAAATCTCTCTAGATAACGTTTGCCATAGAGTGAAGTACGGTAGATAACACACCCTGGAGAGTGAACCATTGCAGGTAATGAATCCTTCTTTCTCCTGTTTGTTAAACACTGCATAATATAGCTTTTATAAACACCGAAAGTCATTTTTACTGAGAAATGAGAACTATTAAATAGATTTTGACCTGAGTGGCAAAGTTGTCATCCTCCCGTGGACACTTGATCCATCCTCTGTTCTGTATAACATCAAAACTACCATTTATGCAAATAAGGTGAAACAGCCTTTGCATGAGTTGAAGTTGCAGATCAGAGGTCTTGGACTCATTTGTGATTGCATCTATATGAAAGCCTTAACATTTGAAATGAAGTCCAAATGTGAACCTGTTATTTGATAACTGTACTTCGCCATCAAATGTTGCTGCATAAAGCAGGATGACAAAATATCTAAATTATGTGTGTGTTTCAAGATGCCTTCATTTCTGGTTTATGTATGGGCAAAAATATATTTGTGTAATGTGTAATAAGGATTTTAATAAATGCTTGAAAATGGATTTCTTAATATGCTCATTATGTTTCTGAGCCTGCTAATTCTTTAAGGAAATGAAGAAAAAATAATGAAATTATGTTACACAGGTACTTAATTTTTTTTATCTCTGATACTACTCTGGTAATTAATGTCTGGTTTATGCAAACTAGACGATATCTCTTACTGGACACATTACTGTCAAGAAAATATTACTTGCCTTAATTATCAGTAATGAAGCAGGGATAAGCTGCTCACTTAGATATAATATATCTAATGACCTTTTCAGCTAAAGGTTATGATGAAAGGTATCAGTTTCACAAATTATGCCTCATTCAGTTTCTGGCCTTTGTCTAGATTAATGTTTGGAGGATGAGTTTTAAAGTCAGACATAAATTGTGTTTGGTGTTTAAAATTGATTTAGTGTCTTGCTTTTAGTACATCATTTTCTCTCTTATAAATTATACCAAGCCTCATTTTTATCTTCATGTTTTATTATGAAAGCCAACAGTTAAGTCTAGTCTTGTTTTATTAACTACTGCTGTATATTTTGACAATAGTAACTGGCAGAGGAAAGCTTAAATAAGCATTTTAATACAGAGGGGTGTAATGATTTTTTAAAAGCTTGTCTTCAGTTTTGTTTGTTTTTCAAAACTTTTTGATCAGATTTTCTTGCCTAATTCTGAACATACAAACCAATTTAAAAAATATAATCTTTATGAACTGTTATTCTTGTTAATATCATTAGGACTGAAATGGGTTAATTGCTCTCTACTTTTTCCTTAATCTGTGCCCTACAGTATGACCAGCTCCAAAGGATCAATTTAATTGTGGTAGGTTTTATGTGCAATAAATATGTACAGTAAGTGTTTCACCACATGCTGAATGACTCAGGTCCAAATGGACTTCCACTGATGTCTCTTTGGGTCCATGACCTAAAGATGATTCAGATATTTTTTGTCTGATTCAGCAGTGACATCAAGAACAAATCTAACAGTTCATTTACTTTGAAGGATGAAACAGGTCAGTAATGTTTAGGAAATTTTAAAATTTCCAAGGCACAAGAAAATAAGTTGTATTTTGATCTCCTCTTGTGACTGCTTCTGTAGGAATTTGATCACACTGTGATGCTTATACATCCGTCATACTTGGGTTTGGGCATTTGAATGCAATTTAGGAAACTGTGAATAAAGGATCATTTATATCTGTACTGATAAATGATAGGAGGATGTAGCAGGGTCACACACCAGCTCAATGTGCCGTGTTTACCATTCCAAGCTGTGGCTGATCTGCACATAAGCAGAATGTCCCTGGATTGATTCAAGCAGTAGGCATCCACTTTTATTCCTACAGGCATTTCAGTTAGTTCCAGTATATTCTGTCGAGCTCTCCTAAATAATTAAACCCATAATAGTAGTTAGGATGGATGTTCCTTAGGTCTCAGCTCAGGTTTGAAACCAGGCTTCAGTCTTCTGACATGAAAGAGTGGAGGTAACAGAGTGTTCAAAGACTCCAGACTTCTAATTCCCTTAGAAGAGGGCAACTTCCAGCCTGTGTCTGTGTTGAACAGGATATTGAGACAACTACATCTTCCCTTCCTCGTGGTAAAACTGGCACTCCATCCTGTTCTCAGCCTGCCTCTGTGTCTTTAATACCATGGGGGAGTCAGAAAACACTGACTTTTAACAGAACTCTCTTCAGTTTAACTTGGCAGAAATAAACCTGTCAATAATGCAGGCAATTGCTCAGATCCACAGTGGGATTCTGAACAGAATAAACCCCACAGACCTCAGGCTAAACTGAGAGTAGGGAGGACAAAGCCAATTGTTCTTTAGAAAGCCTGGGAGATATTAAATTAATTGGTGTAGCAGGAATTAATCAGCTGATCCTGATTCTGCTTGTGTCAACCAAGGAAATGAATTAAGGGCCTGGTGCAGAAGGAAACAGCCCTTTTCTTGCCCCAAGTGCATTTTTTAAGATAGCTCATTCCCCAACCTGGACTGGGTAGAAATCTCCTGCTGTTTAGTAGAGATTCCACTGCTCTTCGGTGTGGAGAAAAGAAATATTTCTGCATTTCAGAGACAAACTGTTTGCTACCCTTTCTGCAGAAAAGGGGGAATACGGTGAGTGCTCAGCCAAGGAATGTGCTACTCCTTTTCCGTGTCATAATAGTAGAATCTAAGTGTGACTGCTTTTAAAAATCGGCATTTTTGAGATTGGTTTTAACATTTTTAAATGGCCTTTTTAGCGGGGTCTGTTTACCGTTTTGGTGTGCCTCACTTTTCAAAAATGCTTAGCCTGGTATGAGAACAGTACATTGTGTTTGGTTTACACTTCGAACTGTTGGATACAGACTTAGATTAGACACAACCTGGATATTAGATACACTGAAAAACTTCACTTTATTAGAAAAACCACTCTTTGGACCATGACATTTCTTGAAAAGAGGTTAAGTAATTAAACAGTAAGTGGGACCTTGACAGTGGTTATTAGGAAGACATCAGCAGTAAATGTAAATTAAATCTTACTCTTCCCTGTCAAACACTATTTTATTATGTTAACAAACAATGAAGAGAGGAATTAAAGTATAGCTACAGCAAATTTAAGTGTTATCAATATGTGTCAAAATGAGTTTAAATCATTCATATGAACCAAAAGAACATTTGAATATATTCAAAACCAAAGCCTTTTTTTTTTTAGAAGACTGTAAGCAGAATGGAAGAAGGAGAGATAGGAAGAAAAAACAACTTACCAAGTAGAATAAATTGAAAAATTATTGGAGATACTGGATAGATCTAAAAAGTGGTATCTTAACTATTAAGTAATCTCACTTAACATGAGAGTGTGGAAATATCAAATACCTCTGATAATGTGGAATAATGGAAATTAGTAAAACAAAACACCTCTAATAATATAGTTATCCCATTTCTCTTAGTTCCTTCCACTTCTTCACCAATACCTACTTCATTCAACTGTTTTTATCTTCTTACATCAACTGCTGTGTGTTTTTACTTCTTCTTTTCTCTTCTTAAACTGTATCACTGCCAAAATGCACAAATATATAATCAATAAATTCAGTGATCATAATTTAAGGTAGGTGGCATGTACATTCAATGGTGAGGGAGTAAACTTCCTAATGTGTTTGTGGACCTAAAAAACTCCTGTGTAATCACTCTCCCAATCTGTCTGGAGGATTCATATTACTAGTCCTTTTTCCCCGGGTACCTATAATATAAATACATATTTTTCATTTGATGTTCTGAATTTCTTGTACTAGGGTTTCTGTAGAATACAGACATTTGTTGGCTTGGACCAATGCTTGAAATGTTGTATGAATATATTCTAATCTCTGCTGCAAAGTGAAGCCAAGTTAATTGATCTCCAATTGGATTTAAAAACTGAAGTCCATTAGGATGGGCTCTGAATCACTCCCTGCAAAATCCCTGCAAAACATTTTCCATTTGAGCTTTTTGCTCAACTGAACAACAGATCTTTCCTCCCAATCAGTCCCGTGTTCCTGATGCAATTTCTCTCTCTCTTACTCACGATGCCTCTGATTAAAAGCAGTCACAGTGCGTGGAGATGGCGAGGGGTGTTTTCACACTGTGATCTTTCCTTCGACATGAACTGCAGGGGAATCTCACGGCTGGAAGTTCTTGTGTGGAAATGGCTCTTGGACCTCCCTCAAGATTAACCTCACAGACACTTGTCTGCCACCCCCAGGGCTCTGTGCCAGCCACAAATTCAAACTTCTTGAAACACTTCCTCTGCAAAGCACTGCCTGTGCCTTGCTCGGGTCCTGGTTCAACAGGCAATTGCAGACCGGAGCTGGGAAACACGGAAAACCTCCACTCTGTTAAAAACTTGAGGGAACTGATGCTGCCCTTGTAGTTCCGTGGGGTGGCTTTTCCATCCTCTCCAGCTCCAGCAGAGTGGCTGGAGTGCAGGAGACATAGCTGAGCCAATAACTAAATGAGATATTCCCGGCAAAACCTGACCTTAAGGTAGAAGTCACAGCGGTTCACTCTCAGCTGGCCTCAATCTGCCCCCCTGACTGTGCACCCAGAATTAACCACAGAACTCCTGCTGATGTTAAAGTCAATTTAAATGTAAATCTACATTAATCCCAGGTTTAATCCCATGTTCAAAATGTTGCACATTACATACATCCTGCTTTTATAATAACAACCTGAGACCTCGATCTATAATCTTGCTCCAGAAAAAATTATTTTCAAGATTAATGGACTATTTAGTAGTCTAGGGAACTGCATAAGTAAAAAATTCAGACTTTGAATAATAACTTTACAAGGCATTTTTTTAACTGTCACTCTTGTTTACTTTAAAACAGAAAAAAGAAAAAAAAAAGGAGGAGTAATAGTAACAGCATGCACCCCAAAGAAGAAAACATGAAATTAAAGTATCACATCAGAAAGGAACATATGGAATGATGAGATTGAACTTTGGGGTGTATTTTAACCTCTATAATATTACTTTGAAACCTTTGAAATGTGATTACATAGTGACAAAAATTATGTCTGTCTGAAATGATTGGTTTATGAACCAGAGATGCAATTGTAGGGTATACTTACATGTGTATTAATAGCATAGCAAAATATTAATAGATTTAATATAATGTGGAAGTCCTTAGTCTTTCTATTTGAAAAAATGTACTTTGAAAATTCTGCAATTTTCCACAATTTTCCGTTTTCTGATACTTACAGCTGTTAATGTGTAAATCTGTCTTCCAAGTATTTTAAAAACTATCAGAGTACTGATTAAAATATACTTAAATATATTAAGTTTGTTTAGATGCTTTCCAAAGTATAAAATGAGTGATACTGTGAAACTCAGTCCATTTTTAATTTTGTAATTACTTCACAATACTAAGATAATAATGTTGAGGAATGTTGCATTTCACTAGATACCTTTATTGGATTAAACCTATATTTTACTTTAAAGCTCTGTCTTGCATGCTCAGGTAATTAGTTAACTTACACGTATGATAGTAAAAGTCCACGTTTTAAAAAATGGCTATGATAGTAACCATAGGTAGAAACAGGCCAAAGTCTGCTTGGTTTAATACTGCTAAGAAAAAAAGGCTGGTAATGATGAATCATGTAATTACAAAATACATGTAAGATGAAATTCTAAAAGATGGTTAAGTGACAGAAGTGACTTCAGTAAGAGCTTCATATTCTCTTTCATTTCAGCAAAGGAACTATTGAAATCAGCTGTGTGTTTGGGGTGATTTCAGTATCACTGAAGCATTGCTACAGTGCAGTGTTAGTGACACCAACTTTAACATAGTTGCAAGATTTAAATGAAACATCAGAAGGGATGATACAATCTGAAAGAGAATGAAAAAAATACAATAAATTAGGCTTGTGATACTAAATGGTGTTACTGGAAACTGATGGCTTTTGGAAAAAAACGACCCTTTAATCTAGAACAAGGTGTGGGAAACAAATTAGAGTTATGCAAGTAAAGCAGTTATTGAAATGAAAATGGCGTTCCAGTTAATATCAGAAGATAATGCTGATAGTTTTGTCAGATATCTTTCCATTCTTAAGGATATGTTATGTGATATTACTTGAAAATATTTAAAAATACCAGAGAAAGAGGTTGTTTTGGTTGCCTGTGTAGAGTTTTGCATTTCTCAAGAGTTTAAAAGAGGAATCAAAAATTTCTTCAAAGACCAATTAGTGTCTCCAGTAGGAATTTCACATGAGTCCTTTGGCTTCATTTAGCTGTAGTTTTCTGAAAACTCTGCCAGAGAGTCAGAAAGTCTGATCTGCTTTATCTCTCAAGAAAGAGAAATTTTTATTCAGCCTTGTCTTCAAAAGGTAAGTATGTGTTCTCTGGGGTCTCTTTTCCTCTCTGAACTGTAAGAGGATGGCTCTCAATCTCCTCTCCCAGGTAACAAGTGACGGGATGAGAGGAAGCAGCCTCAAGTTGCACTGGAGGGATTAGGCTGGATATTAAGAAAAAATTCTTCACCAAGACAGTTACCAAACGGGGTTCCCAAGGAAGTGATTGAATCACCACCCCTGGAGGTATTTGAAACACGTGTAGATGTGGCACTGAGGGACGTGGTTTAGTGGTGGCCTTGGCAGTGCTGGATGTATGGGTGGACTCAGTGATGTTGGAGGTGTTTTCC
>JAYRBT010000177.1:1953160-1970660 GCA_036023395.1 Myiotriccus ornatus
GGCTTCAATGATGTAGTTGTAGTAATAAAAGTCTGCAAAACCTGAAGGTAAAAGCTTTTCTCATCAGGTTAATAATAATGTGAGTAGTGTAAGTAGTGCAAATATTTAGATGTCGAGGATTTTGAGAATGTATAAAATAACTCGTTTTGTACAGGAGGGTTGTTGTGGGTGGCACTTACTTGAAATTAAAGACTAATCTAAAATCATAATTCCAGGTAGTTTATATCTACATGTGTTTAGCATTCAGGTGTGCAGATGCAGATTCCTAACAATAACTAAAAAGATGATTGAGGTGCATCATTGATTTGGTTTAAAAAGACATAAAACAATAGATATATGCAACAAAGTGGTTGCATGACAGTAACTTTAACTATAAATCACTTATGCACGTTCACCTGTAATTTGCAACCATCCAGATCTGGGTTATGTTGAGAAACTAATGTCCAATTATTTTCAATATCCAAGTGAAAAAGGTGGTTCCCTTCACCTCTTTCTGTCTCCCTCATCCTGTGGGGTTGTCAGTTGACTTTTCTTGTCTGAAATGGGTGCCAGTTTTCCTCCTCAGATGGGTATGAGATGAGTCCTCCTACACTGATGTTCCCTTAAACTTCTCACTTACAGTATGTGAGGGCTCGAAGCATTTCACAGGTATTCCATCTTCATACCAAATTTCAGAACTCTGTATTTAAAAGTTCAAATCCATTTTACTGCTCTAGATGGTAAACCTTTATTTATTCAGAACACCTCTCACAACTGGTTTTATCTTTGACATAAAATAATGGTATGATAAAAGGACTTAAAAGCAGCCTGGACCATTAAACTTTAGCCATTTCCATTGATGCATTACAGATAATAGGACAGGACTGCATTTATTTTATTTTTAATTCTTTGTTGCATTACTGGCATTTCCTATAAGCATGTCTTCCCAGTATTTTCTTAAAAAGCTTGTATAAATATGGCAACAAATTAATGAAAGCTTGACAAAAGCCCAACCCAATATCTAAGTAATCATTCCTGGCCCAATACCATGTAAACAATTTTTCTGTACATTGTGGGTTATGTTTATGGAATTAGGAGAAAATTTTCCAGTCTTTCACTTCCATAGCAGTGTTGAGGTTTTTTTAATTGCTTTACTTGAATTGTTCTGTTGGGGTTCTCCGCTGCTACACCATTTAAGCAGTCCAAGACCATTTGTCTATAATCTTACACAGAAGAAAAGCAGAGTAAAAGGTCTTTTTTACCAGTTCAGAGGTCAGCCAAAACTGAATGGGGTTAGTGAAATACCTTTTGCACAATTATTTGTTATGAATTCAGATAAATAAGGACCTACATCCCTGTGAATGTGCATACTAGGAAGATAATTACCAGCAGTATGTTGTTCCCCTTTGTATGTGAAAATGCAGTATAAATACATATTTGTGAAATATATATGTGAAATACAGTATAAATATATATCTAAGTTTATTTACTGCTGAAGGAGCTTAGATAGTATTAATTATATATTCAAAACAAAATTAGAATTTCTTTCCCGTAAATGTTTTGTGCTTTGAACCTGGGTGAATCCTAACGGAAATAGAGATGATCATGCAGATACACGTAATCAAGTTTTAATACTTGACAGAATAATTCATGCATGTATGTTACCCTGTAATGTAAAAATCTCTGTGAAACTCTCTTTTTTATGACCCACCTATACATGCTGAATTACTGTTCTGTAATAATTTTGCTGTTCCATAATAAATTGCTACCGTAGCAACCTCACAGCACTGTGGAGCAGCATCCTCCCAGCTCTAAGCCAAAAAATGTATATTCAGTTACAAATGGTTGAAGATAATTTAATAAAAACTTTGAAAAAAGCAGTAAAGTTCATCCATTTGTTTATTTATTCACTTCGAGGTTGTCCTTACTGTCCGTTGCAGCACTAAAGTGAGGTGCTGCTCTTCCATGTTTTGCACTGTAGCTGTTTTTGTCCTTAGTATTTATTTAACATATAGAAGGCATTAATTATAGTCCAGAAGTCCAGCTGAGAGCATCTCACTAGGCAGGAAAAGGGAGATGCCATTTTTGGAACTGAGCACCAGTAATCTGAGAAGTGCTAAAAGGTGTGTTTTTAGCAGTCGGTTAAATATTTTCTCACCTTCCCACATGCATTAAATTTCAGTTGTTGCCTTGCTGCGGGTGCCTGTTACAGTAAGCAATAAAGTTAATGATTCTTCTTGAAAATGAAGCTTTTTCCACTCATGGAAGCGATTTTTTTTTCTCCAAAAAAAATTGAGGTTGGTGATGGCAGACACCTTAAGCAAAGCCACCTGAACCGAAATGCTGGTCCCAGAGTATTTTTCACAGATGCCACAGACACTCTTCGTGAATCTGTATTTTGTCAGCTTTTTGATTTCTTGGCTACTCTGGGATCAGCATCTGCTATGGAGTGTGTGATATGTTTTGTTTTCACTGTCTTTTGGAAGACACCCTAGGAGGAGGAGGAGGTGGGATATTTTGAAACAGTTTTCTTGAAGTGATTTGCGTCTTCAGATTCAACCAAATTTTCAAGGAGTTCATCTGTCATTTGTACAGATCTAAAGGAACTGGCTGTATTTACAAGTACTCAATAAGTCTTAAAAGCAGTGAAATATGATGGCTACTTCATATTGCCATTTTTCAATATCTTTATTAGAATAGTTGAATAATTATCTCCTATAAACATTAGGTTATTCTACCAGATTCTGATTAACAGTCAAATTCAATTTTTTTTACATCATTTAGGGTACATTCAGACAGTGAAGATGCTCTAAATAAACAGTAACTATATATTTGAAAATCCATTAGAAAATTGACTATTTCTTTTAGGAGCATGTAGGTATCCTTCTTAACATAAGCATACAGCTTATCAAAATAAATATACTTTATCTCTTAATTAGCAATATATCTTTATTGCTAATAGAGCTTTATTGCTATTAAATAGCAATATACTTTATCTTTAAATTAGCAACTGCATAACGAATTTGCTTTGTCTCTAAAGTGGAGTTGAAATACAATTGTAGGATTCTTAAAAGAAATATTTTCACTTCTGCTTTGAATATGATACGGTGAGAAAAAACCAAATACAAATTTTCCTTATTCCTGTGTAATTTTACGCAAGTTACTCCTTGCATTTACTTACTTGCAGGTACTTCAGGCAATCTGTGCTCCTAACGTTTGCTACCATTATCTCCACAAAACAATCTTTTAGCTTTGGGTGTGAGGTGTGACACGAGCAGATCCCTGTAAGGACAAAGGTGCATAATGATGCACTGAAATCCATGGATGTGATGTGGGTGAGTGGGTGTTCCCCTGTGCTTCTCGTGTTTCCTTCTGTTTGTGACCTCTCCTGTACATTGCTCACAGGTTCTTCATTCCAAACCCATTTAGGTGATCTTTTCCACACATTCAATATGGAAATGACATTACCTGTATTTTTATTCCGTTAAAATAAAGTCACCAGAAAAACGTTCAGTGGTTGGCTGTGCCTAAATAACTGTGATCTTGTCAACCCTTGTAATAGTTTTTACGAGCACTCCACTGTAATGCAAATAATGAAATTATTTTTTAAATAATCAGGATGGAGATTGAAGGAGAAATGGCAGAATTTGGCAGTATGCCATATATTCTTACACCTACATGCACTACACCTTGTGCCTACTCTCCTAGATAATTCTTCTTTATTTTCAAGTGTTTGTGGGAAAAGAGAAGTGAGGACACATCAATTAAAGGGCCAGTGGACTGGGAGTGGGAGTTATCATGCCCACACATACTGCTGCTGATCCTGCTTCATCCCACTAACTGCTGTATTTTCATTATAAGCTTGGATTCTGTTTCCCTCTTTATTACAAGGATGTTACAGTTCTTTATTCTTCACTGACAGCTGGCAACAGGTAATGCTGGCTGTTATTTTGTTCAGTCTAGTCAAGCACATTCATTTCCAAGTATAACCATGTTTTGTTTGTTGTATTTTGTTCTTGGTGTGGTTGAATGCCATCCTTGGAAAGATGTGCATTGAGCTACTATTGAATGAGTGGCTTGCCTTCGGCATTCATGAGTAAATTCTGTAGTTTTTGTTTCAAGCCTTTGACATGTCATCAAGTGTAAATCTATTCTAATGCCAAAATCCCTCTTGATGTCTGATGCCAATCAGTAGCTTTTCATCTTGAGAAAGGTAGTGAATAATTTGCCCTGTGGATATTCCACACATACCATATATGGCAAGAAGCAAAGAGAGGGGAATCCCATACCCATTTTTTAAATTCAAATAATCATGTTCAACCAGTTTGCTTTCCTAAATACCATTGGTAGTCTGGTACATTTTCTCGCTTTCAAGTGAATATTGAATACTTGTCTAATTTGCATATTTTCGATGTGTAGAAACAATATGCTCTTTCTGTTGCAGTATTTTATTTCATGAGCAGTAGCCAACATGCTGTAATATGTGAATTATATTACATTTGTTATTTTAATAGGAAGGTCAAACCTTTTACCTCCTTCAGCTTCATTAGTGTTTCTTTATTAAAATAAAAAAAAAAAAGAGAGAACGAAAAGGCATTTGCTATATAGGAAGGTCAACATTTTCTTTGTGAACACAGTTTGTACCCATGATTTTGAATTTCAATGAACTGTAAGCCCTAAGAGTGTTGAATTAAAGGCATAAAACACTGTAGTTCACTCAAGAGCTCAAAAGTATGTAATTTCTTCCCTTAGAAAGGAAACCTACTGAAAACCTAATGAATGTGTTTATGTAGTTGAATGGCACTCATATAGTTTATACTCAGAAGAAAGAAGCAAGTAGAGCTTTGTATTTAACTTCTTTTCAGTCTGAAATATTACAGGATTTTAGGGTGCAGAGATTCTATTGTGGTTACTTAATCTGACCTCTTCTGCAATACAGGTCACAGTACTTTGCACAGTAATTCCTGCGTCAGGGCACATGAATTCCTCATCTGTGGGCAACATTTTGTGCTGAGTTTGATTGGTTTAAGCTGCCACCTTATCCTAAATCTCGTATTAGTAATATTAGTAATAGCAATACTGTGTGGTATTTTGCTTATAATTTGTAATAACAATGTTGAACCTTTCACCTGAAGTTACTCAAAACAGCTTGCATGCCTTAATTAAACTTTAAGACACCATTATTTTAAAATGACAAGTCATGTATATAATTTCTAATATAGTTAATCAGGAACAGAATTTAAACTCACAATCTTTCGGTTTAACTAATAAATCATAAAAACACTCATTAGCTGAGTCACTAACCAGTGATGATTTTAGGCTGAAAAAATCTCATCATAATTATAGTAAGTTAATTTTGTCAGGTTCAAGAATTACTTAAAATTACAGTAGGCCCACACTGATGTTTAGAGATATTTGCTCCTTCAAAACTGGGGTTTTAAGTTCTCATTCTGAAATCTCAGACGTGCTGCATTGCCTCCTGCTCTGTGTGTGTGGACTGCACTGCCTTGGTGCGTAAGAGATCCCAAGGAGCTCCGGCGACTGTGTTTGTACAGGAGATCATCCATGTTTTATTTCATTGCAGCATTCTTTCAGGAACCAAACACAACAGCTGCCCAAGCCCTCAGAGCTAAAACTTCATTTTGGAAAAATGTAAAAAATTGTTTTATCCGAATAGAATATGTGTTATCGTTAATTTAGGCAAAGATTAATTATTTGTCGGTGCTTTTTGGATTTTACTAGATCAGGGTTAATGGCTGACCTCTTATGGACTGTCTAATACCCTGTGACAGTTGAACCCTAATCTTGTATCTCATCTAAAAGATCTCACAGTAGGACAGATAATCTGACACCTAACTACTAAAAGAAGCCAAATAATAATATTCCATTTTCCGTTCAGTTTTCTTCCCTGTGGTAAATTGGTCACCTGATTTCAGTTAATGTCAAGGCGTTGTCACTGTCAGTTAGACTTCTGGTGTCTGTACAGACAAACATTTAGCAGTGGGGCAATGACTATGGCGTAAATGAAAAATATTGTGTCCTGAATCTGGTCTCTCCAGTAGTAATTCAATACTATAGTTTTACAGGAAGCGATGTGCAATATCTCTCCGCTGAAATATTTCACTCTAGTACTATTTTTATGTTTGTAGTGGTAGTTATAATGCTATGGGCAAGTAGGGACTGATGAGCCCTAGGGACCCGTGGGATAGAAATACAGAAAGCAGATGATTTTTGCTCCATCCAGGCAGACACGTGGCAGAGAACAAACACATCTCCCTACTTTGGCTGCTTCTTCCAAGGCCTACCAAGGTGTGGCTAATTTATTCCTTGCTCTCTCGGGTGGGATGTGCACCTCCTGTGGAATGCACATGGGTCTACAAAAAACACACTCTCTGGTTTGGCTGCTTTGGCTAAAATCCAGGCCACTCATTTCTGATAAAGGCTTTGCAGCTCTGAGTGTGTTTGTGGGTGTGGGGAGGAAGCGTCACCTCATCCCTGCTCGGTTTGCAGTCACCGGAGCTCTCAGTACGCTGGAGAATTCCGTTCAGGCTCTGTACCCAAAAGTGTGTCTCTTGTGTCTAGAAAGGAATATCAAATGCACCAAGGGTGGACTTGTTACCCTGGGCTTGTATTTCAGAATAAAGCATTTATTTACTGCTGTATTAAAATCATGGTTGAATCTTTGATCAAGGCTGTACCTAACTTTCCATTCCTGTGGCAGACTACTGAGAATATAAAGGCAAGGCAAGTCTGGCATGAACCAAATTTCAGGATGACTTAGACTGGGCAAAAGTCTGTTTTTCTGTGGCTGGGTATCTGCCAGTGCCTTGATGGGGATCATACTTGAGATCTCTATCAAAGCACTGGAGTTTGTAAATCCTGGCTGAGTGCCTTAGTTATTGGGTCATTCTGTATTGGAATAATTCATTGGATAGATTTATCAGGGAGCAGTGTGGGTATTTGTGAAAAGTGAACAGGGTAATAATGACTGGGGTCCAAATAAGGAAAATAAATTAACTCAGTGAAGGTGTCTGTGATGAGCCAGAGGCATAAGTAGTGAATGTAGAAGAAGAGAATGTCCAGAAGGTATAGTTTTTGCAGTGGAAAAGTAGATTACATACAGCAGGAATTATGTTAAGAATAAACTGTTAGATTTCCTTGGTCTGGAGGGTTTCTGTGACTATTTTACAATCTACTTTCTTCCGTCCAAAAATCATATTTAAAACCCAGATCACCACTTGTGAGCAGGCTTGACTTCTCAAAAGACTTCATCTCGCATTGCTCAGTGACTGTGAGGGAGCGGCAGTCAATGGAACTGAGCAGGGACTTATCTGAAATCTGGCTGAGTTTTATTTGGGTTCTTTAGTTTTCCCCTGCACCAGTGCAGGAAAAAAGGACATGGGCTGTGAGAGCCCCTGGTCTCCAGGAACACTGCTCTGCTGCTAAAAACAATTACAGGGAGTGGTTGCTGGGCAATCAGCCACCAAGTAAACTGAGATCCCTTGGCTTCCCCATACTTATCTTGATTAATGATTTAGCTAGTCATAAAATACAGCAGTGTTTGTAATTTAGATCGAATACCTCGTGTTTTTCAGGGGAAATAAAACTGTGTGTCATCTTTAAAAGCCTTCCTTCTGGTTGAAATAGGCTGTAATTATCATCATAAATAAAATAAATTTGATATAAATCTCTAGGATATTTTAATGGCAAGGCCTTTTACGTTTACTGTGATAATACAAAAAGTATCAAAGTATGTGTAATTTTCTGTTATTTCAGCTGATACTTTATGAATATTTTTTAAGAAAGACAAGTTACCTTCTTAGCAGTTAACTTGTTCTCATGTGCTGACAGAGAACAAGGATTGGCTCTGAGAGTTCAAGTGCTACTCAAAAGAACCAAACCACCAAGTTATAGGAAATATTTCTCAAAATTCTTTTCTTCTTTGATTTAGCCACATAGTATCTAAATATCGTATTTTTAATAGCAAAAGGTGGAGCAGATTTTTTCAAACTGAGCAGAAACATTCTTTCAATATGAAGTCAATATGCCAGGGGTAATGCCATTTGAACAAATTCCATTTGAATAGCCACAACTATCTTCACCAAGTTCTATAAATACACTAAAAGGGGAATGGTAACCACACACACGAGACACAAATTGCCTTCAAAGTGTCCATGTAAATTTTCCCACAAAAATATGAAAGTGACATTCATTCACAATGTCAGAAGAATATTATTTTTATGCTTTGTCTCTACAGGCTTAACACATGCGCTAAGTTCTTTATGATTTGTTCTATCTTAGGGCTATTTTCAGCGTAATCTTTTTATGGGGCTCTATTATGGATAAAAATATAGTTTTCTTGACACAAAACGTATGTTCATAGGACCGTAAAAATGCTCCTTCGTTTGGGTGCCCAGGACCATTAATAATGTCTAAATTATTAATAGACAAAAAAAATTTATTTCAAAGTTAGGAAAATAGACTGAAAGTAATCTCTTTTGAAAAATTGTTTTTTCTTCTGAGAGACCAAGAAGAAAGTTTAGCTAGTGCTTAGCTAGTTAAGTTTATCTGGATACATTCACCTGATTGAAGTTCTACACCTACATAATGCAGTTACATGTATATATGTGTCTGTGCATATGTATATATACTCTTCTTATAACCTTCAGGGGAAAAAAAAATTAGCTACTTTAAATCATTGTAGGTCTTTTGCTGGTTTTTTTAGCTGCTTCCTTTAAATATGCGAGCTGTTTAGCAAACACTTCTAAGACAAAGTCTTTCCTGAAAGGTAATAGGAACTGAAGTGGGCAATATGCTCAAGAGAAAGAAGAAAATTGGAAATTAAAAAAAAAAATAAAATCAAGTAGGCAATGATTTCTTAATATTTTTTTCCACAATTAAGTACTGTGTTATCACTAATAAGTTAAAAGTCCGTAGTGGTTAATTTGTTCCATCCTATTCAGAGAACAGACATTTATTGAACATGTTAAAAAACAGTGTTTAAATTATTAAGGGTCTAACAAGCTTCAGAATGGGTATTAGTAGAACAACCTGGCAGCTCTCAGACAGGCAGTAGTAACATTGAGTTTGAAGGTCGGGGAAGAGCAATTCCTTTTTGCCACAGATGAAGTTCTGCCTTTGATTTTCCATCCTGTAACACTGAGGACCTGAGGAAATACACACCGTAGTATTATCATTGCCCCATAATTTCACATAAGGAGTTTTTCATTTGACATGAGTCAAAGAAAATCTGTTGCTACCTAGGAATCAAATTCTTCTTATTGTTGAAAGTTTTCACTTTCTCCATTATTATTAACCAAAGCATTTGGCCAGGGTTGTTCCAGCCAAGAGGAAAAGTCAGTGATAAAATCAGGAGATTCTCAGTAATCTTGTTTAATTGATTACAGAATGGCACAGTATCTTCTTTAATTCTACTTCTCAGAGGAAAAAAGAAAAAGAAGAAGAAGCTGTGCCTTCTTTATGAGTACAATGGGTTTGGTTTGCATCAAAGGTACACCTGAATTCTTTGCTCTTTACCTCTGGGGGTACCACATCAAGAGCACTCATGTATCTACCTGCTTACACTGCAAAGGGGAGTGTTATTTAATGACCATTTAATGAATACTTTATTCAACAAAGTTGATCTAAGGAACAGACAACAAAACCTCTGCTGTGTTGGGGTTAAGGCTTATGTCCTTATACCTCCAAGAACTGGCAGAGAAATAAAATTCATTCTTCTTTAGCTTTCGAGTCACAACAGTGCAGCTGCAGGGCCTGTTTCATCCTACCTCGGTGATCCTTTCCTTCCCTTTTTGAGAAGCAAGAGCTGCCCTACCATTTGCTGTTAGGAGGTTTCTCCTGGTGCCTGCATGAGCTGCCCCTCCCTCTGCTAAGCTGTTTTGGGATTCGTGGCCTCGGGGTGTCTAACTCGGTTCTTGCCACAAGCATATGAGTCTCTCGGTGTGAGTCCTTCTGTCACGGGAGGAATTTGGCCTTAGTGACACTTTCCTTGGCATCTTGCACAAAAGGTGGTTCCCAGAGCAGGCAGTGACTGCAGGCAGGAGTAGCAGTAGCTCCTCTCCTCCCAACTGCTGAGGTTTTTCCAAGAGCTGCCCACTTCTAGAAGGGTTCAACAGCTTCTTCCAGTTTTGTTTGTCAACATGCAGTTTATAATGTGTCACTTTAGTAAAAGAAATCTTAAGCAGAAGGGCCACAGGTTGGTTTTTGAAGTGTATTTATTTGTATATAAAGTTCAGTGTAGTGAGAATTATAAGTATTTTCAAATACTTTGAAATTTTTTTTTACAGGAACAGTTCATAAACAAAGAGAAGGCATAGCATAAATTAAATTCCTACCTATACAATAATAAAATTTTCTGCTTGCAGAGCTTTCATCTAATTTAAGTCTTCTTCTCAAAAATGTCTTAAAATTCTTCACATGAAAAAACAATCTTTAATAAGAATCAAATCATAACAAAGACAATAATTTTAAATGATACCATTCGTGTTTGCAGCCTTAGAGAAATAGTGTCTCAAACTGGCTTCTTACACAGAAAGCTTTTTCTGCACCCTGTAGTGTCCAAATGCAACAACTGAAGTAATTATTTGATTTTATACCCAGGCCAGAAGATAGTCCAGATGGGTGTTTCTGCTGTGTTCTTCAAATTTCCTATTAGTTCTTTGAATTATGTCCATCTTTTCTTCTCATACTTGAAGCAAAGAAAAAGCAAATGAAACCAAGTCGTTACCTCGAGCATCAACCAGCATTATTGTTCTTGTCTGTCATTAAATATGAGAGGTGAATAACTTCATCCTACCATTAAAGTGACTTTCAGGTAATTGCTTGGCAGAAATTTATGTGCAGGCTGAAGGCCATGGGCTGACTTGGTGTCGTACAGATTAGATGCTTGCTGGAAAAAGAGCTAAATCTTGGTTTTGTAAATAATTTCCTCTATAAAGACCCATCTTTTAATGTATGCACATAGAAAATATTAAATTGGACAAAATTGGCAGGGGGTTGGTCCAGAAAACTTGAGCTGTCGGTTCAGCTTCCTAACAAAGCCCCTTCAGGTCATCAACCTGTTTCTGTATCTGATTGCCCTAAAATATAGTGTTCCTTGTGCTGGTCTCACCTCAAGTCAGCAGATAGAATCTAGATGGAAAGAAAAAAAGCATGAAATATTCAAAGAAATAATATATATATGAGCTATATATATATATTTCAGCGAGTAAAGGCCTAGGAATCAGCTGCTCAAAGTAACTCGATTTGTATGTAGAAACATTGTTTGGTTTGCATTTCTGTTCTCTGCCCAAATTAATGTAACATGAAAGAACCCTGTGAAAAAACAATGATTAATTTCATTCTAGTAACTTATTTTCCATTTGAAAAAGATTGATAAAAGTAAGGGGGAAAACATCTGGTTATATGTGTGAAGGAAGTACCTCAGGAATAAAGGTGCATGAAGGGAGATATTGAAAGATCTGTGTCTTGCAAGATATACTAATGTGGATGAGGGTAAAAAAGAGTGAAGGATAGTCCAGGAACTTCTCTTTCATTTTCCAAAGTATATATTCAGCCTTCAGGCTGAGATACTCTGCCCTGTAGGTAGAGTTTTTGTCTTACTGCCTCTTGTTCAGGCAATAAAGTGAGACAGCTTGTGCTCTTTGGCTGAAAGAGGCAAAAGAAGGAACACTTTTGAGTTCTTTTTTTTCCCTTAACACTCTTGAGGTATCTTTTTAACAAAAAAAAAAAAAGTGTTTTCATGATTCAGTATCAATTTTTCCTTGTCATTAAGTATGGAAATATACAGATGACATTTTGATGGTGGCGGCCCAACTAAGGAGCCCATGTGACTGTGCCAGTGCATAGGGGACAAGGCTTGGAACAAAAGGTCATTGTCATATTAAAATATAGTTAAAATGCTTTAAAAATGCTTATCTGAGCTAGGGAAAAGCCATGGGTGCTGATTTCACCTGCTTATTTTCCCTTTTTGCCTCTTCTTGATAGTTTCCTTTTCTTACCTTTTTAGGTATCTCCAGATGTTTTTCTATTTCCAGGTGTTCTGTGAAGGTGGATTTTTTTGGAGAAAGAGACAGTTCTCTTTGAACTGTCAGACTTCATCTTTCCTGTCACATCCTGTAGATACCTATTGATATGTCAGAATGAACCTTGAGGTCCCAACATGGCACTGACGTTGCCAAGCAGAGCTTCTCATCTTGTAGGTCTCCTTGAGTTTTGTCAGTGGCTTTCTTCTGAAGTCAGTGATCATTTTCATTAAGAGCCCAAAGTTTTTTAATCTGCTGAATGTCAGTGTCTCTTTTTAAATGATTGATATGTACTAAAAATGGTAGTAGTGTAAATGAGCAAAAATTATGGCCATCACTGAGTAAGTCACTGACTTTGAAAATGCAAAGTAAGACGAGTGCATAATTGGAAAATTACTGTGTAATTGTTTGCAGTTAATAGGAATACACAACTTACAGCACATTTAATGTGCTTTTCTTTTTTTCTTCCATTTCTTGTGATTTGTACATAAGAGTAATTAGGGAATGGGATGTTTAACCAACGTGCAGTATCAACTGATTTAAAAGAATGAAATCTACAGTACATTATTTGGAGAGGTTTTTAGCTAGCTAAGTAATAACTGAGTGTCCTTTGAAACAGCTGGTTTCATGCTATGTTGTCCATAACTTGGAGTTGTCTGGGTTCTCTGTAAGTTCTGCTAAACACACTGGAGAAAAAGGAAAGATGATGACCCAAGATTAACATGTGAAAACTTTCTCAGGTTAGAAGCTCCAACATTTGGCAGTGCATGCCCTACTTAGCAATGTCTCACTGTGTGTGTGATAAGATTGTTTTAGGCTCTTCATGACTCACCACTCAGTTTTTCAAAGCTTCAGATATTTATATTATACCAAGAGGGAGGAAAAGTCCTAAATAATTAGTTCCGTTGACTTGATTATTAATTTTATTCATATACTAAGTGAAAAGTTCTGTTTACTTTGCTTACTAATTTTACCTGGATGCTAAATGAAGGTATTTTCCCTCAGGTGACATAGCTAGAGCAAAATATTTCCTTTTTCATGTCCAATTTGTTTAACTTCTATTAAAAGGCATGTTCTTCTTCCAGAAATTGCTCCATCTCTTTCTTTTCAGTTCCTAATACTAAAGCACTGCATGACAGTGGCATCTATGCCCTGACTGGCTCAACTTATTTTAGTAAGTTGGCATTTCTTACCTGGACTCAATTATTTAGCAAGAGTTGTGACAAGGTTTATAAGGAAGTTCAGATCTGGAATGCAAAGTAGGAAGGTGGAGGATGAGCTGGATTTCTAATGATAATATTTATTGGAAGGTTAACTTTTTAACCTGATTTTTCTATGTATTACCTGGTGGTTATTTTTAAAGTGGCAGATTTTTGGCAATTACGTGGTGTTTCTGAGGCTAGAACATGTAATTGTAACAGAGAATGAAGGATTCTTTCAGAAGCAGGATCTTCTAGTAAAAGCAAATAAAATAAACAGGCTGTTTGTTTCACTAAAACTGATTTAGATTCCAAAATCACGCTCTCAATAACTATGTGGTACTCGTGAAAAAATTCTTCACTTTTGTTTATATTATCCTTGAGCTGATACATTCTTGAATGGAGTCCAATCCTTTCAGCAAAGGTGTTTTCCTAGTTTCCTACTTTTGGGTGCAAGCTGTATTTTCCCAGAGTAATTCATCTGGCTTTTGATAATAAATGGGTACGCAGAATTTGCAGAGCTACCTTTAAACATAGAAAATTGAAGTCTTGGCATTACCCAAGCAGCTTTTAGGATTGCATAGAGAATGCAAATGTGTGCTGTAATTCTGACAGAGTTTGCCTGAGTTGAGCTTACGTACACATTTGGTTACCCAGACCTTTAGAATTTTCGATTTGCTTGTGGGGTAGGAAATGAGTGCATCACCCAGAATGTACTGTGCACTGTAATTGTGCTGTGGTTAGTTCACATTAAGTTTCAATTAGACAAGAATGTGAAAGGACCGTTTAATTAGTCAATATCTGTCGCTGGAAGTTGACAACCTGGAAAGTTGTCTGCCTTGGCGGCTGCTATCCCACACAAGTTCTGTCAGGCAGGATGTGTCATTAGCTGTTGTGCAAGGCCTCACCTTAAACTGGAACACTTAAGAGTCAATGGTTTGAACTCTGATTCTCGTTCTGCTGTTAACGATACGTTGACGGGAGCACATGGAATTTTATAGTAAGGAGAAATTAAAATTATAAAAGCCTTAAGTGACGAGCGGTCTCCGTGTCATATTATGTAACTTATCAAACTGCCACTTCCCCCTGCGTATGATGTGAGATATCTTAAGACTTAATCACCCGAAGTTGTTAAGTAGAAGTTAATTAAAAGTGTGTAATGATGTGTTTCTCAGAAATAATTGGTGTGATTAAAAATCCAGCTTCAAAAACACAGTGGCATCAAAAAGTTTTTCATTCGTTTTCCTTTTTTTTAATTAAAAATAGTGGGGTTTAAGAGTTTGTTGCATTAATTTCGATAATTACGTTTTCCTTCTGAAAAAATACTAGAGCCCACCTGTTTTCCATCCTGCATGAACACAATTACAGTCATATGGAATAAAGTGAGAAACAAACGACCTCTTCAGAAGTAAGGATTTTAAATAATAGATCTTGATTCCTAAATCTGTGCTTTCTCAGTTCATGAGTAGTGGGAACTCCCCTAGGTAAAATTTTAAAAAATAAGCATTGACTGTAACTGTCTTTTCCTTTTTAGTTTGTATTTGTTGAAGAGCTACCCTGGTATCTGTTTAAAGACACATGCTATAACAGTCGTATTTAATGTTGAAATACACTGTTGTCATGCTTTGTGGTCTTTCAGTGATGGGTTATGGCTGTGGATTTGCTTTTTGGGATTTTGTACATGAGTGGAGATGCCTTCCCCTCACGGGCTTTGCATTCCAGGCGTTGTACTTCTGCAAAGGCACTCTGGAAGTGCTCATCTCTAGTGGGGATTTTTTTTGCCTGTGTTGCCTCATTCTTCTTAGGGAAGGCGGTCAGGAGGTGGAACACGCGTTGGGGAGGTGCTGGTGGTGCTCAGGAGAAGCCTGGCTGCTCTGGGGGTGGGGGTGCACTCAGCTTTAGCAGGTGCTGGAAAGTGTTCCTCTGGTTGGAGCTGCCTAAAGCCAAGGACAGGAGAGCTCAGAGTCACCTGCAGAGAAACCACAGCACCTCTCTGGTTCTGCACCAAGGCCACCTGTTCTGAAAGAAGCCACAGCTCTGTGGGACTAACTACCCATTTGCTCTTCTCACCCAATAATTGTGGCTGTCACTGGCCCTGGAATGGAAGGAAGACAGGGAGCAGAGGAGGAAGAGGAAGGCTGAAATTGCTCAAAACTCTCCATCATTTATGGGGTTGCTCAGACTACTAGGATTTTGAACTCAGGAAACAAAGGCATCCTTCACTCGTGCGATTTTTTTATTTTCCACCTGATAGATAAGGGCATGGCAGACACTTCACCCTCTCTTCCTCATCAGACCCCCTGTGCAGAAGCTGGGGAACAGAAATAGTTGTCTGTTTTCCTTCTGTGTCTTGGAGGATATTTTAAGGAGGGCGTAGCATCAAGTGAGATAAAACAGCAATATATTTATAAAGGGAATGCTGGAGGACTAAGAGATTAGTGAGTGGGGATGTACTGGAACGAAATTACTACCTACAGAATTTAGCATAACAGTGACAAGAATGGAATGTCATCAGTGTTCTGGGTGAAGGTGTGCTCTTAGAGCTAAAGAAACTATTATGAAGAATGAAGAGAAACAAATAATTAGAAATAAAAAGCTGAGGCCTAGGGTAGTAGCAGTGGAGTGTGCCTCGTGGAAGCAACATGCAGAAGATTGATTCCTTTTACCTTCCTGAAGAAAACATGAGAAATACCGTGCACCAGAAATCAAGCAAAAAACACTTCAGTTGTCAGGTGCACATGGAGAAAAATCCTTTCCTTCATTTATTCTTGCAGCTGAAATGCAGAGTTAGTTCAGAGGTTGTTTCAAGAGTTTTCTGGTTTTGTGCTGCTATAATAAAGTCTAGTTCTTGCTTCTAATGAAATTGGCAGCCAACTTCCTCCTAGAAAACACATTATCCCACAGCTGAACATAGGATTAACCCAGTGATAAGTAACACCAAGGTATTTCATTGGCCTTTCCTGCCCTTTGCTGGCGATTCTAGTTGAATTAGTAAATGTCCTGCCCACATTTTTCCACATCATTGTTCTTCTGCCAGTGAGAGACATTTCCACATTTAACATTTAAGTATTCCCTTGCCATGGTCACAACCACATCTGTCTGACTTGTTTTACTTGAGGCCTAAATGTCAGCTGAAGCTGTTTGTAAAGGATCCAGATATAAGTGTTATCCTGTTCATATTGTACAAGATTTTCCTTGTCTAGTAACCAGCATTTTTGGCAAGGATGAGGAGATGTTAAATCAAATCTGTCCAGTTTTTGATTATCCCAGATCTCAAATTCTTTTTATTCCAGGCTGCTACACTGAATCCTATACTTATTTTTCCCTAAATCATCATTGCCATATCTGAATTTAGCCTGTTGTGTTGTGGAATTTATCTGTATGGTGAACTAACCAGAACTGTTGTTTTCACCATTTTAACGATATTTACTATTCCATTGGATTTAGATAATTTATTATTGTTTGTGTTGCAAAGTACCTGCATTTCTTAAAGTGAAAAACTGTCAGATTCTCAATATTTTGAGAATCAAATCAACCCACTTTTTCCTGTTTGATTCTGATGCCCAGTGCTTTGTAATTGTTTTCTTTTTCACTTTTTTTTTTTTTTTTTAACTACCAATGTTGAAAGTTGTCCTTTATTTATCATCCTTTCCCCAGAGTTTGAGAGTATTTTTATCCAGGCTCCTCTGTAATTGTTTAGTCCAGTAAAGTAAAGCCTGAGCATATTGCTAATCAATAGAGTCTCATCACTTATGGGTTAATCCAGGTAGGTGTTAGAGCTTCCCTTCCTACAGAAAACCCACCAGAAGAGGCAGTGCAGCAGAGAAACAAGAGCTGACAAGGACATGCAAGAACCTGACCTTCAAATATTTCGAAGTAGTTGCTCCCTTGGATGGGAACAGTTCAGAGGTGTGCTGAGCAGAAAAGGAGCTGAGCCTCTCAGCTTCACAGATTTTGCGGATCTCTGGTATAGAAGAGATTTTGTCCTACTTTGAATCAATCTTGCTTCACTTCCTTCTGATTAGAGAGTTCCTTCAGGTCATGGGCTGTTAGCAGTATCTCTCTGAGCACATTAACACCTGCCAATGAGCCAATGTGTGGTATTGATGCTGAGCCAACATAATTCCTGCTAAGGTCTTGACTGCTGCCTTTGCCACCTCACTAAGGAACTCTCCCAAGAGTATTTAGTCTTCTCTGCCACCTTTTTGTGCCCTTGTCCCTGCTAACGAAATCCTACAGATCTTTAGAACTGAAGGCTCAGCGAAGGAAGTAGAACTC
>JAYRBT010000177.1:1975660-1983869 GCA_036023395.1 Myiotriccus ornatus
CTAACTGGTAACTGAACACAACCCCCAAAATTTATTCTGATTCAGGAAAAAGAGCGTTTCCTAAGTGTAATGGCTTTAGAAAATTTCTCCCAAGTTCACTGGGTTGTGTACCTCAGTATTGTTAGTTATTGGAGGATACCATTAATTAGTTGAGTTGGATTGGATGACCTGGTTTGCTGGGAAGGACAGACTTATTAGAAAGGTCAGTAATTTATACTACTACAAAAATTCTTTTGTTCAGCCCAGGAATGACCTAGTTTTGCCTTTTCTTTTATATCTCTATGAAACTCAGAGATGCAGAAAGTAGGGCAGGAGATACTGATGAGACATTTGCCCAAATAATGTGGTCACTTGCTGTTAGGTTATTAACTAAGTTCTTTTTCATGGAACCAGTTACAAAGCTGAAGTACAGTTGAGCGAGAGAGCATGTGCTCAAGCACAATAATCTGTTAAGAACAGATATCCCTACAAACAGGCTGACTTACAGCTTGCCTTACTTTTCATCTGATATTGTTACTGGTGGGCAGATATCTTAAATGAATTGAGTGAATTCATTTTAGTCTGGTATTAAGACTGGTTATAGACTGTGGAAGTGATAGAGAAGGATGAAAAAAAAATATTTGTCTGTAGTTGTAGCAAACCAAACCATTTTGTATTCTTCCACTGCGTATTTTGAAGTGAAAACCTCTTTGTTTTCTGTGTCTCTTGTCAAAAATACGAAGCTTTAGTATGTCAGTGCAGTCTATTCAAATGGAAAGAACCATTTAGATATTTTTTTTTCCTTTAGAGCCTCATCTTTTTCCAGTGCTGTAGCTGTTCCCCCTGGCAAGTTCCAGCTGCATTCAAAATATTTAAATAAGATGGTCTGATAAAGTTGCCTGGTCTCTTAGGTTTTTACTTATTTAGAGGAAGAAATGTTTAAATGGTATTTAGAAGAAATAATTACACAGGGAGTACAAAATATATTTCTTACTGGCTTTTCTTCCCTCCCTCCAACCTGTTTTCGTGCTATGGGTCAGGACTTAACAGCTCTCAAGAGTGTCTGGCTGAATAGTGGCAGGCTTCTAAATCTCAAATCAAGTGCTCTTCAAAGCACCTTACTTCTCTTGAGATAAAAACTTGAGGCAGGTTTTTTCTATCTGGCCTATTCATCAAGTATAATCTACTGAATTGTTGACATTTCTAAACACTAAAGGGATTTTAAAGATCTTATTGCTCTAAAGAGACTTACTTGTACTACAGAATAAAGAAGTGAAATGAAAAAAAAAATACTGACACATGAAAAGTACAAAACTAAATAACTGCTAGAAACAGCTGAAAGCAAATAGCTATAATTTGACATATAATTTCTGTACAAAACACATTTTTGATGTAGGAATCTTCTCAAATGTTCAGCCCTGCCCCTAACTTTCAGATAAATAGTAATGTTTATTTTAATCAAAATTAGTCACAAAAGTCTTGCATTTAATGTGATACTAGTTTCTGTCATTCATATTTAACATATTTATTTCCATTTACACTGAGACCTACTGTCTGAAACAAAGTCGTTTAAAAAGAAATTAGCATGACCTGTCTTTTAACCTTTCCCCAGCAACTTGTTATTCTAAGCTTAAAGTTCCTTTAAAGCATTGGTTTCCCAAAGGATAGGCGGCACTGATCACCAACACAATTTTTGTATTGTTTTTTTTATAAGTAATATCAATCACTGAATAAAAATATGCCACTGTGCGTTTTCAAACCAACACAGGTTAATCCAATATTACAGATATTAAATTACACTTCAGGGATTTCTGAAGTCTAGAGATTATCAGGCAGTAACACTACAAAAGGCATTATTAGCTGGAGTTTTAAACTGTAGCCCTCATGAGCCGTGGGGTAGTCGTGCTGAAGAGATATTAAAATAAGAATTACATAATGTTTATATCCTTACCTGAGAGTTAAGGGAACTGAACATACTTCCTATATCAGTGCCAGTTTTTAGGATGAGAAGGCAATGATAGTAGAAATACCTTTTTTTTTTTTTTCCCCTCTTCTGGCCTGCTTTTTGCCTTAGCAGGAAGTGTCTGACAGTGGCATTTGCCATTGCAGAGCTGAAGTTTCTAGCTTGTGAAAAGCTGCTGACATAAACAAACAAAGTCATCTGTTTAGCAGCCTTGGTTTGTAAATCTGCAGAATTTTGTAAACCAGCAAAGCATCTATCTGTCTAAATGATACTTGCCTTTAAAACATAGATTACTTTGCACTTCCATAGCCCTTTTTCATTTCCCTACCACTGTTTTAAAGTGATTGAATAATCTGTGTTTCTCCTCCACACGTAAAAATCCCGCGAGGCAGACTCAGAAAATACCTGTAGCAAAGAAGAACTTGCCCATGCATGAAAAGCAAAATAATAGTAATAATTTAATTAAAAAAAAAAAAGGATAAAAAGCTCCAGAAAATTAGTCTGCTTTAAAAAACTATTAAATTGTTCCTATCCCTGAAGCTTTACAAATGTGCTAATTGTTGTGTTGTGGTCATGTAATGTGTTTCTGCACGAAGTTTCGGCGCTTTCCTGTTGCCGAAGCCCTCGTGCCGTCTGGGGGAGGGACTGGTGGGGCTGTGTGACACAGGGTAATGAATCTTCCCTTTGGGCACCACATGCTTCAGGTCTGAACGCCCAGAAGTTCTTCACAGATGTGCTGAGCTGCCCAGCAGTGGAAATTTTCTAATTCTAGCCGACCTAAAAAAGTAAATAGACTACAGAGCATAGGGCTACTCCCAGTATAAAACAACAATACCCCCCTTCCTTCTCAGCTAACACTTACATTTTGCCCCCCTTCACACTCCTCCTTCATAACCAGTGACTTGCCAAACCTGTGACACTGGTGTCTTGAAACAGAGGCATTCAGGGCCATATTGTAGTGGTGGTTTACACCGTGTAGTGAAACGTAAAACAGCACGGCTCACGCGGTCTCGGTGCCTTGTAGAGCCATAGTGCACGTCTGGGAGAGGTTCTGTACGTCAGCACATCAGCCACTGTCAGGAGCTCCTCTGCAGTGATGAGTAATGTGTGCATTTGGGTGTGCTGTGGTTGTGTTTGTACACACAGCTTCTGCCACTGATGTGCAGGAGGAAATCAGCACAGTCAGTGTGCACTGCATCTCGAAAAACAGCTGGGGCAGCATCCAGGCTGCCCACAGCTAGGCTGGGCCAGAGCCCCTGAGCTGTCTTCCTTAGGAGAGCACCTCATGGGGTCTGCAGGCAGTAAATACTGGAAATCCATGGAAGCTTGTAGGCGGTGTGTATTTTAGCAGTAGCTGGCAGAACTGCTCAATTCAGAAATCTGTTTGCATTCCTGTTGTCTCTGTTTTTTAGAGTTGGCAAACCAGTCAATGAAATGCACTTGTAACAGAGACTTGCCAGTGTGAGTTACCTGTCTTGGAGCAGAACCTTTCTGTGAAGTGTTGAAATCTATCTGGACAATTTTACCAAGAGGCAGAATGCACTCTATCAGTTATTCAGTGCACTTGCACACCCCCAGTAATGGTTTTTAAATGGGGGTATTAATGAGTGTTCTGAAATGTGACAGGAACTGAGACAGAAGCCTGGTAAATTACAGTGAACTTTAACAGATAGTTTTGGATGCAAACTCCAAATATTTGTTTAGCTTTTTCAATTTAGCTGAAATTGTAGAGGGTGACAATAACACTGTAATCCTAGAACAGATGCTTCTGCTCTGAATGCTATTTCTCCCTCCTCCTCACTTCCATAGCTTTTGTTTGTACACACAGTGCCTTGAACGCTTCTCAAGCTTCCCAGTAGAGAGACTCAAGTTGTTGTAGAGCATCCTGGGCATCACCAGCAACTCTGGAACGTTTCCAGTGAGCCATCTGTGATTTGGTATGAAATCTGTACTCCGTGGCATGTTGCAATGTCATTCAAAGAAAGAGTAGGCATAGCAAAGGCACTGACTCAGTGAGAAGCTTCATGTCGTCGTAGGACTGAATTCCTCCCCTTGACCTTTTACACTCCAAGTTAAGAATTTAGTTTAAGCTAGTCACTCAGGTTTCCTGAATAATCAGCAGATATGGACAAGCACTTGCAAGGATGGTTCATCTCATCATAAGTATATAATGCAGGTTAGACTGAAGGGCTGACTTGTAGACAGCTGCAATTAGGGTGAATGAATCCGTCAGGGAAGAGAATGTGACATTAACATCAGCATCCACCCGGACTGTCCTGAGAGCCCTAGAATCACTCAGACTTGCATCACGGGTGCCACACTCCTCTTACGTAAGCTCAGGGAGGAGAAACTCAGCAAAAAGAACAGATCCACAGGAGGAATGTTATGCTCCTTGCTTTGGACATAGATGATAGCATCAGACTCATGAGCTGCTCTTTGAATTTAGAACAGTGTTTCCCTTTAGGCTTTAGACGATGTATTCCAATCTCAACTGTAACACACCTAGATTAATATATCTCTTCCTGCTCTCCATCTTTCCCTTTCTTCACTCCATTTTTTCTTAAGCCCTTTATCACCTAATTTCTTACCCTATGTCTGTTCTCTTTCACTCATCTTTCTGAGCAATATTTTTTCAGTTAGGACAAAAAAAAAATATCTTTGGGAGTAATACAGTATTTATATATCCTGACATTTTTCCTTTGCATGGATATTTTTTCTCTCATTTCTTCCTTTTTACCCACTTCGTGTATTCAGACAGAGTCTTTCAACATGGGCATGATAAGAGCTTTATCAGTGTTACAGTAGTGTGCTGTGTAAGTATTTATCCATCTCTGGTTGTAAGATTACCATGTATTTCTCTAAACTTTGGATCAGACAAGCAGTTGAACATCTGTAGTCCTTGGGCAGCCTATAACCATCACTGATGGATCCAGCCCCCTTCATAACACAGGGAGCTTCTTCATTATCCAGAGACTACAGCCATAACATAAAGCAGGGCTGTTACTTGTACATGTGATTTAGAGCACTCTGTGGTGCCCAACGGTGGGAATTCTCAGGCATCAGAGAAGGTAAATCTTCCTGGTATTTTTATCTTTCACTTGTGTCCCTTCACATCATCTTTAACATGTTGGAGTTTTTCTTTGGAATGGGTTTGTTTGGACAGTTGTCTGTACTTTCCTGTCACTGAAAAGGAGTGACCTGTGCTGCACCTACAAAAACCCCACTCACCTCTGCTCACATCTGACTGGAACTTCTTCAGCCATCCAAAATACCCCAGGGATTCATTTTACACAGACATGTACAGAATTGAATTGTAGTGGTACAAACAGATATCTCTGAAAGACTTTTCGCTTCATAACAGCCAGTGTTATAAAACTAAGCTTTAAATTCAGACTCAGCCATACAGACTTCTGGTCAGAAAACAGAAACAGCACCATGTGGCACATCCAAACAAATCAGCACAGTTTGAATTGAATTCTCCTGGATATTATCATATCCCTTCTGTAAAGCAGATACACTGGAAAGCTGCATGGAAGAAGCACACATTAAGATTCAGTGTTCTGAAAGGTAAAATGGCTTTTTACAAAATTTATCACAAAAGGAAATATGTTTATTAATAGTTCTTAATTTTGCCAGGTGTCTTTGAAGATGCTGTTTGAATAATCTCTTTGTACTACTGGAAACCCACCACAAAACATCAGTGTCCTGTAAATGAGGTGACAGAATTGCCCTGGTTTTGTTTGATTTTACATTCTCTTAAGTGATGAAAAATAAGAGTTTTAGAATTATATTCAGTACATATTTTCAGTATTGTCATCCATCCTTTAACAGAAAGAGATATATAGGTAGAAGTATATTTATCAGCTATTCATAGTGGAAGCCTTCTCTCAGCACCTGATGTTAACAATAGTTATTTTAACAATAGTTATTGTTATTTTAACAATATTTATTTGGATTATGCTTCAACCTAAAAAAAAAGAAAATAAATAGAACATGCATATGGTAGATGTGCTTATTTTAACATGGGTTGATATAGTTGTAACTGTGACTTACTTATAACAAATCACATCAAAAGTAGCAAACTTTAGAATGCTCTTTATAAAAAGTCAAGTCTTTTGTATTTATACCAGTTTAGAAAAGGTATCCATTGCTGTGATCTAAACATGGTGATTTAGCACCTTTGAATATAACAGAACAAGAAGAAACTGAGTTTGTGTCCATTAAACAGAAAAATAGTTGCCAACTGTTTTATCTCCTGAATTTGTTAAAATACTGAGAAAACTGTAACATGAGTGATTCATAGTAAATAAGTTTAACATAAGAGATTCATAGTAAATGAGTTTAAAAATAGTTTGTCGAAGACCAAATTATGGTTATGGGAGAATAGTTTGGCACCAATCCCTTCACAAGATAAATATCGTTGTCTGTGAGACACTATCATAATTTGTGAACTGAATTTCATGGCTGCTGTATGATTTGTGCCTGACACAGGTCCAGGCCAGTTTGAAGGACTTCTCTGTTTCTTCCTGAGGTAGCTCATGATGTCTTCAGTGGCAAAGGGCTTACTGTTTAGTCATCTAGAAGTGAACTTACATTAACTCAGAAGCGTTTTTGGGGTTTGTGGCGTTAATAAAAATTTCGTGTCTTTTCACAGTGATACTTTTGTGTGCGAGTTGTTACAAAGTTATGTCAACATAACTTTGATATGTCACTCCAGTAGACTTCATGTCATATAAAAGATAATTAATTTCATCACAGTACACATATCAGTTGTCTCCTCAGTTGGCGAGCTCGGCAAGAGAAGAAGCCAGAACTTGCAGTAACCTCCATGTCAAACATTTGAAAACAACTTTCCCTCTAGAAGGAATTTAGTTTCATACCTGCACGTCTTTGTGTTTATATTAAGCCCAGAGGTAGTATTTTGGTTTTGCCAAGACCAGCTCGTTACTGTGATATCTCCTTAAAACCCACCTTTCTCACGGCACCTGCAAAAACGCTGGAGTCTTTTCCCAGAGATGATGATAGAAGTTCTTGCTGATAAATATAAATGAGTTAATAATAAAAAGACAAAAGAGGGAAAACATAATGCAAGGTGGTGCCTTGTGGGCATCATAAACAGAGGAGGGAACAGTACCAGGACCTCGGCCTTTGTGCTACGGACTGTTCCCGTTCTGCCTCATGTGGGCTTTATGGAATGGCCAGGGTTCTGCTTCAAAGAGAAGTTAGTAGGATATAAAGCTCCCCAACTAAGAGTCTGCATCTTTCATTTTCCCAGCATTCCTAAAATTCTTCTCCCCACCCCCCTCTTCCCCCCTGAACCAAATCCCTTCGGCTTTGGTGACTTCAGCCTTCATGGAGTTGTAGCAAATGGAAGTAGAAGGGATCTAGAGAGGTCATTAATCCATCTGCCTGCCCCAAGGCAGGGCTGCAGCCACAGTAGACTAATAAGCTCTCTTTTTTTTGGTCAAAGATCCAAATAAATGAATTGTAAAGATTATTTTTTTTTTTAATTAAGTTCAATTTTGGGAAGTTTGGGCTCAGTTGCTAAAGCTTCATGTAACTGTTAACACTCACAAGGTTGACTTCACTGAAATTACTTTAATATGAATCAAATTAAGAAACAAACTACCACCTCATTTTTAATGAGATTCAGTGATTTTACATCTCTCACATTATTATGTATTTGTTTGCTAAAGTATTACACTTATAATAGCTATGAAAATATAATAATGATTTTGGAGTAATATGCAGAGTTACTTGTGGTTTAGATTTTTGCAAATATATGTATATCTGCTTATCATACTGTTGCTAAAAAAATTTATATTCTTTCTTGCTTAAAGCAGTTTACAGAATATGTGATTTTGGTGGCCCTCAATTAATTTTATGAAATTGTGCTCTATCTTGAGTGTCTTCCACCTCAATTATTTCTGCGTATTTTAGCCTGTGTAAAAACAGTCTGTACAGACACGGAGTAATTTTTGAAGTGATTGGTTTTTATACTGTGTAAGTGTAATATTGGATTTCACCAGCTGCCTCCACAGTGCAGTGCCAGTAGATTCCTCAGAAGAATATGTGCAGAGTTGTACAGCAGTCAGTTCTTTAATGTTACCTCTTGTAGCTAACTCCTCGTTTAACCTGTCACTGGTTACTTAAGTTCAGTCGTATGATTTTTACTTTATTTTCAGTTCCTCCTGTAGTCACTTAAAGCCTGCATACTGTTTCTATGCATTTTGTAACTGAAGTATAATCAACATCAGAGGAGGCTTT
>JAYRBT010000177.1:1983969-2014497 GCA_036023395.1 Myiotriccus ornatus
CCTGTAGTCACTTAAAGCCTGCATACTGTTTCTATGCATTTTGTAACTGAAGTATAATCAACATCAGAGGAGGCTTTTAGGAAAACTGCTGGTCAGTCCTCTTAGCACTGAAGAGAAAAAAAGGCTTGACATTTGAAAATCTGGGGGGTTTGTAATAAACCTCTGAAACAGTCCCCTTGGTACAGTAAGATACACTGGCAAAAGCACTTGCTGGTATTTTTGTATACTAGGATTTTTAAAAAAACAAATTGCACCCCAACCAAAGGTAGCAGCCCACTGGAAGTTCCTAGAACAGCCACGGTATGGATCTTTACATCCCAGTCTTGCGTGGCAGACCAGTGTCAGGAAACCATCAGCGCTGTGTTTGGAACTCTGTGCTGGGACTGCACTGACTGATTGCCCCGTGTCCCTCCTGAGCTGTCCTTTTGCATAGTCTTACCTTCCACTTCTGCCTTCTTTTCCTTCCCCCCATTGAGAACAAATAAAGTAATTAGAAGTTTTCTTCAGGCAGAGGGAGGAGCAGAGGAGAAGTATGTAATAAGTTTTGTCTAAACTGTTTTCCTTTGGTAATGCATGCCCTAAAGCTGTGTGCTTAGCTGGGTTCAGTGTAATTGTTCCTGTCCTGCAAAGCCTTTCCGGACTGCCCGAAACAGAGCACCAGCACTCACATCATGCCCCTTGCCTGGCTGTGCCTTGCTCCGTAATAGCCTTCTTCCATGGCCAGTTATTTCTTCACTGAGTGAATGAAACTTGGATTCTGATTCTGAAGATCCTGGGTTTAAACCTTTCTGACAGCCTCTGTGGGTGAAAATAGTGTGCGATCGTGTAATTAAACACACTGTAATAATGCAGATATACAATTAACTTCGCACAAAGGAAGTTTACTCCAGCATTCCCTGGTTTTTTACACTGACAAACTTTACCTTTCTTGGATACATTCTTTAAGAAGTTATCACAGGGAGGGTAATTATAGGATCCTATTTTAACTTCCATGTTTACTTTTGCCACATTATGGCCATTTTACCTTAAAACCCTGTTGCCCTGCCAGCTTGCTCTCGGCTACAGGACGTTTTTGTGTTTATCCACACGCTGGAATATTTTAGTGAAAATCTTAAATTATTTAAGAGAGCAAATGAAAATGTACAATTTTATGTCTAGCATTTATGCCAGGGTTGGGTTTTTGCTGCCCTGCGAAAACCCACCCGTTTGGCCCAGGCACACCTAGTGCTCCCTTTTCAGCTTGACAAGGAAGACAAGGAGTTGAGGGTTGAGGCAAGGAAGGGTGGCCTGGTGCTGAGTTTGGATCTGGGCATTAGGAACAGGAGCAGTGGATGGAACAGGGGAAGAAACAGGCAAGAGAAACCCAAGACTGGCAGGAGCGAGAATGAAGAGCTTGGAATCAGAAAGCTGAGACTGGGGCAGAGTCTGAGGGGTGCAGATAACCAGGGAAGAGACATTTTTGTCATAGAAACCAGTTGTGGGGTGGGGAGGCCTGGACAAGAAGGATTGGGATTGCTGAAGTGAGCAAAATCAGCCTGATTCTTATCAGACTGATAAGAGAAAGAGGGGTCGAAAGGGATAGAGGTCACAGCCTCAGAAAGAGCAGAGAAATCTGTCCAGAATAAGACATTTTGCGCTTAACTGGGACTTCAAATGTGATTGTTGCTCTGCAGTCAGCAAATATCTGTGAAAATGTCTGAGCATTCTGTGATGCTGGTGTTCAAAAAGGATCACAGCCTATTCATGCTATCACTGCCTTAGTTCAAGGGACCACAATGTCCCCACTGGTGCCTAAAATAAAGGCCTGGTTTTTAACCTGTGGATGTCTCTATAATGCCATGCAAAGAATTCCCCATTTGTTTGCGGTTTAAAATTTAGAATATTTTTAATGGTGCTAAAATATTTATTAGTATTAATATTTTCAGCCCTGTATTTTTTTTTTAATCTGCACACAGAAAATGCAGGGAATGATATTTTGAAAAAGCTATTCAGGCTTTATTCGGAAGTAGTATGTGTATGTCCAGTGATTCAGATCTTAATGGCAGGATAATATTCAGTTGTTTTCAAAGGACTCTAGAGTTGTTTACTGTTCAGAGTATGTCTGATCTGAGAATGAATGTGGTATGTGCAGTGAAATATGCTTCCTGGAGAACCAGCAATTTGTTATAATGTTTGAAAATTGGGATTGTAGAGAGGGCAAGGATTGCAGGAGGGATGGTCTTGTAATTAAGTCAACTGAAGGATATCATGGAAGGTATGATGTGTCTCTGCCAATACCACTGAGCTTCTGAGTGATCATGTTGCTTCAACCCACCATTTTTATTTCTATACCCTTATTTTGTGTCTCCAGCTTTCTGAGTGCCTGACTTGGAGTTCTTGAAGAAATACTAAGCACTCACAGCTTCAAATGAAGTTAGCATTTTATCATGTGAAATGCTGTTAAGTGCTAAACATTCTGGAAAAGCAAGTCCTAAATGCCTCAGATTGCGTTTCTGAAATTAGTAGATACCTTTTGCCATGTGTTTTGTGTGCCTCAATTGCCTGTCTCTAAAATGGAGGTAACTTTTCTGCCTTCTCTCCCAAGAATATTAGGAAAATAACACAGTTGGTATTTGTGAAGCATTCAAGTGCTATATACTGACATGTGCTATTGAAAAGCCATTCTGTCTTCAGAACAGGGTTTGAATAGTGTACAATAAATATGTCAGGAAAGTTCAGAGTAAACAGTGACAAGAAAATAAAATACTGAATAGCCAGTCACTAAATGAGCAGTGTGCATCCTCTTCAGTGAATAAGATGGGGGAAGAAGAGTATATGCCTGTATGATGAAATACTGTATCATAGCAAATATATCTCTAAAAGCCTAATTCAGTTCCAAGATCCAATCTGAGGATCTTTAATTTTTCACTTTTCCTACCTATAAGTCTTTGGAAATTTATAAATATTCTTCTGTCTGTTTTCTGTTTATAATATATGTTAGCAAGTGAACACAACATTGACCAAATGACTGTGTAAACATAAAAGATTTCTTCCCTTTTGACCACACTTTCAAGCCCAGGCCAGCGTGGCAGGGTTTGCAGTTGTTCCCTGTCTGTGATATTAGTCCGTCCCTGTGTAAGATGAGTTTGCTGAGTCTCGGTTCTGTTCGCTCTTCATCACCTTGCTCTGAATCCGTTTGGCAGACTTGGCAAAAGGGTCAGTAGTTGCAGGAGGAGGACAGCATTACTGCATGTTCCCTAGAGGAAGCCGCCTCCTGGTGAGGGCAGAGAGATGCTTGCAGGGAGTGGGAGAAGGTTGGATTAGTTCACTTGTCTCTCCGCCTCCCACATCCCCTGTACCCTGCTAGCAGAGCACTGTACACTTTTTTTTTTTTTTTTGAAAGAAAATGTGATTGAAAGATCTGCCAAGTGCTCCCCTGTCCTTACCAGCTTCTCCTCCTCCTTCGTTTTCAGTGGTTCCAGCCCCCCTCACGCAATCCAAGCCCTACACTGGCTCTTCCCAGCAAACGTTTCTCTCAGCAGCCAAACAAGGCAGGCTCGTGCCCTGGGTCGTGTTGTGTTGATGCAGAGATGAGGCATCGTGGGCTACAGTTCACATCCCCAGCCATGCTTAGCCTTCCTCGGAATAGGGAGAGGACTGAGAGCGAAGGATACTGTACCACAGCTCTGACTTAGCTCACTGAAATGTCAGAGCTGCACACTCACTAGATGGTGTATTTGGGGAGTGGGTTTTGATATGTCAGTTGTGCTTCAGAGGCAAAATGCTGTAAATAAATATACGCATTCCTCCAATTGCAACGCTGAGATATGTCATCTCACCCTGGGCACGGGCTTCCCTGCTTCTCACACATTGCTTTATGCACTTCCATCCCTTGGAGAAGACAACAAGCCAGCACACATTCTTCTCCCAAGTGCTGCCCACAGCCAGGAGTGGTAAGAAGCACTTGAGAGCATCTCTCGAGTTATGCCTAATTGCACAGTCTCAAAGCCAGCAATGAATTGAACAGCTCAGCTCATTGCAAATACAAAGATTTGTTATGCTTTTTAATTGAATTCTTATCTTATTATACGAAAGTTTCAAAGGTATTGAGTGAAAGGCAGCTGTGTTTACGTGTTGTGATAAAAGCAAAAATGTAGCAAAAGCTGAGAATAAGGATAGTCCACACAGCCATTACTGTTCTCCTGCTCCCTTCAGAAGCCTGTGCATTTTAAAAGAACCCCACAGTTTAGCCTTTGCCTACTAAATCTTTCAAGAAATATGCTCCTTCCATGATACCAGTTTCATAAATTATTGCACTGTGCAGAAGATGCTCAGCTGTCTCATCTGACTGGCTTTCAGTGCCTCGCTGTCTCCAAAAGCAAACCAGTAATTAACTAAGTAAAGCCTCAGCTTGACACTCATTTTCACCTTATTTTACAAAAGCTAAACGGTGATTTCATGTCCTTTACGTATCTCCAGTGTAAAAGATCCTCAGAGAGAGGGTAGAAATATTTTTGTCATAGTTGAAAAATACGGTTTATTGTGGACAACCATGTAACCTGTGTCTCTGTTTCCCCATCTGTAAACTGGATGGAATGTTCCTACAACTCATTAGGGAGGGCAGGCTTTGATTAACATGTATGATTGCCCTATACATATGCAACTGTATCACTGCTTGTTTTTATTAGCAACTAGCAGTAGCATATGAAGAAGAAACTTCAGCAGAATAATGCTGCAGCCAGGGTGAGCCCTCTCCATCTTTTGACCATCACATAATTTATTTTCAGGCTCTGCCACAAAGTGTGCATGTTTGAAATAAAACTACACTTATATTGTAGCTATAGTAATCAAATTACTTGAGGTAGAGGTTGACAAACAGGCAAAATACTTGTTTTTAAAGGAAGAATGCCCACAGATATAATTAAATATCTTGAGCAAATTTTTATTTTGTTTAGAAAATTTTCGTAAGGAAAAAAAATAAATCTCTTCCAATTCACAGAACCCAAGGTACTGAAACCAGACAAAACTGTTTCCAGGTCAGCCTAAAAGAATGTCTGGGAAGTGTTTTATTTGTGCGAGTAAACACAGATCAGTCAGGGAAAAGACTGCATTTTGAGATAAGCTATGAAAAATGAATTCTACTGCATTTATTTATTTTTTTTCTCCCTGTTTTTTTCCAATCTCTCTCTCTCTCCCTCCTGAAAATCTCCTGCCACAGCGGCTGCATTTGCCTCCAGACTTGTCAGACACAGTGAGCCGCGCGAGCAAACAGGATCTGGCAGGATCCGCCAAACTGCTGAGCTCAGGATGTGGTGCGATGGCCATCGGCAAGAAGCACCTGGACTTCTAGTGATTTCTACTTAGCAGTTCCACTCAGATTTATATGACACTCTAATTATGAGTGTTAATGACTTATATAAATATTTTTCTTAATGATTTGACCCAGCAGTATTTAAAAATACATGTTGTCATATGATGCCTTTTTTTCTTTTTTCTTTTTTTTTTTCCTTTTCTTTTTGTATTCTGGTTTCTTTGTACTAATTTTGGTCTTGTTTGGATTTTGCTCTTCGGTGAAGCTTCTGTTATGTTGGGTGCTGCCATTGTTCTGCTCCACTGGAAACATACAGTATTTTGTTCCTTCCCTTAAAATACGAAAATTGCTGTTGCCATTTTCATTTCTGTATTTTTTTTACACTAAAAAATAAAGGGATATTTTTCCCAATAGAGTTTTTTTATATATAGTTATATTTAATATTTTGTATGAATAATGAGTTGGATGGTTTATTGAAATAAAGGAATGAAACGAAGCAATTCATTGTCACGTGTTATTCGGAAAGCAAACTACATGGTTTTAAAAACATTCGGTTTTGTAATTTGAGATACCATTCTTAAATTTCAGGAAATCTTTACATTAGTTTATTGAATATGTAATAATAAATTTAAAATACATAAGAGAGTTTTTATTCTAATATGCCAGTAATTAAGAATAGTTGTTTTTTAAATCAGAATATATTACAGATAATTACTTTTCCTTATGGTTTACTACATGCATTAAAATGCACTTGAATTGAATTTACTAACCAGAGAGGAAAGAATTGATTTCCTTATGTAGTTCAAAACAGTAAGCCTAAACAATTGAAGTCAGCACTATGAAATTATGTCAACAGACATAATTCAAGATTGAAATTCAAACCGACAGCTACATTAATGCTGGGAAACCAGAAGAGTGCATTTGAGCTCGGGGAAGGATATCACAGCATGCTGGTCTAAAGCAGGGCAGAATATACAAGTAATTCAGGCTTCTCTACCCTCACATATACAATTTGTGAACTTCTAACTGTTTTGTATGTATCTCTGTGTATCTCCCATCACACAAAGGAACAGCAAAGCAAAGCTGACCTGTAAATTCAAGTGGTTTGCATTCTTTTTTCTGAGGCTGACTTCCATTTTGAAAGGTAATATCTTCTTCTCTGCAGAACTTCCAAGCCACCCAGCTGTAAGATTGCATTACAGTTTCAAAATTTAGTCTTTATAATAGTGTATTACATGGCTGGAGTGAAATTGAGTCTTCAAAGAACGTGTTAATAGGATGCAACAATGGTAACATATTTTGATGGGTTTGGAACCAAGAGTTGGTGAAGTGGTTTGCTTTTTTTTTTTCCCTGCAATCCAGGTTCTACTTTATTTTTTTTCTCAACAAGACTGTAAAACAAAGACATAGCTTTTAAAACTGTCTAACTAATATGATGAATGTCAATCACTTAAAAAACTCCACTGTAGCATAAACACATACTGTATACAGCTTTTATTCTGAATTAGAATAATTGAATCAATGACAGTGATTTGCCAGGATGTCAAATCTATCCATCATATCCTGTCACTACCAGTTTATTTTTTGTGATCAAAATCAAAAAGACTACTATTTTGTCATCAGCTATTTCATTAGTAGTAACAATCAGGTTTTCTCTTGTATATTTTTTAGATATGCCTGTTATATTTTTTATTTCTAAAGACACAAATCCTTTTTAAATCTTTTCAAAATAAAGTTTCAGAACTGAACTGTCAGTTTAATGAAGAAAAAAGACATCTACTTTCCTATGCAAACATATTTAAAATATTATCATTGATGTCTTAAACAGTTTTTCTCTTTTTGTATTATATGTAACACTGAATGGAAGTTCTCATTAGATACTTAATTGTGCCATTTGAAAGCATGAAATAATTTAAATACTTAGGATAAAGTGGTTTTTAACAATGTGAAGTTTTACGAAGTACATCTTTTTAATGTAGATAACACAAAGCACGGTATTTCTTCATGGAATGTAAAGTCACAAGACATATAAATTGCTGACAACACACTCAAATAGGTCATTCCCTTAACACACAGTGGAGAAAATACCATGAGAGTCACAGTCCATTCCTAGTTAATGTATTAACTGAAAATTGTTAGCAAGAAGCATATGCATCCCATGGATGTCTATATGTGTGTCCTGTGCATCTATAAGACTTCAGTTTCCAAAACTTCAGTAGGTCAATATTAAACCTGGCAAATATTTTGAGTAATAAAAGGAACTCCATCTGCAAATGTGCGTTAGTGTGGTGGGTTTGTTTTGTTGTTTTTTTTCTGAGTCACTAAACATGCTTTGTAAAACAAGTGTTAGAGAATACAGATGTACGGTGTTGTTTACCTAAGGCAAAGGCACAGAGCAAAATTCCTCTTCTTTTCTTCCAAAATATCCTATCAGTTACAGCAGCATATGACAGTGACTTGGCTGGTCCAGCGAACTGATAGGTGAAACGGTGCTATGAACGTGCTACCTGAGAGAATGTAGGTGTGGAGTGGGTACACTGCAGGTCCAGCTGTTGCACCAAAAGCAGTTTGACCTGGGCGGCTGCAGAAGCTTTGACGTGGTGATTTTCTGTGCCTTTTCCCCACCGCCGCCCTGTGACCGTCAGGCTCCCGAGTACAAAACATCCTCCAGCTCTTTCCTCTCTTGATCTGAAGACAAATATTTAACTAAGGGGTGCAGCCCAGGTAATCGAGGAATGGGCACAGCCTCTTTCCACAGGCTGTTGCAATGTGCCACCAGCTTCTTTTGGCATCTCCTTGCTGGCTTGGATGGAAAGTCAGTGCGTTCCTCACTGTGCTCAGAGGGCTCCTTTCCAGAGACTGCGGTATGAGGTTTTCTTGCTTATTGCAGTTTTTTAAGCAGAACTTCCTACTTTTTTTTAGCAGGCTACAAACTGAAACCACCAAACTCAGCAGGCAAACAATAGATTCATCCCAGTGAAGACGTTCCCAATTCAGCACAAGAACCTGATCTTTACAGAATTGTGACACACAGGCAGGAAAGCAGTAATGAAATTTAAAACGTCGTGCCTTTAATATGTCAGAGAAGAATTCTTTATATAATTTCTGTTGTGCTGATATTTTCAAAATATAAGTATTTGGAACATGAGAAGAATATTATCATAGCTAAATCTTTTTCCTCTGTTTGTAAAGACATTTCAAAAGCAATTTCAAGGGCGCAGTTGAATTCAATTTTCTGTAACGATAGCTACAAGCATCTGGAAATGGGCATTCAGCTACTACAGTTTGATACTGTGGTAGTATGCAACTGGTTTAATCTTTAAATTTAATATTGAACAGTGACGTTCCAAGCACAGCTTTTGGAAAAATGCGGAAGTCTAACTTACAGAAATCCTTTTACGATGCCAACACTGGAAAGTGAGCAATTATCCGAGTTTTTCTGAAACCACAAGGGATATGACACGTCCTACACTCAAACACACACAGACACACATAATTAAACCAGTATTTCTCCAGGATCATATATTAGAAATTTAGTGAAATCTTCTTCTTTTGTCTGTGCTGGAGAAACATCTTAACTACAGAGCACAGCAGAAATAGGAAAGAAGATGCTTTTATGCCTTTAAGAGGTTCTGGAAGCAAGTACTATCCCCCTTGACATCTCCTGGGGGTTTTATTTTCTCTTGTGAGCTACCTGAGTGCAAGGCCTACATTTCTTTTTTTAATCACACTGAGCACATGATGGTGGTTATTCAATAATAAATGTACCTCTGTAGAAAAAGAGAATGAAAGTGAATCCTCTTCATTTTACCAAAAAAAAGGCAGCTCAGATGGAGGGAAAGAAAAAGAAAAAAAATTTCTACACTTTTTTTTTCAGCTTCTGGTCTGATAGAAGCAAATATTGGGCTCTTCTTTGTTTTCCCCAAAAATGGGGAGGAAAAAAAAAATCTGTATTTCAGCATCTGAGTAGGTAGATTTTCCAGGAACACTGAGCATAAAGCATCCCAGAGCATCTGATAAAAACTTGGTTGCTGATTCAAACTCTGCCTTTAAACAATTTTGAAAGATATTAGGCACATCAAACTAATTTACAGACCTCCTGTTTAACAGGAGTGTTGAGTTTTCAACATATTATTGCATGTGGATTTTCTGGACCCCTACAGCTTAATCTAAAAAGTGTTCCAGAGGAACTAGTGATGGTTTAGACCAAGTAGGGTAAGGGCCAGAGGACCTTTTTTTTCTAACAGTTTAGCAAATCTAGAGAATTTGTAGCTGCATATTCCTCTATAAATAAAATTTTTTAAAAGTGTATTTTAATGTTTTCTGGCATTGAAGATATATGTAAAATCCAAAATACAGCAAGAATTTTTTTGTTTTTTTTTTAAAAAAGTCTTTATGCTGGCAGAGTTTGAGTCTGAATGTTCGTGCCCTCAGAATGTTCGCAGCACTTACAGTATCAGAGGTATTCTCTTAAAAATCTTGGAACAGGTGAATTTTGGTATACTTTCAGATGCTTCTGTTGGAGTCAGGTTGGAGCAAATGCACTAGAGAAAGCTCTTGCTGAAATTTCATCGAGCTGGACTTACAGAAGAACAGAGAGAATGAATGAGTTGGGTTAAATATGAAATCAAGCAGTTTTCAGTGCCAATATTTTAAGAAAGCATATCGTGTGGAGAATGAGCTGTCAGCTTGTTTAAAATACGTTCCTTGAGTGAAACTTTTCTGCAGTCCTTAGTATGGATTTGTTTATATTAGCAAAGTATCTCAGAGCTACTACTCATAGGCCAGGGCTGTTTGGGCAGGGCTTCATTCTTGGCCTGGGACTGCAAAACAAGTTTGCCATCCTGACCTGTTTTAAATCAGTAGGACGAGGATTGTTCTATCAGGACTTGATGGCAGTTCTGGCTCCATTGTTTCCAGCTAGCAGCCATAGCTGGAAACTGCAGCTGCAGCACTTGATTCCTCACCAGGGAAGTTTCAGTGCATCCATTTCCTATCTGGGCTCATTAAACATGATTAAACATGGCACAGGATTGCATCCAAATGGTTCTGGAATATCTCCAGCAAGGGAGACTCCACAACCCCCCTGGGCAACCTGTTCCACTGCATGGTCACCTGCACAGGAAAGAAGTTCTTCCTCATGTCCAGGTGGAACTTTCTGGGCATCACTTTCCACTCGTTGCCTCTTCTCCTATTGCTTCCTGTCTGTCCTCTGACACCCTCCCTTCAGATACTGACAAACTTATGAGGTCCCTTCTTGGTCTGAACAGGCCCAGCCCCTTCAGTCCATCCTCATAAGAGATGCTCCAGCCCCTTAATCTTCATTGCCCTCCACTGGACCCACTCCAGGACCTCCATATCTCTCTGGTGCTGAGGAGCCCAGAACGGGACACAGCACTAATGAGTAAAACTGAACTCAGGATCAGGTAGGGAGTGACAGACAAAGAAAAGCATTTGGAAGAATTCCCCAGCATGATGAAATTCCCATTTATGGTGCTCCCTAGCCTACGTCCAGGATAGCTCAGCAATTTTGGAAAATTACTTGAGTGAGAAGGAGTTTGACAGCACATCCACGGAGACAGTGGAGTAGCGAGTCCATCTGTGCAGGATACTGTGTGGGAGTCTTCCCAGGAGCCACCTCAAAAACAGGGGATTCATCCAAACTTGCAGAAGTTCATAGACAAGGAGCTTCAAACATTATCCTATGCACCAGCTTCAGACAAATAGAATTTGTCCCAGTAAAAAACAGGGAAAGAGGATGGAAGCACAAGCAGTATGGAGGCATCCACAATTACCTGTGTACAAGCAGGACAGCACAGCAGGCACAGTAAAAGAAGCAAGAGAGGTGACTGAGGGGCTTATTTTGCAGCCCTTGACTGTAGAAGAATCTATGAAGTTTTAAATATCTCCTTTCCCAAACAGGTGTGAATCAACAACAGTTCACGAGGAGCAGTTGAAACATAACTCAGGAAATCATCAGACCCAACAGAAACTAAATGGGAATCTAAGGGTTCTAATGTGTATTTTGCAAAGTAACAGTGTTGACTTCAATTTGGAGAAATCCAAGTGGACAACTTGCTTCTTAAAAAGCAAAAAAACTGTAAAATTTAAACGATGGGGTTTTTACTTAATCTAGTCTGACAAGGGGTGTTTTAAAAATAAATAAACCCTCCCCTGCAGTGTTTGAAACACAAAGCTGCAGAGTACAGGCTAAGTTCAACTTTGATGAGTGAATCTAAAAGGTAAAAACATAAAGGGTAAAAAAAGTTAGAGAGAGAAGTATAAATTTTCTTTGCTTATGATAAGTTAACGTATTTATTGTAACAACCTGAAGGTGTTTATCTACTGTGTGCAGTTCCATGTAACTCAGAGTCCTTCTGTTGCCCTGTATGTAATTTCTGTGGAATAACTGTTCATAAACTTCTCAAAATCCATTGGCTTGGGCCTGACCTGAAGGAGGTTATCTGTGAATCTACAAACTTCTCTGGTGCAGCTGGAAAAGCTCGTATGTCCCAGGAGAGGAAGAACTGCAATTCGCAACCCTCACCGATTTTAGCTGCCAGAGTGTACGTGAGGTCTGTCAGGTGCCTGGAGGCAATTGCAACCTCTGCTGGAGGATTTCATGCAACTTAGAGCTCCTGTCAGGCACCTGAAGGTAACAAGAATCCTCCTGGGTCACTCACAAAACCTCTGCTCACCATCTGACCCACCTGCAATAGGACTTTGGAGGTGAGGTTCCAGCACCCGAGAAACCACAGACCTCTAGAGGCCCAGCAAAGACAGTATCATGCTCTTGTGTGGGGGCGAAGCACCTCCAGCCCACCAGCATCAGACACACCTTTTAACCTTCACCACCTTCAAAATCATGATCCTTTCACTAGGAGTAGTACAAAGAAGGGGAAAGGGAATAGTACAGAAGGCCCTGAAATACAGTCATCAGGGGTTCACAGTGAAATTCAGAGGAAAGCAGGTTTCTTCGAGACTTTTCTCCAGAGGGACACCTTCTAAAGAAACAACAGGGGTTGTGGCAGCTGGAGGATTGATGAAAATCTACAACACATCAGCTGTACATATTAACAGACTGATCATTTCATTTCTTTGAGGTTTCATTTCTGCAGACCCTGTGAAAACACCTTCATCTTCCTCATGGTCGCTTTTGAAAACCATCTTAGGATAGTGAACTGTCCTAGGTAAGCTACCCTAAGTGTCTGCTGGGGTTTTCTTTCTTTACATCTAAGAGAGTATTAGGGGAGGAATTAATTTAAAACATGTTCTAAAGCAAGGAACCTGCCAAACTGGCTCCTATCCAAACTGTACTATCTTTACTACCACGCACCTCGTGCAGGTTGCTCCATCCTCTGCTGTTTTCTCAAAGAAACAGTGAGAGATAACGCATGTGAGAGACTTCCCCAGCATCATTCTCCACCATTAATCCAAAAGGAACCATGTTCCATGCTTTGTTTTCCACCCAAAGAGGGGGAACTTTTCTTCTGCCTCTACCACTCTGGGCAGTGCAAGGTTTTTGGGGTTCCTGCCCTCTTCAGCCACAGAAACACTCCCATGGCTGCCTTTTCTCCACACCAAGACACGGAAATACTCACTGTCTGAGCAAGGCCAAACAGCCATCACAGGCTCTACTCTCACATCCCCATTTCTAACTGGGGAGAGGGGTTGTTTTGGGTATTTGTAGGTGCCAGTCACACTTCTGATTAGAAACACGGCTGCAGGAGCTCATTATTAAGCAAGCAGGTGCCTTGTCAAAGAAGAGTTATTTTAAAGGAAGATCCTACACCGTTCCCAGAGCAGAGGAGCCTTATCAGCTGCATGTGGCACAATGCTCAGCTACTGAAGCCGAGGACAAGAGCAAATGGAAATGGACTGAAAAAAAAAAGAAATTAAAAACAGCGATACATTTCCAGTTTTCGTGGTACTGTTCATACCATGAAAATGCAAACCAAATTTAAACCTTAGCACAACTCTGAACTTGCACGTATTTCCCATAGAAAAGGAGATAATGTATTTTAGTCTGTAATACCAGAAAAGTCATTTAAACAAACAAACAAATAAACAAAACAAACAGACACCTTTGGCCATGGAAAGGGAATGAAATAGGACTTCCAATGGCTGGAAAGCCTGGGGGAGGCAATGTGTGTTGTCAGTCCCGGGTTGTTCTCTGCTACTCTAATCTTGCCCCCACAGGTAAATCCCGTGTTAGGCCGCCTAAAGTAAACCAGCCTACAGGGGCATTTTGCTCACTTTATAAATAAAAAGAAGAGGGGAGATCCCCTCCCTGTGTCACAGCCTGGGTGAGAAAGCAGCTCTTCCTGCCTCCTGGAGCAGGGGACCTGCTGGCTCGTGCTTACCTCTTAAAAGCAATTAAACCGGGTGTCTGCACGGCGCGAGGCAGCTCCAACACGTGTGTCACCGCACGCATGTCTGCTTCGCCATCAGCATGTATGGCTCATCATCTGTCTGCTCTGAACAATAACTGTTAGGTTAGCAGCCTTTTCACTTGTAAATGTAAATATTGTATCTAGAACACAATATTTGAAACACAAAATACAGTGTTATTAAGACAGCGCTCACACATCAATTCTTGTGTGACTATAATTTGTGAAATGCCTTAGGAGGGGTTTATAAATAAAGTATAAGGTGTTATTATGAAATACATTTTAACCAAATGCACAGAAATGTCTCGTTCCTATTGAAATCAGTAGCAAAACTCCCACTAATTTCGGTGGTAAAAAGAGGAGACCCTTGGAAATCGCTGCGTTACACTGAGCAACGCATCGCAGCAGATTCCAGTCCTCACAAGTCACACAGCTCTGGCCGAAAGAGAGGGGATGAAAACGGCTGGTAGAGGCTGTTCGGAGTGTGCTGAAGGTTTCCATTCCCCACACAGGCAGCTGGCCGTGGTGCCTGGCGAGGCAGCACGTCCCCACGCAGCCACACACCACCGCAGCAGCGCCGAGGCTGCTCCGGGGGCCTCTCCCGGCCCCCAGCGAGCACCCGGGAGCTGGCACCGCTGCCCAGGCGTGGGAGCCCCTCACGCTCGGCCCCGTGCCCCAGCCCACCCGGGGAAATGCCTCTTGGCAGGGCTGTGGACGCGACGTGCAGGCCGAGGCCGCCCGTGACCCGCGGAGCCCCCGGCGCGCTCGGCAGCGGCTCTTCGAGGCGAGCGACGCTCTGGGGACCAAATGCCCCGGCTCCTTCCCGATGTGCAGCCAGCCAGGGACTTTTCCCCGCCGACCTGCTTCCACAGGGCACGATAACAAGCCAGTGAGCCAGAAATGTCTCCTCTCCACCACGGCCGGCCAGCCTGTCACCGAAACGATCTCAAGGTTCATCCGCGCACACGACGGCTTTGTCGCATGGCTGCGGAGGCGCAGGGGCTGCGGGAAGGCTGCAGCCCCCAGCACAGCCTGCCACCAAAAAGGCCTCGGGAGGGGTGGACAGGGCTGGCGACAGCACGATATGGAGGCCACCAGCGGCTGGACCACAGGCGGTGGAGCTGCAAGGCCAGGAAAACCCAGGAAGGGCAGGGAAGAGCTATGGGGAGCTTCCCTTTCCCGCGGATCGGCACCTGCAGGAACAGCGGCCAGGGCGCAAAAGCTGTCAGGGGAGGAAGGGATGGGAAGCTGTTCTCCATTCCTGGCTGAGCAGAAGTTGGCATTTAGATAACAAACTGCATTAGGTATAAACGCGCTAAGTGGCTATTTAAATGCCGGGTTGGTACCTGTGATTAATTGTTCCCAGAATCAGTGTAGCTGTGTGAGAAGGGACCTGCCTGTTGTGGTGTTTAATGCAATCTATCCGTACCTCATAAATACATAATGCGCAGGTCTGACAAAAATATGTATTAAAAATTTTTTTAAAAATCAACGTTACTTCGGTATTTGTGAATGGATGGCTTCCAGGTATTTTAGACTACTTTATGGTGGTATAACAAATACGCTTACAACTGACCAGTATCAATTAAAAAGAAATCTAAACCTAATGTTTTTGTTCATTTTTGCTTGCTTTGGGCTCTTCATTTTGCTATCATCTCAGGCTTGGGCAAAACTGCCCTTTTTCCCTAAAGGATCCGGAGTTTACGTGCATTTAATCTCGTCTGCAGCGCTGCAACTACCTCGGCACCACAGCTCCGCTACCCCAAGTTTACTGTGAAGCGTTATCTGCTGTGACAAATATGCCGAAAGGAAAACATAACCAGCCTAGATGGTATCTTTGCTTTTACAAAGGCTGCTTGTGATGCCTGTGCTTTGACTCAAAACTCCCTGTGCACTGGCTTTTTAATCATGAGATCCCTTTTTCAGCACAGCATCGCGAGTAACAACTGCAGCACAATGAGCCAGCTTCATAGATATGGGAATGTTTAGATTTCCCTGCCAGTGACTAAAGGCCTTTAGCTTTCACTAGCCAGTCCCAGCTCGCATTGTTGTTGCCTGTTGATTTGTCTTCTCTCATTATTCCTTGACATGCAGCTCTCCACCCACGCCCACACTAACAACCCTCACACAAAGCGCATTGAGGTATTAACCAGGTTACAAGTTCAATGGAAAATTACACTAAGATTGTGCTGTGTGGCAATATAAAGGGATGGTATTCACTCTCCCAAAGAGCCTGTTAAAAACACAGCTGGGTTGGGTTTTTTCCCTTTTGAGCATCCTAACAAAAACAATTTTTAGAAGTCAGGAATGTATATTTGTGTGTATGTGTGTCTATACGTACAATTACAACGGATAGACACAGGCGTGCATCGTGTCTCTGCCACTGACTGGCACGATGCAAACTCCCCACTGGAAATTCTGCCGGATTCTGGAGTTCATTTAGAGCATCCCCAGAAACCCAAGCTAAATAAACAACCTCCTCCTGCTCTCAGCTGCAATTAGATATGTGAACCTATCTTCTTTTTGTTAGCCCAAATTACAGGCTGATGGAAGGGCTGAAAGTCTATAAAAACGTTTCTTAAGAATCCCTCCTCATTGAAAACTGAAAATAAAATCAAAATAAAACTTAATGAGATTAACCTAACACAGTAACAAAATTTGCAACACCACACTATAAGGTTAAAAAGAAAATAGTATAATAAAGGAAATACAAAGGCTTTGGCATGGTTTTTACAATCAACAATGGTTAATTTTGATATGTAGTTGTGAACAACTTCAAAACACTTAAGTTTAAAACTCTTGCAAGCACTTTTAATTGATTAGGAATGAATTCTAGATGCACAAAGATGATTGGACTGTGAACAGTAGTACAACTATATCTAAGAACAATTAACTCTTGCCGACCAAAAAGAAATGTATGATGCATGAAAATGTGTATAAAACATCTATAGAATATTCTTGTCAAATATAAATGAAATTAACTTTATTATAGAAATCATTCTGGGAGATTTCTAGGGAAGACAAATACTTACATTTCGACATAAAACAAATTGGATTATATCGAAGACACAATCTACCTTTTATCTATCAAACTCTTTTCTTCACCGGAGCTCTCTCTTACCCCCTGTTTGCACATAGCTTCAGCCGTTAACAACCTTTGGAAATACCAACAGATATTTTTCTTACATAAATCTAGTGCGTCTTGTTCCAGGTTTAATTATATGCAATGGAATGATACAAACTTGGAACGTCAATCCATAATCTATGAACAGATTGGTAGAAGTATTCGATATATCTTGATAAAACTCTTAAATTCGTGGCAAAGCTTGTTGATCATGGCTTCTTTTTTTTTTTTTCCTTTTCTTTTTTTTTTAAACAACTTCATGACCAACACAGATCAAACATCCATCCAGTCTACATTGTTCTTTTTTTTTTTTTCATTATAACATACAAATGCCCATTTACAAATAATACACCAAAATGAATAAAAGTTTGGATACCAAAATGAAGATTTGTTCCAACTGATATAATGCCTTCAGTGTACAAAGGTCCATGTGAAAGTCTTTTCCATGTGTTACAGCATAGGGCACAGTTGCAGTACAGAAGTACTCTGAGAGTCATTCTTCCTTTATAAAATACTGCTGAACATCCAACTGTTGTCCATATAGTCATTTACGGAATTAACACATGTTTTACTGTAATCTTGGCCAGTATTGAGACATATCAGGTTCACTGCCAGGAACTTGAACTGGAACTGACACTCCAGGGGAAATGAGACCTGAAAATTGACAGGGAAAATGGATATTTTAGTTTTCCTATACATAGCACAATTTTTGCTTTACAGTTTTGCAGATTTGTGCTTGAATTCCAGTAAGCATTAACTCTCACCATCTACCAGCCTGCAGAATCAGGTGTGTGTATATTTTAAAAACCTATGCACATCTCACTGATTTGTTGTTATAAATAAACTGTCATGCTTTGAGATAAACGCCAGAGCCTCAGCTCAGTTGTATCAGTTGAGAATTCAGCCCAAAATACACTGAACAGTTCTAGTCTTCTTGAAAGTGTCTGGCTTGCTCCTGTTTATGCTGACACTTACCCTTTTTTACCCCGTTTTGCCTTTTTTACGCATAGGGTAATATCTCTACAGGTTCCCTGCCTTTTCTGTAACTTCAGATTTTTAGCAGTAAATAACGCCTGACACAGACACAGTAGAAATACACCCAGCCTTGCAGACACTTTCACATACGCGTAACCTCACTAGTGTGGGTTTCTCTGCTGAAAATTAATGCTGAAATAAATGCTGCTTTAGAAATTAATTAGATGGGGAAGATTTTGTGGGATGGGGGTCTCACTGAAGAGCTTTCCACTCTTTCCACCTCCGTTAATCAGCTGTCTTCCATCCAACCCTCCAGCAGCAGCTTAAAAATCAAAATTTGTTGCTCCATCTTGCAAGGTTTTGCACTTTCATCTTCTGCCTGGTCCGGCAGCTACTGAACCCAACAGGGAGCTCACCCAGTGAATACACGTGAAAAACCTGATGGCTGGAGCAAGGAAGAAAGGCTGGGGGAGCACGGGGTCACTCACCTGTGGAAGTGGTGCCAGAGGTGCCCATTGGCTGGCTGTTCATGTGTGTCTGCATGTGAGGAGGGGTGTATGTATCATAGCTCCGTCCATTCACCGATGGACTGGTGGGCAGCATGCAAGAGTAGGAGGAGGTCTGGCTGGGTACCGGGGGCTGTGGGAGCAAAGGACAGAACAGTGTTAATTATCAGCGGAGGCAAACACGGCCTTAGGCTGCTCTGGATGGATGTGCCAGCTCTCAGCAGCAGCGTGCACCAGCAAAAATGAGCTTGAGGTTCAAATTCAGGGCCCCCGATGTAAAGCCCTGTCTAGGAGCTCGACCAAGCAGCCTCTTCACGAAGGTGTTTGGTCTAAAAATCAACATGGGCGGCCACTGGCACTTCTTCAGTCGTGCTTGGCAAGCAGATCCCTGCATCTAGACGCTAATGGAGGTGTTACGTAGCTAAGCCTGAGTGATGCCCTCGTTTATACCCATGGAAAAGAAAGATGTCTCATACCATTTGCAGCCAGAGACACGGCCAACATCTTACCTCACATTTGATGATGTAACTAAAAACTATTAAGGGTGTAACTAAAAATTACTCCACTGAGGCACACAGTCTGGTCCCTCACCTGCAAGCCTGGAGCATATACACACAGTGTGTGAGCCTGGGGTGACTGAGGCTCTGAAGAGGGATCCCCAAACCCGTTCATACATGTGCATTGATCCCCTGTCAGAGTCGCAATCACCCCAAACCTGTGCCAGCAACAACCCAGGAGAACAGACATCTCCATTTACCTAAACTCCAACCTTTAAAACCCTACCTGCCAGTGGGGAGAGCAGCTGGGGGCAGGGGCTGAGAGGCCAAGCAGGGGCTTGTCCTGCTCCAGGGTGCCAGGTGAGTGGGGGATCAGTGCAGCCTTGACACAGGGAAGCAGTGGGGGAGCAGGAAGCAGGATGAGTAATTCCCGCTCCAAGCACACAAGACTCAACACATCTGCACACATTTCCTCTGTCTGCACATCCCCGACACACAGTGTCTCCAAAAGTATTGACAGCCTCACTTGCTAGGCACACACGCTGTGCTTTGGGAGAACTAGCAGCTCACCATGCCTCCACGGGGAGATGCCAATGGTTCGGCTGCCAAACCTCCCTCTCCGACATGGCGTGGCTGCCGTGCCGTGGTGAACACGTAGGCAGGGTTTTCCAGGGCGGCTCACACGTGCCAGGTCCCTGCCCAGGTGCCCAGCAGTGAATCGGGGGCCTCCTGCTTTCCCAAGGGTCCCCCTCCCAGATCAGCCTTTTGATCCTTTGTCGTCTGCTCTCAGCCTGCTGCCGGGAACGGCACCGCCGGCCTCCGACGTCACGGAACAGCGACGTAGCCAACACCACTTCTTTCCATAGACTTGCAAGACTCTAACTTTATTTGGTTAATTTTGGTTCAGCAGTTAGTAACATAGTAATTGCCACAGCGAAGGAGTCAGGCTCTCTAATCTGCTCGCCTGCCTCTAGCACTGGTCAATGCTGTGTGCCTCAGACAAAGCTGTAAAACTCCCGTAATTGGCCAGCACCTTCCTAGGCCAACCCCACCATTAAAAAAGGAGGAATTTTGCATCTGAAAGGTCTATAGAAACAGACCCCAAAGGAATAGATTTCTTCCTAACCCAGCTGGTGATCAGCTAATGCTTTCAGGCATGAGGATTGACAGCTCTTGCAATTCTGGCTTAGCTGGCATAACCACTGATGCTAATCACATCCTTCCCTCTCTCAGGTGTTCCTAATGTGCTGCTGCCACATTACCTACACTCAGAATGTCGGATCCCTCCAGCAGCTTATTCAGGCAGCAATTTCCACAATACGGCACCAGTGAGTTCCGTAGGTTAACCAAAGGGTTTTTTTCCAAAAAGCATTTTTTCATCCCAGATTTGTTGCCTTGCAGATTTGAGGACTTCCCACTTTAAAGCCCAGAAAAAGGTGCTTGTTGAGCACCAGATCCTTCAGTTTCCTTTCCCTTCTGATTCTCCCAAAGGGGGCATCTTTTCTGATGCCTTTGGTGCTGGTTTCCCCGCACAGCACGGTTCGGGTTCCGTAACCCCTCATCCTGCAGAGGAAGGGCCTCCACCCTCACTCCCGCATATCCCAGGGGGTGCCAAGTCCCGAGGGAGCATCGTGCCGTGGTGGTGGCGCTGGACTTACTTGCATAGGCAGGTTGTTGGCCATGGTGAAGCTAGGCATGGGCGGCAGCGCGCTGTACGTGTTTGTGAGCGCCGTGTCCGTTCTGCCCAACATGGAACCTGATGTGAAAGAGGAAACTATAATAGAATAGACAGATAGATGAACACATTAGTTCAACCACAATTACAACTGGCAGTACAGTCTCAAAGTCTCGTTTTCCCAAGAGGACGGATCAACGTGAGCGGGTTGTTGGCATTACCGGGGGTGGTTGGTTGCGGGATCGGCTGGTAAACGCTTGTGCTGAAACTACTACTGATGGGAATGTGGCTGGGAGTGTTGCTGGCTTGTCTTCGCTGGTTCCTCAGCTTCTCTTCCCTTCTCCACTTGGCCCTTCTGTTGGAAAACCATACCTGGAAGTACAGCATTTGAGAGTCATGAGTGACCTTACAAGGACTAGAGGCGTGGGGCCTCCCCCACGTAGCTCAAGGCCGTGGCTTACAGTGGAGCAAAGCAGTGGGTGAAAGCAAAGCCCAGCTGCTGCTATTTTCCTGAAAGGGGGATATGGACAAATACCTTATCATAAATAGGGGCTGCCCTGTGCTTTGAGAAGCCAGGAATAACAAAATCAAAATGGTAATAGTAAAAATAATTGAAGAGCAGCTCAGTACCTGTATCCTTGCTTCAGGCAGGTCTATTTTAGCAGCTAGTCTCTCTCTTGCAAACACGTCGGGATAGTGGGTCCTCTCAAATTCTGCAGAAGGAAATATTCTCGCGTTAGTTGTGAAGAGTTAATGTGGCCGACTGTAAAGTCAGAGTTGTTCCTGCGCTGCCTGTGCTCTAAATGCTCTTAAGAAGCATCACTGTAAAGGCAAAGCTGAGCTTTCTGTCTGTGTCTGTGTGTGTGTGTGTGTGCCTGTGTGTGTGTTAGGAAGGAGGGCGCCTTGCCTGCTGGGGAATATTGCTATGGGGATAGGCAGGCTTGGGTGCAATGCTGCATCTTTCAAGAAGCAGTGAGGGCTTCTGCCTCCGCTGAGGGGGTCCCCAAGGCAGCTCTGACCCTGTCACCAAGAAGCGAAATGGCACGTCGCTAAATAACAGCGCAAAATCAGGACAAAGATCCACAGCAGGTCAGAGGCGAGGTGCGCCCAGGCCGGCCAGGGAAAAGGGCACCTGCTCCCAGCCCCGGGCAGCAGCAACACTGGGGATGGGGAGCGAGTGTGGGGGCAGGCATGGAGGGCTGGTGCCAGCCCCAGCTGCCTGTCCGTGCCTTCCCAGCTCACAGCAATGCAGCCCAGCCAGGGACAGTGGGCAGGAGAAGATTTTTTCCCCCCCGAGAGGAGCCCAGGGTGTAGCATCGATGTTTCGGTACAATCTATGGCCTGAGTACCTTCCCTTTGAAAAACCTTTTAACAGCTTCTCAGGGCGTACCACAGACATCAGTGAATATTTGGAGCTCAGTGAATAAAAGAGCATGGAGGGAGCCACGGACTTTAAATATATACATGTATATATAAGGCACGTGAATGCCATGCCTATGTTCAGCTGTTAATGTAGTCGGGGCACATTTTGCTTTTCTCTCCTGCTTCAGCCACAGGAAAATGTCACTCACCTTTCTCAAGGGCTTCGATTTGCTCTTGGGTAAAGGATGTCCTATTTCTCTGCAGCTTTCTTTTCAGCTGGAGTCTCATTTGGGCCTCGTCTGAATCTTCTCCATTAGAGCTGATGGAGTTAGTGTTTTCCCCTCCTCCCTCCTGTTGCGGACAGCCATCTGTGGAACGGACAGTAGGAAAGTGAAATGTAGGTACCCTTGTTTTATGATCCCTATCAGAGAAATAACGCGATTGGAAACAAGTTCAGCCGCGTTTGCTGACACCCTCCCTTAAAAACGTCTCAGGTATCAAAGCAGCACAGCGCTAATGACATGGGTAACATGGAAACATTTCAGTTTCCAGCCTTATTGTAAACATCGGAGATGAAGAATTACGATCACCTGGTCTTAATTTCATTTTGTTTTCACTCTGGAATAAAACCTGCATAAAAATACTTTCCCCTGAAAGTGATTCTTTCTGTGAATCGCTGCTGAAGTGCCATGGCAGTCTCCTCTGCCTGCTGCATTTATTTACCTATTGCTATATTTAAAATAGTGATGTTCAGTATTTCAGATTATCTATAATCAGTAATTCCTATCTAATCAATTAGATGTTGATAGGTTTGCAGAAAATGCTATTAAGAAACCAAACCAAGCTTGTAATCTTTTTTAAAAAATATTTATCCAGTTTTTATTTGAATTCTGCACAGTCAATTTCATTTTAAAGGTTGTGAATTTAGAAGTGCCTGCATTGTTCTGCAGTTTTATTCAACTATTGTATGAGTGTGCATTGCCTTGACACCTATTACTGAGCACAGCTGTAATTATATCATCACCAAGAACAGGCTATAATTGCTGAAAATGGAATTTTATATTTAGATAAAAGGACTGTCCATTCTTTGTAATGTGTTGCACCAGAGAAAAGTAAGATTTCTTTTAAAATTTTAACATGTAATTTTAAAAGAAATAGTAACGAGTTCACTAACTAGCTAAATACGCTGTTCTGCAGCTGAGCGTTTGGCATATCATTTAAGCGGTACATTTTTAATTAGGGCATTTCCACCACTTTTAATGTAATTTCTGTCATTAAACAGGGGAAAGTTTCATTGTGCTCGGGCAAAGGCGGCCGCGGCCCGGGCCGGACGGTGCTGGGGGCTCCGCGGGCACCCCCGGCCGCCGGGGCCAGAGGGACTGAGGCTGCTGGCGAGGCAGAGAAGTCGTTGTCCCTCAAATGAGCTCTCCCTCTCCTTTCAAAGCATATTTTTCGAGGCGTTTTGATGTCGCATAAAGAGGGAGCCGGGGTGAGGGACGCATGGGCTACTTATGCTAATTCCCTTGAAAAGTTACGCCAAAAATAAATAGCGACACTCCCGCGACATCCTTTAAATATTGTGGGAAATCAACTTTAAAGTAATATCATTTATAATCGGCGAACAATGGCCCCGGCCTTCAAAGCTCGGGGGGAATTGTGACAGGATCTGGTGGGACCCTTTCAACCACTTTGAAATGTTTTAAAACCCGAACTTTCTCCTCCATTTAAACACGGGGATTCAAGCGGCCGTGGTCACCATATGGGCGGCCGCAGCCCCATTGAGGCGGCCGGCGGCGGGTGAATAGCGGGGGTGCGGGGGGGGCCGCCTTTCAGGGCACACAAAGCGCCGGGCCCGGGGACGGCCGCCGCGGCGGGGCAGCGCCCTGCCAAGCGCGGGTGGCAGCGCCGGGGGCCGCGCCCGCCCGCGGCGGGGGCCGCGCTCACCTCCGCCACCGCCCTCATCCATCACTGTCCGCTCCGGACGGGCCCGCACCGACCCGGGGCCGGAGGGGAGGTGGCGGGGGAGCGGCCGGGGAGGGGGAGCCGCGCAGAGGCTGCGGGGATGGCCGCGGGCCCCCCGCGCCGTCGGGGCTCGGCGGCGCGCCCCGTCCCCGCCGGGGAGCAGAGGGACCAGATCGAACCGGGCGCCTCCCTTTTGCCCCCACACACCCTCTATCTTTAAAACTTTAAAGGCCGTAATTTTTTTTTCTTTTTTCTTTTTTTTTTTTTTTTTTTTTTTTTGCCACTCCCCGTCTCCCCCAGACCTTTCAGCCAGCTAAAAGTTTCACCTAAACTCGCTCATGATCACTTCAGACCCCAGCCCGTCATTTCAAACCCCAGGACAATTAAGATATCTTCTTTTTAGACACCCCCGCCCCCCCCTTTTTTTTTCCTAGTTTTTTTTTCTCTCTCTCTTTTTTTTTTTTTAAAGTCCCTAAAAGGAGCGATCTCAATAGGGCTGTTCCACCTTCCAGACCTAATCCGTAAGAAAGCAAGTGAATGTCCGTCCCTATTATCCTATAGCTAGACCATCTGACGCTGGGTATAGGATTTGTTTCCTGGAAAAAAAAAAAAAAAAAAAAAAAAAAGACAAAAAAAAAAGACTCTGGGAAATAAAATCATTCCTTAGTTTCTTAGTGTCTCAATCAGTGAGGCGGAAAACAAGCAAAAAAAGATAGCAAACCAATTGCGGCACCTCTCAGCTATAGAGCCGGGATCAAAACATTGTAGCATCTGTTGAAAGAGAAAGTGTCTAAATCCTATAGAAGGCTTTAGACTTATAAGAGAGGGAGGGGAGGAAAAAAAAGCTAAGAAACAGTGTCTCGGTGATCCCTAAAACCACTAAATCACTGGAGAATTTCTCCCGGATAGAGATGTCTCTTTTTGTTCTGTCAGCCCTCATGTATCCATTATTTTATTCACTGCTGCATGGCGTTTATCAGATTGAGACCATATTTGTACCCCTCTGAGACCTAACCTCGCCTTATGCTTTTTGAGTAATGGACTCTTAAAATCCAGTAACATACCCCTGCAAGGGAAAAACATTAGAGGGAGCATGAATATTCCAGAGGAAATCCATTTTATTAATTTTAATTTTGCCATGCGGATGTTTTAAGTGCCTGCCTGCATCCCCCTCGCCTCTCCTGCCCGCGCACACACGCACCCCCGGCCCGAGCCAGCCCTGCCCCGCAAACGCTTTATTTCGGCTGCGGTTTAGGAAGGGGCTCCCGAGGTCCTCCCGCCGCTCACGCTCCTGCCAGGGGAGCTGCGGGAACTGCGCTCATCCCCACGCCACGGGAAGGGGCCACCACGGGCTCCCAAAGCGCCACCGAGCCCCGCACGCCCCCAGCCTCTTGGCACAGGCGGCTCTGCCGCAGCGCTGGGGCGGCCAAAGGGGCCGCCGGCCCCAGGTGAGCCCGCACCGCACCTCCCGCACCCGCGGCTGGGCCTCGCACCACCGCTCTGCGCCCCGAATTTCTCAATTTAACGCCTCTTTTAAGAAAACAAAACCCAAAAGACCGAAACCACGCACCGGCGGGAAGGGAGGGCGCCCGGCCGATGGGAGCCGCAGGGGCGGAAGGTGCGGTGCCTCCGCCACGCACAGCTCCGCCGTTTGGCTCTCGGGTGCGGGGCAGGGAAGGAAGGGCGCCGAGACACGGGGATGGCCGAGAGGCCCCGGGCCGGGACAAGGCCCCGCAGGTAGGGGCGAGCCGGGCGAAAGAGCCGTCCCGGTTCCTGGGGTGGACATCGGGCAAAACAGAATGTGGCGGTAAAAAAAAAAAAAAAAAAAAAAAAAAAACAAACCAAAACCACAACCAAACAACAAAAAAAACCAAAGTGGGGGGGGGGGGAAGCGAGGACTCCGCTCTATCTTTCTAGTGTCCTTCATAGACTGTTTTCTTCTCTTAAAACTGACATGTCTAATTGGCAAGCGGTGCCATATCGTGTCCAGAGGTCTCCTGTGGAACATTTCTACAGCTGTCTCCTTCAACTAGACGCTTATTCATGTCGCCTTAATGAGAAACAAAACGATCTCTAATGAGCAATTACATAGCGACAGAATTGTTCCCATAACAAATTCTTGCGTGTGACAGAAACATCCTTTGTACCAGATATTCCGCACACTGTTACCGATTTTTTTTTCCTTGCGGGGTGAAAACAAAAAGCAGGTTGTTGTATATAGACACCTCTTCTAAAGGAATGACCAGAGCCGGGGAGAGCCGAGCCTCAACAGAGCCCGCATTCAAAAAGAAGCCATTAACCATCTTAAGTATGTAACGTAACATCCCATTATCCTTCATATTATCCCCTTGTCATTCCTACAACAAATACCTATTAATCTTCAGGATAAACAGTTTCCTATATTTACAAAGTTGTTTCGAGTCCATTGAGGAGGAAGTATAATCAGTCCTACGGAGATAGTTACCGATCGCCCCGGCTTTGCAGAGAAACCCCGGCGCAGGAAGGCTGCCCGGGAGGGGAGCGGGAGCCCTAATTACCGGGCTGAGGTTAAGGCTCAGCCCCGCATCCCGCCCAGCTGCCGGCACCGCAGCTCGGCGGATGCGGCTTTGGCAGAGGATGCTCCTGAGCTCCTCTGCCTGCCGCCCTGCCGGGGCCGGGTCTGGACTCCCTGCGGGCCGCCGGACCCCGCACCCACCTGCCCTCAGCCGCCCAGAGAGGCGGCGGGAGGGACACCGCCGTCCTCAGGGCTGTGGCCGGGGAGGGGGCGAAGAGGACCCGCATCGGGGCCTCCTCCACCGAACGAGACCGAACCGAGCCGCCCCGGGCCGCGGAGAGGCGACCGGGCTGTCCCTTACCTTGTGCGGGCTGCCCGGGTACCGAGGTGCCGGGATACCAGCCGGGTCGGGTGCCCCAGGTCCCCGTCTGCCCGTTCAGCATCCTTAGCTTGTCGTACATCCCGTCGGCACCCATCTGTTGCTTTTCGCTAGCCAGGTTGCGTAGGACCCTGTTTATCGACGACACCTGGAAGGCAAAGGACAGGAAAGGCAATGGTAGTGCTGTAGCGCGCTCCCCGCCAGCCTCCCGCGCAGCCCCCGCGTCCCCTCCGCGCCCCCTCCGCGCAGCGGGCCGCTCGACCTGGGCGCAAGTCAGGGCTTCCCCGAGCGCCGGCTGCGCGCTGCGTCCCAGCCGCCCCGACTCGCTCACTGCTGGTGATAGTGGTGCAAACAAACAAACAAACCACGGGAAAAAAAAAAAGCCAAGGGAAAAAAAAAAAAAAAGCCCCAAACCCAACCCTGCAAAATCAGAGTGATGTCTTCGACTGATGCTCGCAGTCCTGAGGCACCAGGCGCAGGGGTGACCCGCATATTGTTTTTTATTTTTTTTTCCCCTCCTTAAAGGCATTTGTCAGATTCTGTATGAAAAAATGCGTCTGACCCTGCCACATGCAAATGATGTGAACCTGCTATCCTCTTCTCTGATACCAAAACAAAGGAAGCAGAGGCTCGCTACGGCTACCCAGCATTGTACACAGCACACAGGAAGGGTTTTTTCATGAACTTACACTGGGTATATTATCGTTGGTACAGACCCCCTCTGATAGTAATCTGTCTCGAATCTCCCACGCAAAGATGGAGGGGCACTCTCGTTTATACTGCGCTATTTTGCTTACAACTTCTGGAGTCGCTACTCTCGGTTTACTACCTCCGATTGCCCTGGGTCTGATGGAGCCAGTTTCGTAATACCTGCCCAAAATTTTACTCACACATCCATTCGACACCTGGATAGGGAAGTGGACAGAAAATCACATTATTAATAATTTCAAGACAAAAATAAAATTGTTTAAGTATGCATTAAACAATGACAAGCTTACGTTTTGATTGTCCAGCACTTGGACTTTTGCATCTGCATGGGTCTATAACACAAAAATATACCTTAAATGGTATGAGAACTTACTTAGAGAATCTTTTTTTTCTTTAAAAAAAAATTACATTCTTGGCCCTACCGTCTACCAAAGTGATACTTTAAAAACATTCGGAAGAAAAAAAATCATCTGGTCAAAACGTAATTCTTTCGGTATCAATGTTAAAATACTCCTTAAATGCGAACAATAGCTAAGCCAGACTAGTCTCCATCCTCCTCACTGCTCTTAGCCAAAGTACTTGCGGGGGACAGGGTGAGTGAGGCGTTTTCAAGACCTACATTTACAAAGTACCCCTGAGCTGCGCCAGATTGCGTGAGTGTCTGTAAAGACAGATTCCGGGCTAAAACAGCGTGGCTTTGAGGGGGAGGGGGGTGTCTTTTTTTTTTTTTTTTCCTCTCTCTCTCTCTCTTTTTTTCCGCCTTTTTTTTTTGTTTTGTTTGTTTTGCTTTTTGGAAGAAAAAAAAAAAGGTAAAAATAAAAAAGCAGTAAGCCACGCCAAATGCATACAGATATTCACAAAATCATAAACAAATAGGAGGGGGAAGGAGGGAAGGAGAGGAAACTGGAATTATGCCGAGCCGTATAATTCAGTTTATTACAGCGAACTAACTGCAACGACAGTGCGGGTTATCACCGGATGGGAATAGAGGGGAACGAAAAATAAAAATTTAAATATTTTAAAAGGCATATATATAGATATACGCGTAGAAGGGTCTATTTGCAGCAACAATCGAGCAGATGGATCGTTTTATTAGGCTGGAAGGCGGGTGGTGGTGGTGGTGTGTGGGTGGGTGTGGGGGGGTCGCATTAGCGCCCGGGCGCCCGGCGGTGACACAGCGGCGCTGGAGCGGAGCGGACGGAGCGGTGGGAGGACGGGGGGCGCCGCCGCCTTCACCTGCAGGATCCGGGAGATGTCGCAGGGCCGGGCGCCGCTGTGAGCGAGTTCCACGATCTTCTGCCGCGTGGAGTCGGGCAGCGGCCTCCCGTTGACGAACACCCCGCCGAGCTGGTTCACGCCGCTGTGACCTGCGGGAAGCACAGCGCCCACCATAGCACCCTCCGCTCCCGCCCGACCCGCGCACACCCCGCCGGCCGAACGAGGGCTCCGCGCCGCTCCGCTCCCATCCGCTCCGCCCGAACGGGGACCACCGCTCCCCACCCGGCCCCGGCCTCGGCCCCGTCCTCGCCCACTGCTCCCCGGGAGCCACCACGGCTCAAAAAATGCCTTTTCTCCGCACTCCCCGTCTGCGAAACCCGCGGCAGAGGCGAAACCCCAAACCCAACCCAAAAGCCCAGAATATTCCTGGCTGGATCGCCTTGGGTTGCTCCCTTGCTTGGCTTTTTTTTTTTTTTTTTCCTTTTCCTCCCCACCAAAAAGAATAAAAAAAAATAAAAACCCCAAAGCCCAAGCCCAAGCGAGCCTGCCTGCATCCGCACAGCCGCAGCTCGCTTCGCCAAAAGCAAAGCGAGAGGCTGCCTCGCCAGTGCCCAACCTGAAGCTCCAGGCTTTGGAGGGTCTCCCTGGAGAAGCTCTGCTCTACGCGCTCTCCGCTCTCCTCTCTTTGGAGCCTCCTGATAAATTGACTCCAAGAGCCCAGGCTTCTTAGCAATAAATAAGCTCCAAATATAGAAGAGGGGGAAAATATGATGAGCCTCTCTGACATTTGTCTTTAAAATAAAACTAGCTGCACGTCAAGTTTGAGCTTAATTTCTGGAAATAGGCGGAAGTCGCCCCGGATCATGCATGGAAGGCTAATTGAAAAGATCAGTTGGAGCACTTGTGGCAGGCGTGTCACTTTATGACAGTACTCTGCTTTTGAAAATTGCATCGTCACGACAAATAGTAGCATGATAAAACGACCCTTTCTGTCCGCATTTGGATATCACTCAGACTAGATTGAACTCTACTCGCTCTCCCTCCGAGGGAGGCTGCGGTTTGCGGTAGCCGGGGGCTCTGCGCGGACACACCGAGGGGGCGCGCTCCCCGCGCAATGGATTCGAAGTGACATCGGGGCTGGGGAATTTGCCGCCCCGGCCCAGCAGCGCGGCCGGCGCTGCGACCTGCGCTTCCCACCGCGGGGAGAGCAGCCCCGCGTCCCTCCCCGCCCGCGCCCCGGGGGGCTCGGGGCTGCGCCCCGGCGGGCGGGACGGCTCGGGGCGGCCGTGGGGCACAGCCCCACGGCTGCTCCCCCCCTGCCCAGCCAACATATCCCCCCCGTCCCCGTAAATGCGGTGCGGGGAGCCCATTTCGAGGGGGGGGGGGACGGACCCTCGCCGACATAAAAAATGGCAGCGGGGAAAGCAAAATCAAAGTTTCACTTAAAAGGTTAAGCCTTAATCATTATATAATTTCCCTGGAGAGCGGTGTAGATCTCGCCCAGTGGCAATGATTATGCGCCTTGTATTCTATTGCTAGTCATCTAATAGGAAAACATATGGTGTCAATTTGGATGCTCTGCACCATATACACCCAGGAGTTATTAACACAAAGCCTGAAGAGCCCGCCGCGACCTTTAAACAAAATAAAGGCTTCACCCGAATGATATCTTTTCTGCGTTTTGCAGTGGCGATCCCAAACGGCCGAGTGAAGGCATCCCCCATTACCATAAACCCTCGGCACGCCACGGCCAAGGGCAGTCGCCGCCGTCCTTGCGAGGCGCAGCTAGTACCCTCCCCGGGTTGCCGAGGCTCAGTTTTTGCTCGGGATGCAGCGGCCCCGGTAGAAAAAAAAAAAAAAAAAAAAGAAGGAAAACGACCCCACAAACAAGCATCAAAACCAACAAACAAACAAATCTAAAAAATCAACCAAAAAAAAAAAAAAAAAA
>JAYRBT010000177.1:2022730-2033102 GCA_036023395.1 Myiotriccus ornatus
ACCCCCCGCCCCCCCCCCCACAAAAAAAAAAAAAAAAAAAAAAAGGCAACAAAACCAAACCCCAAAGCCCTCCCTGGGCAGGGAGGGGAGGGCAGGGGTGAAGCGGTGACGTCAGGGCGGGGCGGGGGGGGCTCCGGTGGGAGCGGGAGCCCCGAGCGAAAGTTGGGAGGAAGAAAGAGCGGCGGGGCGGGACGGGCCGCGCGTGGGAGCGGAGCGGAGCCGCCGGTACCGCCCCGTCCCGTCCCGTCCCGCCGGGCCGGGTCTGTCCCATCCCGCAGCGGGGTCCGGCCCGGCTCCGCGCCGCCATTTTACCTCCGCCGGGAGCGGCGGGAGCGGAGGGGCCGTGCGGGGGCCGTGCGGGACCGGCCCCGCCGCCCCCGGTACCCGGGTACCCGCGTCCGCCCCCCCGGAGGAGAGGGCGGCCCGCCCGGAGCCCCTCGCCTCCCCAGCCCCGGCGCTCCCGGCAGCCGGGACCTGCCGGGACTGCCGAGCCTGGATACCTCCCGAGGAAACGCTCTGCTTTTTCTTTTTCCTTTTTTTTTTTTCCTTCCATCTAGCAGATTGCCAGCCGCCGCTCGTCCCTCCCTACCCTGCCGGCCTGGTTTTCCTTTCCCTATCTTCCCCGTTCCTTTCTCTCTCTCTCGTTTTTTTTTTTTTTAAAGTGAATTTTCCACTTTTGAAATTACTGCTCTCGCCTTTGTAATTAGAGGAGGGGAGCAGCAGCGCAGTGAGGTACTCGGCGCGTTCCCCTCTCCCCCAAAGCCCTGCCCTCCGGCAGGCACAGACCGCCCCCCCCCCCCCCCTTTTCCCGGTCGAAGGCTGCGCCGTGGGACCCCCGCGGCCGTGGGACCTCGCAGCCCCGGCTCTCGGCATGGATTTAGGCACCCTTTGAAGATTTCTGCTTCAAAATCCGCACAGGATTATTGTAACTAACATTTTTTTTTCTGCGTCTTTTTTTTCTTCTCTGCCCACATTTTTTTTTAACTACTCCAAACAAAAAGGAAAAAAAAAAAAGGCATAATATAAAAATGGTTAAAAAAAGAAAGGTAAGTAACTACTATACATGGCAAGGTGCGCTCTTTTTTTGGTTTTGTTTTTCCTAATTAAAATAATTTTCACTTTTTCTACATGGTCTCGTGCCTGGGTATTGGTTTGTGTTAAACAGCAGCGTTTGCTTCCCTTTCGCATTTTGTTAGATGTTGAAAGCAGAAAGTGCTGAGTTAGAGACTCCAGTATCGTCTCGTTGTATTAATATCTGGGCTGCAAACTACCTTTTTTAATACCCAGAAAAATGCTTAAAGTCCTCTTGTCCAGTTCGGTCTGAAACTGAAGAGATACACAAATCCTGACGTCTTAGACTACAATGCTTTTGCCTTCAGGACACTTAATGCCTATTTGTATATGTAGAGACAGTGTTTGAAACCTATAATGCACAGGACACTGAGTTAAGTGGAGCTTTTCTAGTTTATAAACAATCTGCAAAAAGTTTGGAATCGATTTAACCTCTTTTATCTTGGCCTTTTGCATAAGGCACAGCTTCATATGGCAGGATAAAAAAAGGCTTTCTGGACCTCGCCTAAGTCGCACTGAAACTGGAAGACGAACATACACCTTTCTGTAAGAGAAAGCCTTTGATTATAAATATGGGAAAAGTGTCATGCAACCAGACCCGCTCGAAAAGCCTTCAGAAAAGAAAGGGGGGGGGATGAAAGCTTAGCGCATCCTGACGGGCTTTTTAAATACTATTGACTGGGACAAGCTGTTCAAAACCCCAGTAACAGTTAATCTGCCTGTTAATCAAGCCACTAAGGAGCTCAATGCGAGTTTTATTAGCAACTGGAGAACACAGGCAGCAGAAAGGATCAAAAGCCTACACCCTTGATATTTGTAAAACCAGCCTTTCCCAAAAATATATTTTCAATTACAGAGTAATTCGGAGCTTATCAGGGCTAGCTCGCAGCCCCACGCAGATGGTTCCGCAGGCGCTGCCAAAGCCACGAATCCAAATGAACCAGCATCGCGCTGGCCCCGCCGAGGTGCGGGGGTTAAAAACAACGCTTTAAGGGGGGGTGGGGGTGTCGGTCCTGCTCTCGCCTCTCTCCAGCCTCGGACTCTCCTGGCCTCTCGAATTAGCAGCAAAACCTAAACTTGGCAAACCACGAGGAACCGATAGAGAAACGCCTCGGATTCACGTCAATTGTGTTCTTAGGCTGAGGGGTCGAGAGCTCTTTTTCTTTAGGCTGGCATATTTGATTTATCGCGGCAAGTTTGCAGGGCACGTTTCTCTCTGCCCATCCTTTTGCTGGAGCCTCTCATTTAATTGCTAAAAAAAAAAAAAGTTTAAATCGCAAGATTTGTAATTTGGGGAGCCTAAAAGTTGAATTTCAATTAATTTAATTGATTTCAATATATTTAGGAATATTATTATATCGGCTAAAATCAATATTTTATCTTGTCATTTTTAATGCAAACCTATTCCTTTATATGTCAGCGAGATATGCATATAAAAGACTATCTGGTCAGAGGTAATTATGTCACAGCTTTTTCTCGGCATGACAGCTGGATAAACACCATCTCCAATAAACATCTCTAATTAGGGAGGAGGATCTGAGATAGATGGTGTTTGATTTATTACTGAAGGAGAATGTCCATTTACCGGTATATTATAGTGAAGCATCACAGGGAGCGTTCCCCTTAACGCATCGTAAGGAACATTTGGAGATGCTCGAAGACAGGTAAGCGGTGTTTTAGGTTTTACGCTGCTATTTTGTTTAGCGTTATTTCGGAGGAAGAACGGCCTTTCTAGGGTACCTTTCTCTCCCACTGACGCCCTGATTTAGCAGAGGCACTCAGGGTTGGGAAGCCAAGCCTGAGTTTGGGGACCGAGAGGTGGTCGCCTCTCGGCGACCGGACATTTCCAGCCCGAGCAGGGTGACAGAATCTCCGCGGCGACCGGCGAGCCCCCGGCGTTAGGCGGGGAAAAGGGCGGCTGGGATGCGGCCCCCGACGGCAGCCCGGCTCGGCTCGGCTCTGCTGCTGCAGCCCCGCCGCCAGCCCGCCTTTCCGCGCCCCTCGGCGGGGGAGTCGCGCCGGACTCTCCGTGACCCGCTCCCATCCCGTCCTTTCAGCCCGGGGGGCTCCAGGGCCCGGGGGGAGCCGAACAGGGTCCTCCGAGGGGCGCGGTAACCCGCGGCTGCCCCCGCCACCTGAGACGGGTCACGGCGAGGGAGCGGGGCCCGGGTCACGGGGCGGGGGGAAGAGGAGGGGGCTGCGCCGCCCGCGCAGGGGGGAAGTTTGGGAAGCGGCTCTCACCGCCGGCCGCCCCCTCCTCCCCGCGGCGCCCCCTCCGACGGGCGGGCAGCGGCCAGAGCCGCTCCCTCCCACCCCTCCTCCCACCCCCACCTGTTGTGCGGGGCTCCGGCCCGCAACCCTCGCCTTCCCCCCGCGGGGTGGGGGTGCCCGGGGTCGGGGTGCCCGGCCCCTCCCGTCGGGCCGGCGGCCGGCAGCGGCCCGCGGTCGGGGCGAGCGGCCGGGGGCGGAGGGGCGTGCGGGGACGTTACCTGCCAGCGGGCGCGGAGCGTCCGGACACGGCGGTCCCGCGGCCAGGAGGAGGTACCTGGCGGCTCCGGTCGCCAATTTCCACGCAAAGAACCTGCCACACAGTTTAAATGTCAATGACAGCAAAAGAGGGGTGCTGCCTTTGCACTAACTTTCCCTTAATATCGACGCCAGCGCCTCCCCCCATTGGCTGGGCCGCCCCGGTGACGTCACGGCGGACAGTAGTTCGCTAATGAGACATTTTGGGCGACACGAGCGCGAACGGCGCGAGCCCGGACACCGCCCGCCCCGTCGGCGGGCACGGCACGGCACGGCCCCGCCCGGGGCCCCGCTCCGCCCGGGGCTCCGCACCGGCGCTCGGCCGTCGGACGGGACTCCCTTGAATCCGGGGCTCCCTCGGGCAGCGGCGGGGTCGCAGCCTACTCCCGCTGCCCACCGGCAACCGGGGGCTGCGGCCCGACGGCTCGCCCCAGCCGCAGCACCGCCGGCAGCCGGGCCTAGCCCCGGCCTCCCAGGCCGAGGTTTAGGCTGAGGTTTGGCTTCTTCCCCGCCGAAAGGCGCTCCGAAGGAGGGACGCTCTTGCGCGGGCAAAGAGGCCCCGCAAAACCTGTCCCAACCCTGCGGCTCCTGGGAAAAGCTGTGGCCCCCCAGCTCGCCCCCAGGTCTCCCGCTGGAACGAGATGCTGGACCCTGAGAGACCTAAGGGCAGGCCGCGGGACGGCCGGGACACGCGTGGGCCTCTCTGGGAGCCTCCCTGCGCCCTGGCAGCCTCTGCGGGTGATCCGGGGCCCTGCGGGTCCTGCCCGGGCTCCCCGTCCGCACCCTCTCCCATTAGAGAGGGAGGGAGAGAGGCCCGTTATTTGCACACACTTGTCAGGGTAAATAATTCATCAGCAAAGAGTCCCCCTCCCGCAGCCGATAGTTTTATTGAACTGCACTTAAATGTTTCATGAACCTGCCGCCCGCCCGGGATGAGGCGGGGGCCGCCGGATCCATTAGGAGCGGGCTGTGGCGGGGGTGCGGGGAGAGCGCTTTGCGGGGTGCGGGGGTGCTCGCCCGGCCCCGGCCCTGCTCCGGCTCTGCGGGTCGGGGTCAGGCGGGACCCCCCGGGGCAGGGATCCCGGGGAGCCCGCTCGGATCCCGGGTTGCCCTGTCCCTTCCATGGCCGGGCTGCGTTGGCAGGTAGCGACGGCCCCGGGGGTGCTGCCAGGAAGGGGTTTCGCGGCGCGTTTGGAGCCGCTGCCATTAAGGGGCTTGCGGCTCCCTGCAACCCGGCAGGGTCCTCCAGGGAAGCGTTGGAAACACCACGGCTCCCGCCTGCTTATCTGGCTGTCAATAAAAGGAGATGGCTCCTAAAGCAGGGCCAGGTGCTGCCTCCCCTGCTCTCCAGCGCGCCGCTCTCCAGAAACTGCTCAGGCGTGAAGCCAAGTCTGCTTGGCCAGGCCTCGGCGGACGCAGGCAAACAGCCCCTCGCCAGCGCCAGAGCGCTCTGTTTGCCTTTTTATCTCCTAAAAAAAAAAAAAAAAAAAAAAAAAAAAAAAAGGGACAGGGAGAGGGAAGCGAGGCAGGAAAGTGGGGGAGCGAAGGGAACAGAGTCCGTATTTGGCTGGGAGATCGCCTGAAAAAAAAAAAAAAAAGGATAATAATAAAGAATAGTGGAAAAAACCCTGCAAAGGCTGCGCTCAGAGGCAGGCGGGACCCCGGGGGCGGCAGGCCGGGCTGGCCATCTCTCCCTGCCGGGCGCTGCCCCGGGAAACTCCGCTCGGCGGCGGGGGCGCCCCCGGACAGGCCCGGTGTCACCCCCGGACCGAGGAGGGGGTGCCCGAGGGCCGCCCCCCCCGGGCAGCCCCGCGGAGCCCCCGCGCCCCGCCGGGCAGGCTCGGGCAGGGAGCGATGCCGGCGGAACGGGCCGGCAAAGTGTCCCCCCCGCCCCGCCTGTGTGTGTGTCCCCGTTAATTTTTGCTTCTGTCACGGTCGGGTCCGCAGCCTTTCCCGAGCCGCGGAGGACGGAGGCGGCTCCGCGGTGCAGAGCGGAGCGGAGCCCCGCGGGCGCGGAGGGGAGCGGGCTCGGTGCGGGAGCCGCCGAGCCGGGCAGGGGAGAGGGACAGGGGCACGGCAAAGTGTTACAAATTTATAAGCATTATACATATTTGATTTACACTACGTTCCGAAGTTGTGGGGGTTTTTTTCTTTTTTTTTTTTTTTCTTTTCTTTTTTTTTCCTTTTCCCTAGGATGCCCCAAACCCCCGTGTTCACATAGATTGAGCAATTCTCAACACACACTGTAATAATGAGCTTTAATTCTCTATCCAAGCAGAACTTGAGCAATAATAATAAGCACATCAGAACAATTTGTTTACTGTGGCATCGCACAGGCTGCAGGGTCCAAGGCTAGCTACAATAAACGGTAAAAACCAAAGGAAAAGCTCTAGAACAGGAAAAATATTGCGATAGAAACGTGGTTTTGGCTTTCAAGGAAAGAGGCTATTGACTAGCATTTTAGCTGGGATATTTTGCCCTTGTCCAAGGTATGTGTTTTTAAATACTTTCTTTTTATTTTCCCCACACGTTTCTTTTCTTGTCTAACATTTCTCTTTTGCCCCCAGGATTGCGTTTAAACCTTGGTGCAGGGATGTAATCTTGCTCTTGTTTTGTATTGTTGGGTTTGTTGTTGGGGAGGGGGGTTATTTATTTTTTTTTATCCTCTCGTCCTGTCGGCTCAGCCCTCTCGTAGTTTGATAGAAACTGAATAGCTCCATCTCTTCGAATAAAAAATACCTGAGTTATTATTGAAATTGCTTTTTGTGTGCTGGCATATAAAGTTGGGAGAGCTTTCCGGCTGTTGTGTGGCTGGCAGCCTGCGAGGCTCTCCTGCGACCTGGTAAACGGTTGCACCTTCCCTTCTCCTGAGCATTTGCCCAGAGCGGGCTGAGCCGGCTGACACGGGCACCCCGGTCTGTGAACCCTGGCGAGCTGGAAACTTGTTGTAACAAGCGGGATTAGTGTGCGGGAGCGTGTGTTTTGGGGGTTTTAATTTAAGATGCTGCAAGAAACTTCTGTGAACTGAAGCGTCCTAAAGACAGAAATTTAGCAGAAAGATAATATTTTCCCTCGTGAAGAATCCCACTGTAGCAGACTGTATAATAAGACTATTATTTTCAATGCCGTAACCTTGTTTCTCATCCAAAAAGAAAAAAAAAATCAAGATTAAAAAAAAATGCTTCTTGCTTAAAAAAAGAAACATATAGCTATAAATCATTTCTTTATACCTTAACTTCGTGTCTGGGCTTTCTCTCTCTCTTTTTCTTTCTTTCTTTTTTTTTTTTTTTTTTTTTTTTTCCCCGAAGACTCCTAATGCTATTAATTTGTCGAAAACTTTATTCTGGGCTGTCTTGAATTATTTCCCTTCTCTATCCTTTAAAACATTTTCATAATAAGCGTGACTCCGGACAATGTTTGATTTGTTTTTCTCCCCTCATCCCGGTTTAGACTGAGACATTAGCTGAATTCCCTGGGGGTGATTGGATGCAATTCGCTGAAAGTCGACAGGCACGTCCTGGATGTTAGAAATTCACTTTTCCTCAACGTGACAAGGCTGAGTTCGATCTACAATTGTATTTGAAAGGGCAATGAGCGGAAAGATCTCCCATCATTAAAGCCTCCCTCTTCTTTAGCAAAATAACAAGATACTTCATTTGCACACAAACACTCAGGGGAAAAAAAAAAAACCCAAACCCCAACCGACCCGCGATAACTCTTTGATAAAACGCTATCTCTGCATAATTTGGGAGGGGGGGACGACATATCAAAAGGTATCGGAGGACCCCCAAAGCGCCCATGTGATCAAGTTGACTTTTTACTTTAAATCTTGAATAAGATGTGAGTTGTAACAAGGGGATTTGCACTTACTCCATGACCCTTGTAATTGGATTAAATATAGACTGAGACGTACAAAAACATACCAAGATTGACACCTGCCAACTGGACTTCCTTATGATTGATTGTGATGCTTCGTGCTGGCAACAATAATGAAATAAATTGTATGGATAAAACAGCACATTTGTCATTTCCGTGCCATAAGAGAGGAAGGCAGCGTGTTAGGCAAGCTGTTATCTGACAGGCACGAATAGCAGACACAACTAAAGAGCTAAACAAGGATTCCAGACATTGACAAGACAAATTATAACTTGTCACAACCTTTTTAAATTCAGAAGTTTTCAATTAACATATATATTGCTGTTACATATAAGATCGGGGTGGACTTAAAACATAAACAGGCAGGGACGGAAGGGCGGCGGAGGCTGCGGAGCCGGCGCTGCCCGGGCTGCCGGCGCTCACCGAAGCCGCGGTCCCGGGAGCCGCCCCGCCCGCGGGCACTGGCACGGCCCTGCCGGGGCAGCGGGACGAGCCGAGGGGACGAGCCTTTGGGACCCTCCCGCCCGCCTTTGTCCGTGCTCCAGGCCGGCCGGGGCGCGGAGGGGCCGGAGCGGGGTGGGCGGCGCAGGTAGCGCATCCCCTCGAGGTGTGCGAGGCTCCCCGGTGATGAGCCACCGCCCGCTCCGATCGGCGTACGGAGAGCGGTGGGCGGCGGCGTGTCCTGCCGGGAATCGGTGTGGATTTACGGCTCCCCGGCGGCGATGCTCGGCGGGGGATGGATGCGGGGCAGGGGCTGCCGCGCCCCTCCGAGCCCGCGCAGAGGGGGCAGCGCCGGGCTCCCAGAGCCGGGCCCGCGGGACAGGGCCGGGCAGGGCAGGGCAGGGTTATCTCTCTGTCTCCGCTGCCCGTCGGGTCTGCAGGGACCCGGAGGGAGCAGCCCCGCGGGACCCCCCGGAGGGACCGGCGAGGGGACCCACACCCGACACCAGCTCCGCTCCCTCGAGGGACACCCCGTCCCTCGGCTCCCCTCGGCCGCTCGTGATTCTCCAGCAGGGCCGTGTGTCCCTGCGGGAAAAAAAATCCCGAGGTCCTGCCGAAGTGGGGAACGCTCCCTGCGGGATGTGGAGGGTCACGACACACAGGGCACATCGTGGCACAAGGGCTTGGGCTTGGGCTGGGCTTTGCAGGGTGCGCAAAGAGGCGGCGTGACCTGTCGGGGTTGGCGGGGCAGTGTCCGGATTTGGGCCATCTGGTCCCTGCCAGGTCGTCACTGGGTAAACTCTGCCCTTCACGGGCAGAGAGAGACGGGAAAGGGCTCACCGAGCACGGACGCAAGCCCCCCGCTCCTGTCGCGACCCTCCAAAATGCAAACGAAACTGCGGAGCATTTTCCCTCAGGACGTGGTGCGCTTTGTCCGAGGAGATGCTGACCTGGCCCGGCCCAGAGAGCATTCCCCAGGAGCAGAAAGAAATCCCGACTCTCGCAGAAAACTGTCGGGTCCCACTCGAGAGGTGACTCCAGAGTTTACACAAATATTTTTTACCCCCGTTTCTTTTGTCTGAGCGGGTTTATGCTGGGCCCGAGGTGACCAGCGGTAGAAGTGCAGGGGATGCAGCACCGCGGCCATCGCCGGGGGCAGAGGAAAGGGACCCTCCCCACAATCCCCCGAGTCCCAAGTTAGGAAAAAATAACTAATATTCCAAGACGACCTTTCCATTTGCTGTAATTACTGGCAAACTCATTCCTCTAAATTAAATGCTGCAAGTGATTTGAATCCTTGTAAAGCAAAAACCAAGTTCCATCGAATTAGTTGTAGCCTGCCTGCTTTCCCCAGTGACTGCATCTATTAACATTATAATCTCAAACACCATTTTTTATGTAACACTATTGTTAGTAAATCAACTCCTCAGGTCCACAGAGACGCTGACCTCTGTCAATTCAGTGAAAGTGTAATTATCTCGCCGAATCTTGGACAGATTTAAGAGATTACATTTCAACTAAATCTATATCAATGCTAATTTTTTCCAGACTCCAGGTGCTAGGCACTCCGAAATGGTGTTTCTGCCCAGCAGAATGGGTTACAAAGAGGAGAGGGCTTGCTGTGTAGAAGGCCAAAAGAAATGAAGCCCCACATAAAATTACACCTATTTTTTGCTACAAAACCTGGTTCTTGTATGGCAAAGTTAAACAAAGCAGCTATGCTAAATTAGCGTTAAATAAAGGCTAGTTTAATGCTCGGTTACAGTCAACTGGTGTATATTTGATGGCTAATTGTCTATCAAAATTAAAAAGAAAAGAACAAATGATTCGTTATAAGAAGGTGTTAAAAGCTTCGACAAAAGGACATTTCACAAATATAATATCTGTGGATGGTGAATTGTCCTTTCGAAGCTTTTTTTAATGTACTAAAGGCCTGGGACTCCCTAGATATGAATAATGGGGAGAAACGCGCCCTTTTATTCCGAAAGAGTCTGTTTTAAACCAATCGCTCTAATAAACCGGCAAGGACAATATTCCAGGAGGAACGGGAACCGCGTTGCTGTGATTTCCGACGGCCACTTAAATAAATAATGCCCCGGCAGTAAAAAGGCATTTAAATGTTATTTGGTTTGCGCTTAAAGAGACCTAAGCGCCTTCCCGGCGGAGAGCAGCTCTCACTTGCAAATCAACCCATATCAGCAGGGAGAAAACAGTATTTGCAGGGCTGCGGGGATGGGGACGACGACGGATCCTGCTTCGGGTGCCCCGCGGCCAAGCGAGGTGCGGGGCCGCCCGCCCCGCGTTTATTGCTTTATCAGAGTAACGGGTCAGGAAATATTCCACGGAGGAGGGAAGGAGGAGGGGAGGAAAGAAAGCGAGACGGGGAGAGCGGGAAAGAAAAAAAAAAAAAAAAACGAGGGAAAAAATTGGTAAAACCAACCACCCAAAAAAAAACAAA
>JAYRBT010000177.1:2041004-2109585 GCA_036023395.1 Myiotriccus ornatus
CGAAGATTGAAGCTGATACAAATAGTGTGCTTTACAGTAAACAGATACAACCAAATTCACTACTTTTAAATATGACTCTGGCCGTTTCAGCTTGAATCAAACAAAAGCAGTGAAAAAATCCGTGGTAAAAGGAGGAACCATCAGTGAAGAAGAATAGATGTACAGTGTAATGAAAGCAAACCTAATATTGACAGATTATGCAGAGCAGAAGGAGATGGGGTAGAAAAACGCAGTCAAACACAGTCAGAAATATGCTGTTTAGCAGGAGGAGTCAGCTACATGAGCAAGCTCCAATTTGTGCGATTTGCCCTTCCCCTACAATGTAAGGCAAGATCTCTGCAAGGCAGAAAACTTTCCAGAGCCCCAAATCCTCGAGGGGAAAGGACTCAAAGGGAACAAATGCAGAGCCATCCGTGAGCTCTAAGCCACCTACAGCCCACCGTCCTGCACTCCAGACTGGCACTTCTCCACGGATCCAGCTCGGTTTGTTTCGGACACGAGGCGCTGCCCGCCCGTCTCAGCCTGAGAGTGTGGGACAAAACCCGCAACTCAAGGGTGGCCCAGCCAGGCTTTAGGGCAAATTCTTTGTAATTTGTCCCTGAGACACGCAGTGTTTAGCGGGGTGGGGTGATGGTCCTTGAGGGGGGCTTCTACAGACCCTGCTCCTAAAAGTGTTCCTCGTGCTTTTGCGAGGGATTTTACCTGGGTTCTGAGCTTCCTTGCTGTACACAGATTTAAGGGTCCAGCTGAATCTTTGCAGGCTCAGGGGTCTGAGAAAAGCAACATCCATGAATGTAACTGATCTTTGGATAAGAAAAACCTTTGCATGGCACATCTGATGAATATGTGGTTATGGTAACAACAGAGCAAAGCAGCCCTTGCATTACAGAGCTTAGAAATAAATTTGCCATGGTTAGGCTGGATATGCTGGTTTGCAAATGGCTTTTGCCTCATGTTACATGAAACAATTTTATTGCACTGATATGAGATACTCCAAAGTAATAAAGAGTCTCTGAGTATCTGGCACTTGCTTAGTACTACTAATTTATTTTGATTGTGTGCACCCTGTATTTTACCACCATTCAGCCATCTATAAATCAATCACCTGGGGAAATTCATTGAAAAAACTGCAGAAATGCATTTTTGAGCACAAGTCTCTCACTCGGTAGAACGCTGAAGTTTTACTAAGTGGATTTTACCTCCAGGAATAAAACACTGCACGCACTCATTTTGCACATTTTTAATTATATTTTATTGCCCAGCAAAGCATACCCACAAACATCCTCAAGTGTATTGGGGGCTGCTATCGTGGCAGAGCAGGTCTGTGCCTGTGTCTGAAGGGGTCACTGAAAACTGGACGTGCAAGTTCCCACATGGCAGCTCAAGCCCGCTGAATAATAACAGCAGTTTTACACAGGCTGCTTCAGTGCAGCTCAGATCCAGCAAAAAACCTTTTCCAGCCTGTGCACAAACAGTAAAAATGCAGAGAAACATTACACTGGCAGCAACTGCTTTTCCAGACATTAATGCCATGGTCACAGCCATTTTGAAAGGCTCTTTGGCGATAGGTTCATAACGTGGATTAAAAGCTAGAAAAATACAGTGTTAAATAGTGCAGCTATACTCTCCCAAGCACAAACCAGGGCATCAGCTACCAGGAAAACACAGTGTTACACTCCAAGTATTTTTGGGTCAAGACAAGAAGGTGTTTGTAAATGTTCAGTGTCCAGGACCTGCTTGAAACACTTGTGCCTGATTTTCAGAGGTTTCGTGCCCAGTTTTCAGAGGCTTTGTATATATAAAATATATATATATATATAAAATACATTATATGAAAGTGTAATGGAGAAAAGGAAGAGCCCAGATTCTATCTCAAAATTGCAAGTTATTTCCTATTTCCCACATGTATTTGAGGATTATTATCAAAATATGAGCTGCACAGTGCAATAGGGAAGGGAATCAGTCTTAGAAGGTTTTAGACTAGTGAATGATTTCCTCTGGCAATCAGAAAACCTACCCACACCTCCAGCTTCAGGAACAGTGAATATATACACAGACATCCTCACTGGTCTCTGTCCTGAAACCAGCTTCTTAACTTTCGGTTCACTTTTATTTAAGTTTCTTACACTTCAGCAAAATGCAGCAGAGCTTGACAAATTCATTTTGCAAGAGAAAGTCTGCTACAACTTGTTTGCTTTCTGGCTTTGAAATGGAGATGCAATGGAAAGCATTTCTAAAAAAAAAATAAAATAAAATAAAAGGGTTTTTTTCACTGCAGTTAAGCTAAATTTTACAGGGACTGTGGCACACCAGGGTTTACACTGGCAGATATTAGCACTGGTTAAAAAGCAGTGTTGTTAAAAATCCTTGTGTACATTTCAGGTGCACTTCAGTTATTTGAGCTTGCAGATTTTGCCTTCTCAGGCAAACAAAATGGTTTTATTTTGCAAATAAGACTTTTTCGAAGGCAAATTTACAATCAGTGTTTGAATAGCAAGAAGTTATTATTAGAAACTAATGAATTCTGTCAAAACCCTGAAAATCATAAGTATGCACTGAAGTGGATCTTTCAGTTTAATCTTCAGTATCTTTGACTTCACTAAGTAGGTCAGACCAGCAGTGAATGCAGATGTCATAAGGTAAAGTTAATAATCTAAGCAAAAATACAGAAAATGAACCATCCCCAAACTTGGCAACTCAAAGAATACTAAAAAACCCTCAAACTTGTTCTCAGGTAAGAAATTACATCTGCAGAAGGTCTATATACAGTTTTCTTTAAAAAAAAAATAAATATTCAGAGACAGCTGTTGGTGGCAGAGGCCATCTAAGGAGAAATGAGTTCATTAGGACTCTGTCCTTACTTTGCACAGCAGCTTGTCTGAAGACAGAGGGACAGCTCTGACAGGACAGACACGTGCCCTTGCAAGTCCCACAGAACTACAGGAGACACCTCAGCCATTCCTGGGAAAAGGTGCTTGAGGCTACCAAACGCTGAGGGCCTTCCCAGAAAATGACTCAGTGTGTTGGTGCTGCACAAAAATACCCCTAATACACACTGTCAGAGGTTTGGGATCGTGGCAGCTCAAGTGGGGTCTGGGGTGCAAGGCAGCTCTGGGGATGTGCCCAGCCTGAGAGGGGCAGAATTCCCACCCCAGCCTCGTGGGGACAGGGTGTGACCGGGGTAGGTGTGTTCCAAGATGTGCCCCGGGTTGGCATGTCCCAAGATGTGACCAGGGGTGGCATGTGCCATGAAGCGGTTGAGAGCAGCAACTGCCCAGGGGCAGGGCTGGGGCAGGGTGGGGGGAAAGAGTGATACCTGAGTCACCAGGTCACCTCGGTCTGCCAGCCCCCGTGGGCATGGGGGTGCAGCCTGGGCACTGCCCTATCCATGGGAGCTCCTGGGCGCCCCAGGACACCTCTGCAAGGTGGCAGCTGGGCAGGCAGCACCAGCCTTGGCTGCTGGGAGATGTCACCGGACAGGGAACAAGAGGGTGGTGCCAGGAATCAGTAAGCACAAATAATTTGTAAAGAGGTTTAAGTCACGAGGGTGCTGATTCACACCCGCAGAGGGTCTGGGGAGGGAGAAACGGGCTCAGGTAAGCACTGGCCTGTGGACACAAAGCTGTCTGGACTGGCCACGGTGGCTGCTGGTCCTGCTGCCCCATCTTGCCTTCTGAAGTGGTTCATCAGTGCCTTTCATAAAATTGTGGAAAGACTATAAAAATAGCACATTTTGGGATTCCCTCTGTCTCCTGCTTTTGGGGATTTCCTTTCCAGTCAGATGGACTGGAAATATATATCTGAAGGAAAACCAAGCTGCCTGACCCTGGGAACCAGACCCCAAACAACAGCAAGTACCACCTGGCTCTTGAAAACCTGTCAGAGCCAAGGGCACTGGCAGCTTGGGAAGAGGCTGGCATTTGTGCTGGAGTGCTATCCCATGCTGGGAGCTTCCCAGTGCTTCACAGGGGGTTTCCTCAAACTTCCACCCTCCTGTGCTAGAGGCAGAGCTGGTGAGGGAGAGGATGACGTGGGAGGCTGATAGGGGATGTTGATGAGCAGTGAGGGAGCTGGGATGCACCCTGCTCACATAGTGCCACACGCTGCAGCCAGCCATCGCTCCCTGGGGTTGGAGGAGGCCTTGGGGGGGACGCCCCAAACTGGGACTGACCCTGCACCGCAGCCCTGCAATGTCACAGCTGCAAGCAGGCGATGCGGGCTGGGTGCTGGCAGCAGGGAGCCCTTCCCAGGGCCTGGCTGTGCTGGATCCTGTGCTATGAGCCTGGTTTTGGTGTCACCACGACAGGAGCCAGCAGGACGCCCAGGCAGCCACCCTGGTTCCCTCTCCCTGCCGCCTGCCAAGCGAGCGGCGCAGGGGAGCCAGCGGATAATGCACTGCATTGTGCTCTCCCAGCACCTTTTCCCCCTCCACAATCTCACCATTGTGCTTGTTTTATCGCTGCTAAACCTCAGATGAACATCAAAGGGAAAGAAGTTCATCAAAACAGGAGCAAAACAAAAGGCTTTTAAAGCGCGGTTATCGTGCGCCGTTCAAAGGCAGAAAAGTTCACGTTCAATATAGACAACCTCCCTGGCTCTGCTTTAATGGGAGAGCACCCGGCGGCCCTGGGTGCCATCCCACAGCCGTACTTGTTGCTGGAGCTGTTGCAGCACATCCCTCTGTGTTTTCAAGGCACTGGCAGGTGTGGGTGCCGGAGCCGGCCGAGGCTGCTGATGTGCAGGGAATGGCCAGCAACGGCCTGGGAAAGCACATGCTTTATTCATACAAGTGAGTGGCACTTTCTGCTCGAAGTATAAATAGTGAATGTTGTTTTCTAATGAAGTGCTCTCTAATGGCAGCTGGGAGATGTTGGTTTTCCCCGGGAATAAACGCTGGGAACTCAAATAACCGGGAATAGTTTTGCGATTCGCAATCATGTTAATAAGCTATAAACTGTGTAAAACGTACTGGCCGCTGGAGAATTGTAAAATCCGGCTGCAGCTCATGCACAAGCTCATTTTTTTTAACTAAAAAGCAAGAAGAGACCCAGTGGGAGATGGGCCGAGGGAAGGGCTGATTATGTGATTAGCACAACTTGCCAGGGGAAGGCAGAGAGGGTCTCCTTAGGAACATGTCCATTGGTTAAGGTCATGTTCCCAGAATGAGTCCAAGGCCTGCTCCAAAGCCCCTGACACCTGGGACAAAAACTTGGTGATGTCAAAGGGATTTTGATCTAAAACAAGTATTTATTATTTACTTGATTACTTACCTTTTTCCCTTAAATAAGATTTTTTTGTTAAGGTGAGTTTACATCTTACCATTTCTCGTTCAGTAGCTGTTCCAGTGAGAGAAAGCAGGACAAAGTGGAGCAGAAAGTTAGAAATGTTTCAGCTCACACTGAAGGGGGGGAAAAAAACCTCGTAGTCTCAGAGACAATGAAGGATTTTTTTTTCATATATCCGTGGAGAAATACACTGTTTATGGATTTGGAGAACAAGATTGTGGAAAAGAAAGAGAATGTCTCCTATTTTTCAGCCTTGCAATCACAGAGCATACCAAATTCCTGTTGAGGTGGTGCTCATTTTGTGCCAGAGACAGCATATGGCACGAAACAATTTTCATTCTCAGCTCTAGGTAAAAATTTTGTTACCAGAGGCTTACACAGGGACAGGCTTATTCAACCTAGAAGTGAAAGCCTGAGGATGATGGGCTGTAAGGTCTGTTTTGGCAGGTAGTACTTTCTCTGCTAAACCCATAAAGCAAAAGGTTATGTGGGCAGAGAGATACCTTTATCTAAAAAATACACCCCTGCTATTAGTAGCCAGAAAAACTGAAAACAGCAAATACAAATAAACATCAGAGAGGGGGGAAAAAACCCCCTCTTAAATGCTTGTAATATGAAGGCCAGCTATGCCTTCTCCACCAGTTTATTTTTAAAAGTGACCCATGCAGGGAATATATGTGCCAAAGAAGTCCATGGGCTGAGGTATCACATGGTGTGATCCAGACAAAGGACATTTTTTTAAAGTCCATATAAAGCTGAACACAAAGATAATCCAGAGCTAAAGAAAGCCTTGCAGGTTGCTACAAAACCCCCAAGAAAGCCTCTGCAAGAAGGGGTAAACAATTAACACAAATTTTAAATCAATGCGCTGTCACCTTAATAGGCAGCGAAGTCAGCTAAGATGGGTGTAATATGATGAGACAGCTTAATTCTTGTTATGACATTAGCTGCAGACTTTTACAACAGCTGAAAATGCTGGAGTGAGAAGAGTTTCCAATTATCACTGAGCTCTGATACACAACTCTGGATTAGACCGAGGCATGAACAAGGACTCCTCAGCCTGGCAAGCAACATGGAGCAAAGGCTGTGGAAGTTTCCAAAATCCGAGGAAGGTATCTTCCCTTCTCTCCTCTTGCTGATGCACTCCTGAAAAGGTTTATTTCACACAAAATAAGGCTATTTTTAAGAGCCTCACAGTGAAACTATCCCCTAAGGTGTGTGTGCTAAGGTATTATACACCGTAAATCCACACATCCAGGAGGTGAACTGAACCAATCTGAAACGATTCTGTTTTCCCAGCATTAAGCTTCAAAAAATTAAAAGTCACCCAGGCTTGAAGGCAGATAGACAGGTAATAAGCCATGACAGCACTTCACGGGAATCCGCAGGAATAGGCAAGCAGGTCTGGGTGTCAGCCATGTAAATATGATCATCAGACCCACAGCTCCGAATAATACCGCCAAGTGCGAGCATGTCCATATTAAAGGCAAGCGGGCTGTGAACAGGAGCCCGAGGCAGTGGTGAGTTCAGCTGATGGCCTGCCGGCTGGGGAGGCTGCACCCCTTTCCCGGAGAAGGGCGAGGAGCCTGGAAACGCGGATCCCTGAGCTGACATCCCGGGATGTCATGGGTTGCAGTTCCCACACCGGTGGGAAGGCTCTCCTTGGGGTAACACGGCTGTGCTCACTGGTAGGGGACTTTGTTTTTTCGTGTTTTGGGATGGTTTTGCCCCAATTTTATTTCATGTTTTTGATCTGTCTTTTTTTATTTTTTTTTTTTTTTTTTTGGCAAACCTCTCAAGAACAACACTCCTCCTGGACCCCGCTTGCGCTGGAGAACTTGTCATACCAAAGCACACACCTCTTTCACGGCTTTTGTCCGTCTCTTGGGGGCAATTGCAAACATGAGGAAGTAGTTGGGTGGTTTGAAATAGTGACTCTTTAACCCAAAGATGTCTCATTTCGTATCGCTCATGTCACATTCCTCTGCCTTTTTTGATATTGCTTTTGGAAAAATGGGTCACTGTTTCCTTTTCGGATCATAATGAGAGAAATAATTTTGTCAGGCTTCTCCCTGTACAGTCCTTCTGAGTTTCCCCCACGTAATTTCCCATAGCTGAGAGTACAGGCTCTAGAAAGGAGAAAAGTAGACTGGTAAGAGGATAACTGGGAAAAGCCCTACCCTGAGCTGGGAAAGGTCTTTGCTGAAAAATAAGTTATAATTCACTAAAAGGCCTTTTCCACTCTCATGAAAGCCCCATGAGTGCTCCACATTGACTGATTACATCCCAGAAGTCCCCCCCCTTCCCGGTTGGGTAAGGCCTTTGCTGAAAAATAAGTCATCTCTCTCTGAAATGCCTTCTCCAGTTCTTTTAAAAGCCCCGTGAGTGTTTGCAGAAGTCACCTCGGGTAGCTTGGACCACAGGGAGCAGAAAAAGGTCCTGCAGCCTGGGGCACTGTCTGGCACCAGGCAAGGAAAAAGAGGATGTCACAGAGGGAGAAAAGCTGAAATTCCACTCCAACCCCCCAAATCCTAGCAGGAGAGACCTGTCTGAAGTCCTTGTTTTTTTTCTTTTGCAACACTCTTTATTTGGCAACTCGTTTTTAAAAAGATTGACCTGAAAAGTTGCTGTGTCATGAAGTACCCTATCCTGCTTGGTAAGGTAAGCTCATTAAAATGGTTTGCTTCCAACCTCCTCCCCTCCCTGGTGAATGAATAAATAAATAAATACACTTGAATTTGTCCTCAATATGCTCTCTCTGCTATTTCCAAAGCAGAGAGGGAAGCTTTGAGTCTGGCACACGTTGTCCTCTCCCAGCCGCTCTGGGGGCTAAGGGACAGCTCAGGGGTGTTCATGGAGTGGTCCAGAGGCTTCTGAGGTGCATCCTAAGGGGACCTGTACCCTTTGCAGGTGCCCCATGCCCTGCAAAACACTCCTTACCTGCTCAGATCTGTGCTCAGTCCCTTCATGGGCAGTTTCCCTACCCCGGTGCCACCTGCAAAACTCTCAGTTCAGGATGTCACTTGCTGTCTGCTCCTCTCCCCCCCAAAAAAATTCACCTCCAGCTTTTTTATTTCATGATGCCAAATCCCTGGAGTGAAAAGGGGATTTCATGCCTTTATATGGAATTGCAAACCTGTATTAAGCCTCAAAAGATGTTTTTATCAAAAAATCTCGACAGCTGCCAACTTCCCTAAATCCCAAACTATCATTACACATTTGGTCTTAGACAGGGGATTTTTCTGGATCTTCCCTCCTGACCCAGTGATAAAGCCAAGTTGGTTTGAGATTGAAGATTCATTTATCTCTCCTTGGTAATTATCTCTATTACTGCCCACAATCCTTCCCAATCTTTTTAAACAACATCCTGCTATTAAAGCCACTTGGCAAGCATTTAAAGCCCTGGGATAAGTTAACCATGCACAAAATATCCCACTTGGGGAAGGATCCAGCTATAAAAATAAATGGTTTACGTTCCGAAGGCCGTGGTTCAGGATGGGTATTCTTCATTTGTGAAGAGAGGTCATCATTGCTGACAATAAAATTATGTAGGACCTGATCCTCCCCCACTGAGCTCAATAGCAAAATCCCTCCTGATTTCAATGGTGTTTTCCAGGGTCAGTCGCCGGGAAAGCCGACATTCCACAAAGTTGCTGAAAATCTATAATTGGATATATTAAGAGGGCTTTCAAAGAGATGTCAGATTTGGAGGCTTAGTGTAAACTGTGCTGCAAAGGGGATCATTTTGTATAACCGAATCAATAAAGCTTTTTTTTTTCTTTTTTTTAGAGTTACTTTCCTACTCGATCTCTGATGGGGGAAAACCTGAGCTCTGGAGGAAGTGCTGGGAGCCTGGTCAGAGTGTGAACCACTGTCTGGTGGGAAAGATCCTGCCTGATGCGAGCTATGAGGGGTGTAATCCTGCAAGTGTTTGATCCAGTGGCTTTGCTTACACTATGGAGGTAACTCGTGCGTGTAAGTACTGGAACACCGAGCCCTTATTTTCATGGTGTTGCTGGTCTCCTGTCACAACACATCTCTTTGGGAGATATGATTGAGGGTTTTGATGAATTTTGCTGTGCCTTACGTGTCTATATTTAGTAAAATGCAGCTTAGTTTGTATCTTTGGAACAAGATATGGATTTATCCCCCAAATGCATTTTTTTAAGCTCATGGGCTGTACTTCAAAGTGTTCTTTAATGCCACTTTGAAAATGCTCACTGGTAGCTCTTTAGGAACTGGAAATCTTCCATTTCTACTTACATGGTGCTTTTCTGGCTGATGAGCATCGTCTTCCTTTCGGTTCTCACGCAGAAAAGGGGCTGCCTGGCACGGAGCAGCTGTGCCAGGCAGGGCGGGCGCAGGGACAGCCACCTCAGGAGGCAGACACCGCTGTGCCTGAGGGGTTCCCCCTTTTGCAGGACCCCGGGAAAGGGACACCAGAACTGGGTTTGCTCCAGGTTGCTTCACCCTTGCAGCTGCCTCACTGTAAACGTGTGTGGGGTCATCTCCTCTGCAATGTCCCTGTGGCTATGCAGGTGGGGATGGGGAGACACCCACAGCTCCCACAGCTGATGCTGCTGACGGGACATGCCGCAGGTCCCCTCTGCGGTTCAGTCACACTTTCCCATTGTTCCTCTTTCCCTGCCATGTCAGTGAAGCAGTCCTCCACGGGGCCACAGTGACAAAAGCTTGCTCCTAGTTCCTGGAGAGCTTGATTGTTTTTTCCCCTTTCCTTTTCAGTAAAAGCTGAATTTCGGTAGAGGCTGATGAGACCACCGTGGAGAAACGCTGGTTCACCACACTGGCTAGTACCAGCTTGATCTGGCTCCAGCTCCGGGATGTGCAGCCTACAGACGCAGTAATGAAAGGAAATATTCTGAAAAGGATGAGTCAGCTGGAGGCCAGTGGGGAGAGCATGCGGGATCTGACTGGAATTTAAAAAGTTATGAGGCTACATGTTGTTTTGAGCTCTGCCAGTGGAGAGAAACTCATACAGGCAAAACCTTTTGTCATCTGACATAATTATGTTACTTTGCTGATTAGCTCATAAACTCTTTTCAAAAATGCTTTTAGACAATAGTAAGTTCATGGAATATAAAAACTTCCTGCTGACACCACCAACAAGGGCCTGCTTTAAGTGTTACTGAAAACTGTCTTCACAAGAACCCCACCAGACTATTGGATGGCCATGAAATTTTTCTCTTACAATGTGTTAGATGACTTTACCCATTAAAACAGTTGAGGTATCTTCACACCTGATGCGAGCCGTGAATAAATCCACACTGGTAGCACAGTCTGCATTTCTCCACTTGATTTTTTGTACTTTTGCACTGACTTGGACATCAGTAGTTTGGCATGAAGCTTCTTCGCTCACTCCTCCAGCCAGGTACCAACATGTCCTTCCTGGCTTCTCTGGGAAGCAGAGCCCATCATTTGTATAGTTTGCAAGGCAGATAACTTTCAAATGTATGAGGTTTTGTCTGCAAGTTTATATAAATAAATTACTTCAGAACTGCTTCTATTTGTTGTGTGAAAATATATACTTCCCATTCCCTCTTTAAAAAGAGCTGATTCACTCAGTCCCCGTTCCCAACCTGGTCAGACTAGTGAGGGGAGTCCGTGCTCATTTCTGGAGCATCTGCAAGCAGGTGGTTGCGAAGGAAATGCCACTGACTGTGACTGGCCACCCTTTACGATTGCACTATGTCTGCATTCCTTCATCTTTCCTCCCAATGAACCTTGCCATTTACAGGGATGCTGACATAAACTGCATAACAGGTCCTGAGAAAGAGGGGTACCCAAGGCATAGTCAGTTGCTACCTCCTCTCAGTGGAGTAGGTCGCTCTCTCATGTGTGGGTAAATGAGCCACCAGTTCAATCAGACTAAAACAGAAGAGGTGATTTCTCCAAGTGATTTCCTGAGATCTTTTGTGTGGAGCAGGGAAGTATTGGCAGTGCTCTACCGCTCTCATTGACACGGTGTGAGATGTTATTCCCCAGCTACCTGGGATGGTTGGCAAAGGGCCTGATGTGGGCTCAGAGCCATTAGTGGCTTCCACTGAGGGCTTGTAGAAGACCTTTAAGCTAGAAAAGGAGGCACTGGTGAGTTTTAGAAAAGGAAACTCAGTTTCCACCCCAGGAAAGTGCTCGAACAAATAATTGCAGAACTATTTGTAAGCATCCGGGTGGGGGGAAGCTACTAATGGGGATTGGTCAAGAATAAACTTAGTTTATTCCAGTTATTTTCTGTGACAGGGGAGGTTCTGTCATGTGGAGAGAAGCGGTAGATGTACCCCTGACCCCAGTTTTCTCTCACTTCAGCAAGGTAGTGCTTCTCATGATATTCTCTTGAACAGAGCTGGGCAATGCGGTTGAGATGAAGCCACTGGAGGAGATGCTGCAAAACTGCAGAGGCAACAGGACAGGAGTGGATTCAGGGTCAGTTTGAACTAGCAGTGGGTTGGGCTTGAGGACAGTCAGCCTCGCAAGCAGCCACTGCTAAATTGCCGTTCCTGTCCTGCACAGTGGAACTGATGTTACCTGATTCCCGTCTCAGATGACCCCAAGCAAACAGGACCACTGGCACGCAGGGAGGTGGGATGGCATTCAGGATGACCACCTTGGGCTGGAAGAAGCAAGGTGCAACACAGGAGGGACAAGCATGTTGTAGCCAGGGATGGAGCAAAGCACAGCCAGGTGAGTGCCGTGCTCCTATTTGGATGTTATGCATCAGGAGCAACAGAAATGCTTGAAGAGACCTCAGTTGAGTGCTGAAAATTGTGAAAGACTTGGAAAATACGATTTATGGGGAACAGATGAATGACCAGGGGTTGCTGAGCTTAAAAGAGGGGAAGATGCTGGGGTGGAAGAGATTATAGCAAGCAGCCTTCAAGTACATTAAAGGCGGTGACAAAAGGGAAGACTTGCTCCCTGTGCTCATCCTGGGTGGGACTGGAGCAAATGAGGTTAGCGTGCCACAAAGAGATTCAGTTCAAACCAAAGGTGTGTCTTCCCCGGCAGCAAGGCCAGCGAGATGCCAGGACTGGCTGCTGGGGTGAGCCGTGGGAGTCTCAGAGACCCAGGGGACCTGGTTTAGGTGCAGAAGGATGGTCCAGACGATCCACTGAGATCTCTTTCTGGCCCCTTTTTATTTTTTATAATGCCATGAAACAATCCTACAGACTTCACTAGGCTACCTCCTGGAATAAAATTCCCTCCACGGGCTTGTTTCTTTGCCACAGCTCACCTGCGTGATCCCTCGCTCTGGTGCGAAGTGGGTGTGAAACGCTGCTGCTGGGATGTGTCGCTGTCGTACACCTCCGCTCCAAAGTGCAAATAACTCCCCGGGCTGCGAGCCGGGGGACGGGCCCACGGTAAGCGATGGGCTCTGATTGATGAATTTTCACAGCAGGTGAGAGCAGCAGGAGACACACACATTACAGATTTCATGTACAGATAGTAGCACTCAGGAAGACAAATTGAGTGAATACCTCAGGATGCGGCTGCCGGGTCAGCCTCCAGCACTACCCAGCGGCAGACAAATCCCTGCCCTCGGCCCTGGCAGGAGGCATCTCCCGAGATGGAGGGGGTGACACCGCCCCTGAGACCAGCTCCCAATTTTCTTCATTACCTGCTCTAAGCTTCTCCCAAAGATAAGTGGTTCTTGTGCAAAGCCGCTAATTTAGTCCCAGCAAACAAGAAAATAAGTCTGGATGTGAAAGGCTGGTGGGATTTTGACAAGATGCATGTAGAGGTTGGACGACTAGTCTTAATTAGGCCATCTTTGTTTACATTTGATGTTTATCAGCTAATTGGCATGGCAAGGTGTGAGTCACACAGCTTCCCTCTGGCATGAAATCAGTTCGCAGGAGAAAAACTGGGAGAACAAATGATCCCAATTATAAGAAAACCCACTGTGCTAATTACCATCCCACGGACTACGGAGCCTCCCACCCGCGTCCTTGCCCAGCCGCCCGCCCCGCCATCTCCCGTGCCCGGCGCCGGCACCGGCACACTCCTCCCGCCCCTGTGCCCAGCCCTTCGCTCTGCCTGGGACCCTCCTCCGTCACCGCAGGAGCAAAGGTGATGCTTCACCAGCTGCTCGTTTCCTGCCCCACAGCATTTCGCCGGGACTAAGCCTGCTGCCTGCACCGCTACCCTTTTTATTCTCGCTCTCCACTATTTTATTTTGGATCGGTGTGGATCCGTGTAGCAGCAGCAGCTCGTAGGGAGTGTCTCGTTCTCCCAACATTGTGATACCCATCAAGTCAAAGGCTGTAAGCTGGTGCAAAGTTGGTTTCCCTCTCTACCCTCCATCTACTGCCATGGCACTTGACTTTGTTGAACATGCTCACACGTATTTTAGGTATGTATGCACATATGTGTGTACTGTAAACCTCCATCCTTCTCCCTCTGTCTCCGTCCTTTGGGGAGATGTGTTGCCCCTATACCCTTTCGGGCCTTTCCCCCACACACCAAGGGTCCAGTGTGCAGGAATGTTTCTTGGCTGCCCTTGAGTTGAATGATGATCCTGGAGGCTTGGAAAAGCCACAAAGCTCAATGCTCTCTGTCTCCCTGTGTCTCTCTTGTCTTCCCTTCCTAGTAGGGGTAACAGATGGCTGAGGCTTTCACCAACAGTCCCGAACACATTGTCACTCCCAACTGAAAGTGAAATATTCAGTGGCATTTAAATTAAATAGACTCTAATGCTTCAGTAATATTAATTACGGTTTCATTCATCCCTGGCCTAATAAATCAACACATAAAGATAGGATGATCCTGTGCCTGGCAGCAAAGCAGGGCTATTCTGCCCTTTGTAAGGTTATGCACACAAAGCCCCCATTCTTACAGGGACATGATGGCCCCTGCAAACATCTGTGCTCAGCACCACTTGAGGAGAAGCCAAAGTGGTAACATTTAAACTTTTCTTGTCCAATTTGTCCACGCAACGGGGCTCAATTCAAGAAGAACTTGCGAGTTAAAATTATAAAACCCATGTTAAGTGGGTGAAAACTTTTCAGCAGTTCGACCGAGGTGGGGCAGGGGGGGGGGGGAGGCAGATTTATTCTGGCAGCGCCAGGAAGCCAAGGGCAGAACGTCCATTCTCACTGCTGAATTTGTTACCCCAGCTTCAACCTTTAAAAGAGGGGGGTGGGTGGGGGTGGAGAAGGCTGGAAGGGTTTGAAAACCTCATGGTGCTAAGCTAAATTTCAAGATTTGGGGATGCCCTGGGCAACAACTTTTCACACAATTTTGGTTTTTTTGTGTGTGTGTGTGTGAATACCACAGGGGAAATAAGCTCTGCACTTCACCAACAACAGGTTTTTTCCCCTCACCGCTATACATATGTAAAAGGAGGCTAATAAAACGGTTGAAGAAAAGATCACCGCTAGTAAATCTTCTGGAGACAAAACCCTCCACTTGTGGTGCTTCAAAGCTGCCCAGAGCTACCAGTTTACCCCAGCAGTCCCAACTCAGGGCTGCTGATTGGAAAATAAAAAGCCCTGTGCTTGAAAACTTCGCTCCAATTGTTACGCGGTGAATGCGAGGTTTTCATAAGGCAGCTTTACTTGACCAAATGACTCCCAAGTATACAAATGAAGAGCTTGTCACCTACACAGTTTAGCTCCTTTGGAAAGACCCAGCTAGAGTAGGTTTATAATGAAAAGAAGTATATTATAATGACAATGCCATATCTTGCACGTGCATCACAGAAAGCCGGAGCAGCTGAAAAAACAAAATGACATGGGAAAAAAAAAAAAAAAAAAAAAAAGAAGGCCACAGAGCTGTTCGGTGAAGCACTGAGAAGGTGTAATTCAGCAGCAGCCCTTCTGGGAGACAGCGGAGAGGAGCAGCCTCGTTCCCTGCAGAGCCGCAGCCCCTCTCCGGCCGTGTTTCGGTGTGTTGCCCTGCGGTGATGTCTGCGCTGCAGACGCAGACTGGCACAGCGGGGCTTCAGCGGCACGGCAGCCAGCAGTGATCTTGAGGCAGCCTGAAAGGAGTGATGGGGAGAGTGTTTCTGCAGGTAGCACACACCGGAGCACGGAGGCTCCTGGTCCTGCGCCGAGCCATCCATGGCCTTTGGGAACGCGGTCCCCGAATGAGGCCGGTCTGTGCCAACAAGCCGACCTGTAGTTAAGTGCTTAAGAAAGGGATTTTCAGAGCCAATCCCTTAAGCAGAAAACTATTCAAACTACCCTGGGACTAAAATACTGAGGAGCTTACCCTAAATTCGCCCAGGTGGAGGTTTCCACTAATCCTGCTGGACTGCATCATGCCTCTTGTAGTTCGTGCGGAGCCAGTAACATCGCTGCTGTGTAGAGCAGGTATTTCTGTCCAGGTGTCTCACCGATGGTATCTGCCACTGTCAGCCTGAGGTTATCCCACTTAAACCCCATTAGCTGCTCAGATAAGCCTTCCCTGTCATTAATGCCTATCAGTTTGACACCTTTTGTGTGCTGTCTCTAGGTGTCCCCAAAATGGCAGTATTTTATGAAGGCACTTTCTGACAACAATACTTACCTGTGGCCTGTGCCCAGCCCAGCTGCTGGGGCACCTGCATGGTCAGGCTCCTCTAGTTTTGGAGCTATGCTTCAGGCTGCTGGGCAGCTGATGCCAGGCTGCCCATTCACTGGGGTGTGCCCGCAGTGCTTTGACAGCCCTGGTTGCAACTTTGTCGTGTCAGTGGTTTCCACCTGGAAGTTCAGAACACTGATGTGTTTGCTTCAGGGATGTTTTCTCCCTGTTCACAGTAAAAAAAGCAGTGTCTCCTGGCTGACATGCAGAGAGGGACTGGTATGTAGCAGTCCCCTGTGGGTGGCTTTCAGCAGTAGCTATCCCTGAAACGGTGCAGAGCTTAGACGGGATGATGGTAGTGATGGGATGCACCAACCACCTCATGTTCACCCTCCCAAAGCAGCTCCCACAGAGCCTGGCTGCAAGAGTGGGGCGGAGGTATCACTGGTGAACATTCTCCCAACACAAGAGCAGGTGCAGAGACTCTGAAGGACTTCTTGAAATAGGAAGGAGAACCCAGCCTTCCTCCCCACTGCTTTGCCCTCTCTCAATTTTCAGGCCTTGCATCTCGTGCAGCAAAGTCAGGTGTCCCTTGTGTTCAAAGCACGTGTCTGAGGATGCTTCTTGGGAGGCAGAAGCCTCTTTTCCATGAGGAGGATGCCTGACACTGAAGATGGGTGCCTGTGGGCCACTGATGGTTCCTGCCATGACTCCAAGGGAGAGCACAAGACAAGGTCCTGGTGGCGAGGCCAGCACTGAGCGAGAGGCAGAGCGAGGGCAGGGCTGCAGGCAAGCAGCCAGAGCCCCCATAACTGGGAATAAAGACAGGAAGGGGCTGTGCCACAGGGTCTAGGGGGGTCTGGGGAAGCCTCTCAGGGAGTAGCAGCTGCTTCTGCACCCCAGGGCACGGCTTGTCCTCTCCCAGCTGCGATTTCACTGCCTCCACCAGCCTGCCTCTCCCGGCAACTGCCGTTTGCTCCTGAGCCTAAAGCTGGCCCCGGGAGTCGGGCTGGCAGGGAGCTGCCCGGCTCCTCAGTGCTCCAGCTGGCTGCGGGGCCGTTGCAGCAGCTGAATGAGGGGGACGCGCTCCCCGGCATGTCCTAGTTCCCATCAGCTGGCCGGGGCAGACCGTCCGCCCGTTACAGACAGACAAGGGCAGCACGTGTCGCTCCAGCCCATCCTCACCCAAGCCGATCTCATTCAGCATCACGAGAGGGAAAAACTGGGGCAGGAGCTTCGTGAGCCCCGTGGTGTGCTGCTGGGGTGGGGGTCCCCGCACTGGCAGCAGCACATGGGGGTCAGGGGCTGCCACGCTGTGGAAGCAAGAGCAGAAGACACTCCGTAGGGTTTTGAAGGCAAATGTGGGTCCAGAGGTCTCTCATTTTGGTTTATCCACTCAGAATTGTTTATAGTAATCTAAAGCTAGTCTCCTTTGACTTCTAGTTTGGAAAAAAAAAACCAAACCAAACCAAACCACAAAATTAAAGTGTCAGGACTCAAAAATTTGTGTGTGCTCATGCAAATCAACATTTTGTCCCCACTCCCACTGCAAGGAGGTTTGAGGTGCTTGAAAGTGCTCTTTACCAGCTGTTCTACTGTCCCAGTGAAGGGTCTTTGTCAGGCTCTATTCTTTAAAGCCCATCTACTTCCAGGTACTGGCAGCTATACCAGTAACCAGAGGATGGGTCATGTATAAATACTTTACAAACCTGTAATTCCTTCATTTAGGCCACATTTCATTCTGAAATACTGCTCCATGGCCTGGTCTGCAGACAAGGAGCTAGTCCATGAGGAGACTGGCCTGAAAGATACCTCATTTATTTATGAACCACAGGAAACGTTTGAATGAATAATGTTGCTAAATCCTAGATAAAAATTACTGAAGTCCCCTAGCTTTAATCGAGGAAGCATTGTTCACTGTCTGTAGATGAACACAAAGTTCATCATCCCTTCCCCAAGCAGAGGCTGGCAGAGGTTTTTCAGTAATACAGAAAGTATTACATCAGCCTGTACATCACCCCCAGCTGGGGACATTGGCAACTTTTACCAAAAGTACAACATACCATGTTAAACCTTGACTGTTTCTGTGCTCAGACATAAACCTTATTCAACTTCTTATGAGCCAACAGAAGAATAAGTTGAAAACCAATTTTTGTATGGCAGAGATTAGCAGAGAACATTTCACCGAATTTATCTCAAGATATAATTTGCTAACATCTTTTTCTTCCTTGCTCAAAACATTCTCTGGTAGTTATTTTTAGTAATAGCATATATGTTTCCTAGTAAGGCACTTTGCATTTAATAGTAATAAGAAATAACATTATCTACTTTTTTATGATTGAAGATTAAGGAGTCTATTCTAATAGCTTCAGTTGTCAACACAGGGTCCTCTGGTACTATGTTTCTTGGCTTCCCTGTTGTAAAAGAACATGTCCATGTAGATATTATTAATTTATCATTGCACAAAACAAAGTTTATGAACACTTAATATTTAATGTGCTGTGAATTTAATAATAAAAAATTAAGGCTCTACCTTACATCATTTTTTAACTACCTGATTTTTATTCCTCTCATTAGCTCTTTATGGCTCTATTCTGAGACTTTAAACCCCTGACTTGGGTTTAAAAGCACTCAGTTGTGTATGCTGAAATGTAAATACTTAACCTCTAGCCTAGCTGGATGCAAGGACAACACCATGATGGTATTAAGCACCATGACATTGCAACCATATGTGGAACATAAGGATGTCAATACAAAGCTCTACCGAAGTCAGCTGAGCCACCCCAAGTTACCTGATCTGAAGACTTGGGTCCTCTCGCTTAGTAACTACAGCAGACAGGTTTGCTGTTCCTTCCAAAGGCTCTGATGCTTTTTGCACTGATGCTTTGCCTGGCCACTGGGTAGGCACCTTTTGCAGCTTCTCCAAGGGCCTGTGCTGCTGCTGTCTGTCTGAGTAGCTGCTTGCACAAGCATGACTAAAAAAAAAAAAAAAAAAAGAAGTTTTTTATCACAAAATATTAACAGATCTTATTTGTTGTTTTGGCTTCAGCTTCCCCCAGCACAACCTGATGGATCTCGGCATTGTCTGGAATCGCTCTCCAGGTGCTTAGAATAAACAAATCTGCTTGGGGTCTTAAACTGGGGAAAGCACCTTTGGGTGCCAGAGGCATCAGAGCTGCGTGTCCCAGCCCCAGCTGAGGATCTGGCTCTGCTATATCTCAACACACATATGCATATGGTATTTAATTTTGTTCCTACAGCAGGATGCGTTCTAGATTTCAAGAACTGAACATCATTCATCCTCACTTCTTTTTTTTTTTTTTTTGCATTTGTATTACCTAGCCTAGCTGTTGAGGTTTTAGTTAGAAGAATAATTAATGTTCAGTTGATAATCTGAATCCCAACAGCTCATCCCAGACAATGTTTCTTGACAGGAAATTCTACACCACAGAGAGTAAGAGACAAATTTGCAAATGTCAGAAGATGAGGATTGCATGCAAAAATGTAGCCATATCTGCCAGCACACCCTGTCCTCTCTATCCTGTGCCCCTGACATTCCCATTGCACCATTCCTGAGACACAGATCCGGTTTGAGGTGATGGTGTCCAAGCATTCGTGTATTTAGGAACATGTATCACCAGACATGCATTTAATTAGACATTTGTACATGCAGCTATCTGACCTGCACACCCAACATGTGTGTGCCTTGTGGGGTTTGCACATCCTGCAATCCGAAGTAGCCAAGCTTTTAAGTGGCTGCAACAAAAATAGAGAAGTCTTCATTTAAAAAAAAAAAAACTTGGCAGTGATTTCACTTTTTTTTTTTTTTTCTAAATGAGACAGAAGGCAAATGTTCTCCTACAAAAGATAAATGACAATGAGAGGTGGAATATTAATATGCCTGATTATGGGAAACAAGCAGAATGAGCGAGAAAGGAAAGAAACAACAGGTGATAATCTCAAAGCAGAGAGCCCCTGTCAGTGCTGGTTCTTCAGAGAGGAGGATGCACAGGGAGAGGAAAGAAGTGCTACTGTCCATAAAGAAGACATTTAGAAAACCACTAGGAAAAGACTTGGAGTAGAAAAAACAGGTTGTTGGGAATGGAGCTAAAAAAAATAAAACCAGGGACTGATGAGCATTGCGTGTCACCAGGCCCCCTTCAGAAGGACGGACAGAAGGAAGGCTCACAATTGCCATTGACAGCTCAATTTGATATCCAGTGAGCGTCAGCAGGTGCTTTTACTGGTGGGATAGCACACCCTGGACCACCACACTGCTTCTTCCTAGGGAGAGGAGGAGACCTGCATGAGCTTGACCTTGCAGAAACCTGCACGGCACCTGCAGGTACTCAAGAGGAGATGAAGAATTTCTGTCTATATTTTATGAGCTAAGGCTTCACAGACTGCACTGGTACTCCCCTGAGCTCCAAAAAACTGCTCACCCATTTGACCACTACCAGAAGGTGACACACGCTCATCAGGGAGACATTTGGCATTAATGGCCAGAGTATCCCAGTAGATTGTTTCATAGTATTACAACTGTGGTTACGGTAGGAAGTGTGGAAAAAAGGCCAGCTCCTTACTAGGCACAGTAATTTCCAGCTATTTCACTGGAAATTCCAGGTGTGAATAACTTCCAGACACTCACCACACCAAATACTGCAGGTGGGATGGGAGCGTGGTGGTGGGAGTGGGCAGAGTGGTCATCCCTTTGCCTGCCCCCTCCCAGGGGCACCTCGTTCCTCTTGAGATTCAACAGCTATCAGAGGAAGATGGTCTCAGGGAATGAATAAACACAGTGGCAAGTGTGATGTTGGGAAGATGACTGTAATCACCTGGTGTATCACAGGTCATCTGTCACCAAGTCACACCACAGCTCCCCTCTCCCACTCCTCACTGTTACTCTGAGAAGCTCGTGTTCAGCCTCTCCAAGAAGTGTCCTCACAGGTCAGAGCTGGTGTGAAAAGGGGTATTCCTCTCACAGTCTGCCTGCTGCAAAAGAAAATGACTCAGTTCCTCTCTTCCCCTCCCTGGGCAACAAGGCAATCCCTCATATGACTTGTCATTGGCCTGGTTGTTACAGGTGACTTTCAGCACAGTACCCAGGGGACAGAACCGTAAATACAAATACAAACCTCTAAGAGAGTAAACGGCCTCCACCAAATATGAATGGTGGCACCTTGACTTTTTTAGGAGGAGCATCACTTATTCAAATAAATGCAAGTAACAATGTTCTCTTTTTATTTTCACACTCCTGTGGTTCCTGGAGCCTATTTCTGTTGCACTCTGCAACACAGAGTGACACTTGGCTACAGAGCCTTGTCCACCCACCAAGGCTCAGACTATGCTTTATCAGCCAGGCTGGTTGGCTCTGACAGCGGCCAACTATCCCCCAAACCCAGGCTTGTCTCACATGATGCTTTGCTGTTTCATAGTTCTGTGCAAAAAAGTATCTAATTACCCTCCCAGGCAATAAACACCTTACAGATACAAAAAAATCCCCCACAGAACTGTATTATAGGCACTAAGGACTGCTGACCGTCCTAAGCAAGTGACTGCTCCTTGAAGATCTCATGATCAAAGTGTTACCATGTGAAATTTTGGAATACACGTGTGCAGCTGTCTCCTACAAGCGTCTTTTGAAACTCAGGCTGGATCCTTTAATCACAAAGCTGGTGAAAGCTGCTTTGTGACTTGCAGGGGGTTTGTGTAATGAATGTACATATTTAGTGAGAGGTGATGAACCCTTCTTCACCTCCCATCCAATGAAGCATTAGCACCACCAGTTGGTCATCAACCCTGAATAACACCCAGTCCCAACTGCAATAATAGCACAAGAGCTTTGTTCAGGTTCTCAAGAGCAACGTGTTGTGCCATCCAGATGTATTATTTAGTTGAGCTGAGGCTGAGGCAAGTCATGTTAAAATTGCAGAGGTGCATTTTTTTCCGGGCTTGTTGATAGTACCTGATCTGTTCCAGCTTGAAATTTAAACCTCACTAATTAGGGAATCAGGAAACTGTAATGAGGAGCTCAGCTAAATCCCAGATCACTCAGCACAGTCATATTTTTCACTTCACTGGTGAAAGACTGAGGAGGATCCAGAGAAAACACTATTTGTGTTTTGGACTTCTCAAGCATCCTGATCCAGTACACCCAGATGTGCTAATCTGCAGGGGGAAGTGGGGCAGACTTGGGTGCTGATTCTCAGTTCTCAGGTCAGTAAACTGGCTTTCAAAGCTGTTTCCATGTGGTACAGAGCTAGACTGCCATGGGCATGCTTAAAGTCTTCATTCAGGCACACATCTGCAATGATGGTCAAGCCTTCAAAGACAGGTGTGTGCCCCTGGTTCCTTGATGGGTGTTTTTGCTCTTCTTTGCTATTATAGTTTCCATAAACTGCAAATGCTTTCCCTTTCCCTGCTTCTCTGCCTTCCTCTCCCCCCATATTTGTTAAAGAGGTGTATGGGCATTTCACAGCCCTTGCAGAGATTTCAAGTATAATTCCTACTTCCACTGAAGCCCCTGGAATCACCCAAGGATTTAGCAGGAACACAAACTACCTTTGTACCTGCTTTACAGGTCCTTTCTATGGTGAGAGTGATCTAAGAAGTCTCAGTGTAAAAGAGAATGAAGATTAGGATGTCTGGACTGTTTCAAACACCACTTCATGAGTGTCTGAGATGGTGAAAGGGTTATAACCAAGACCACACTGTGCAGAGAATAACACCTCCTGAGAGAGGATGCTGGTTGTCAGCCAAGCACGTACAAAGGAGATAAACTATGTGACAGAAATGTTAGCCATTACAATTAATAAAGTTATTATAGGCACCTTCACCACATTCTAACATTAATATCTGGCCCATGGCACCAGTTTGATTAGTACATGGTGGTGCTTTACTGCCTCTCATCCAAATCCATTCACATCACATCCTTGCTGTCCTGCCTGCTTGGGATGGCATCTGACAGTGGCATCCAAGGATGTAAAAGCTAATTCACTATGACAGGATTGTCATTCTCAGAACCAGCATGTCCAACAAAAGAAAATGCCCTGGACATTTTGAGTTCATTAGTATTTTTTAATTAATCTTGCTTTATAGGTGGGTGCAAGAGTCTCAGTGCTGACTGTGGCTTCGCCACGGTGCATCTTGTACAAGCACAGAGCGAGGGGCAGACCTTGCAAGCAGTTTTGCACTCCAGGGTCTGCTGTCATGAGTCACTGGTGGGGTGGCAGTGAGACACGGACACCAAGACCAGTCTCTCATCATCCCTCTTGAAGCCTGAGGGACCAAGACCTTGGTAGGCAAGGCAGAGGAGAAAAGGAAAGAAGGAACTTTGACCTCACCTTTTTCCCACTGGGAAAATTCTGATATTCCTTGTAGCACTCTTGCCATGTGCTTTATGAAATACTCTCCTGGTTTACTCTTGATAGACCTGCACAAACAAACATAATAAAGATATTTTTTCTTCCTGTTTACTTTCACATTCCCCTCTCCCTTTGTCAAAATGAGCTCCAAATTGAGGATATTCCCACAAAAACATACGTACAAGTTGAATACAAGTAATGCACGATGTTGACTAAGAAACTGTCAGGGGTTAAAAATACGCCAGATCTCAGCATGACTTTGTCCTGCTGCTGGCACGTGATGCTCACAGAGCAAGGAGTTTGACCGGTGAGTAACAGCAGAACCCCTCACCTGAGCAACCATTTGTGGTGTTCAAGCCCTGCCTTCTCAGGGTTGGAGGGATTTTGTGAGATTTTTTTTTTTCCCCCCCTATGAAGATCCCATTGAAATCGAAAAATTGTGCAGCCCGTTGCTTGGTTGTTTCTCACAGGCTTTGCAGCGCTCAGACAGCAAATCATTTTTTGCACCCTGGTTCTCAGCTGCACAGGCTCTGTGAAGAGGCTGGGCAGTCTTCAGTGCCACGTAGCACTCAGAAGTGGCACTTAGACTGTAAATATTATATGCTGCTGTAAGAACATTTGAATGGTAATACTCAAGCAATTACTTTCCTTTCAAGATCATTAAACACAAATCTGACTTGTATTTTAATAGGACTGCCAATGTATTTAATGGGGGGCAGTAAAGGGTAGTTTTTTTCTAATGGATGAATGTTTATATTATTATCCACTCTGAGAGACCACATTAGGAGGAGACTGTATAATGCTCATGTGTTTTGCCTCAGTCCTTTCCACAGAATATTCAGTTCTTTTTCAGTTCTACATCTTAGAGTAACATGACAAAACTGCACCTACAGTAAATTCCACCACCATATTCTGATTATGAGACAAAAAAAGACCAAATACAACCATGCTCAAAAGAATTTTGCAATTTGCATTTCCATCAAGTCTGTTAAAATTGTAGAGAAAGCCAGCAGGTTGAGTTTTGGCCAGTGACACCTACTCTGCAGCCGCAGGACAGGCACTGTAGGACTGAGCAACACCAGCTTCTCCACACCACTTTGCAAACACATCTGGGGACTGCTTGGAAACACCCCTCGGCAGTGTCTGTGTGTGTCTTTATTCTTTAAAGAATAAAGCAAGGTGAAAGTTTTTTATTACTTTGCATTTTAGTGGGCAACAGCAAAAGCCAACAAGGAATTGCTACAGGATCAAGTTTATAATCAGGATATATTTTGCTAATAAATGGAGGGATAAGGGTGGAGGCCTGCAGTCATGAATGGCTTTTGCAAGTTGTAGGAAGAAACAATGAAGATTAGTGTTTTCATCTCCCCCTTCATCCTGTATTGCTCTCCCAATCCTAAAGGTGGGTACTCTGACCACTACAGCTGCCATGTTTGGGACTATTTTGTTGACATTTTCTGGGTTAAGGATGGAATTCATGGATAATTTAGTCCTTTTGCTTGCAGAAATAGTTTGATATGCGATGAGTGATGTTTGTGGGTTCAGATGTTCTGAAAAGTGACATTCCTGTATGGAAGAGAATAAAGTTTAAAAGGGGATATTATTTATAAAATCACCACCATGCACAGGCAGTGTTTATTTACCATTTAAATGCCTCATTTCTGTTCTGGCTGTCTGTGCTATAATTTGCACAGGCACTTAAACTTGAGTATAAATAAATGCAAAGAAGTAGTGTTTATGCAGAGTTAAGACGAGGAAATCAAGCGCTAAAAGATGGAGGCTACTCCTGCCTCATCAGATCAGCCATCTTACCCAGCCCTGGCTCCTGTGAGGGCCCCTTCAAGCGACAAGCAAGAAGCCATCCATGCTTGCATTTGAAGAGCTTGGTCAGAATATCAGTGCTGAAGACGTGGCTGAGATTTAATGAGCGGGTGTGCGGTGTGAGCCAAGCGCCGCGGCATCTCATCGCTAGTGAAACGCAGGGAATGCGATGAGGCACCTCAGGTATCCTGCCAAGATCCTCGAGATGGGAAGTGTTTGCCTCTGGGCAAAGTGAGGCACAGACTCTGCTCCAGGATGAGGGCAGCAGATGCCAGAGAACAACCCGAGGATGGCAGGCTGCAGTGGGGACGTTTGTCACTGTCCCCCGTGAGGGCTGGAGAGGGGGAAACCAAACTGCACCTCCTGCTTCAGCTCTGCTCCTGTCCCCCTCCTCCCCCAAATCTGTGAACAACCACTTTGCTTCCACACGTTTGACTCCCTGCCCTGTGCGTATGGACATGTTATGGGAGAAGTGACACGTTGTACACCCACATCCTCATGGGGACACGGTGCAAGGACACGCTGCCTCCTGCGGGTGGGGGCACTGGGGCAGGGCAGGCATGGGTGCTCCCAGGGTGGGAAGGTGCCTTGAGGTTCAACTGCTGAACTCACCACGATCAAATTTACACCAGTTTTGAGTTGTGCTTCAAGAAAGAAGTCTGAGGTAGGGTTTGATTAGAATATTAGGAGTATAAATCCCTCATGTGGTTGCCTTTAGTTGTCTAGACAGAATTGTTTTGGCAGAGGAAAGGAAGGCACCTTTTGCTTTCTGGGTCTATTAAAAGGGTGGAAAAGTCACATCTTTTTTTTTTATCATGTTGCAGCAAACTCCTGCCTTGAGCTCCTGAGAGCAGGCAGTAGGAAGAGAGATGGGTGTAGGGAAAGGTTATGCTTCTTACTTACCGTGTCTGTTCCGTTGCAGTCAATGGGGAAGGTGTCCTTGCTGAGTTCTCTTCTTCATAACATCAGCCATGATGACTTTTACAGCACAGCTGTCTTTGACAAATTGTCAGGGGGTGCACAGCCTGTCCAGCAAGTCCCTGAGAAGCCTCTTCACAATGAGCAAGCACTTGTGGAGCAGGAGAAGAAAGCCTGGGAAAGGGGGTGCACCAACATCCAGAATGGATAGTTCAGAGTCGTAGTCTCAGGAGACGTTTCTGCACTTGGGACAAGTCCTGTTTGAAAAGTCAAATCTTCCTTTGCTTCTGTTTTAACTGCCTCAAAAAGAGAAGCCTGTGACAAGTAAGATGTTCAGTGCCAAACTACACTGGAGGTAAAAGAGAGGAGATGCTGTTTGGAGTTTGCTTTGGCTTCCAGATGGGGTCAGGCAGTGGCAATGCCATAACTGCTGTTTATGACTCTAACTCATCCGAAGAGCTATCCTAATCTTTCTTAAACCAGTATTCTCCACTGACACCACTTCAGAATTATCCAACATGCACGTTGCCATTGCAAAAGCATTGTCTTACATCCTGCATTCACTGAATGCCTTCATTGTAGAGAAAGAGCTGCCACATTTGCAAAGTATTTAAGAGGGAAAGACAAATTGTCCTTAATGACCGCCAGGGAATATCAGGTTGTTGTTCCTCTCCTGCTTCCCTAACAGCTCTCCAGCTCTGCCCACAGCAGCGGCTTTGCTCTCAGTCACTCTCTGGTGTAGCAGCAGTCAGGTTTGGGAGCAGCCCCCGTGGTTCCTGACAGCAATGGTGCACAGCCTGCTGACTTGGGTAGGAGGGAAATGTCACCCCCTCTGTGCACATCTGCGTCCGTGAGGGCCTTTTGAAAAGCACCAGGCACACATTAACACTAATAACTAAGAGAGCCATATTCCTTTGCTCCTGCCTGATAGGCAGCAGGCAGAGTGTGAACCACACTATGTATCAATTAAGTGAAAAATAAATAATAGGAAGAAAGTAATATCTTTAACAGTGTATTCACTAACACATACATATTTATTAGAGAGCAAATAAAATGCTGTTCATATCATGTTTATGTGCATCATGAAGCCCTGAAGTAATTTGTGGTGTCATGGTTTAAACGATGCAAGTCAGATGCAGTAGCATTGCCATATTCCTACTGATAAAGCTCTGCTGTTCAGTTGTTCTTTCATACCCTCGCTTCATTATTACTGTGCATCCTGCATGGGAGACCAGGCTTTTCCAACCTAAGGGAATAAAATTCGTTTCTAAGCATTTTTCGGTCTGCAGGTTTTATTGCAACTTTATCCTAGTCATCCCACCTTCAAAGACAAACCAAAGGGAGTCAGAAGGAGTAGGGCTTATTCAGTGAAGTTGCTGTATGTGGATGAGGTGAGTCAGGAAACGCAGCAAAAGCATGTGCTGTTTGCTGGATGTATGAGTAGCAAGGGGACTGTCTCCTGAAACATGGTTAAATATGTAAACTCTGCCTAGGGAAAATGTTTATTTACCTAGATTGACAGCAATCAGGGTAAAAAGCACTCAAGATAAGTGGCTCTTTAGCCAGCTTTAATTTGTTGATGGATGGATTGATGGGAGGATGGTCAAAGAAATGACAACATTACTCTCTGTAATGGAGATATCCTGTCTGCTGGAGTTTGCAGTAGCATTTGGTTTAATTATTCCCGATTCATCTTTGAGCAAACTTTTCTCCCAGTGAGACAAGTTGTCATTCCTTTACTTTAAATAGAAAGATAAGGTGGTAAAATCAAGAAAAATTAGAGTAAAAGATGATGGCATCTTCTGCTAAAAATTTATACAAAATCATCTGTATTGTTTGAAGATGGTTTACTGTATTAATTGAAATAGTTGTGCATTCTATTATGGAGTTCGTATGGGAACAGATGGCCCATTTCACAGATTAAACCTTGTCTTTCTACATTGCTTCAACAAATAATAGTGAATGAACATTGCTGTGGTAAGTGATCCCAAGTTCAAACCTCATAGCGTCAAAACTGGCTATGGGTTTCTGGTGGAAGTTAGTGGAAAGCAAGCAAATAGATCACTGAATTGATTCCCCACGTCCATTTCACCACGGCTGTGGTAAAGACAGAGAACAAGTCTCAAAGCTTCAGTCTTGCTCACACTTTTCCTGGAACACAATGTAGATCAGGCTACTGGTCCTGCAGCACAGAAAAAAAATGAGAGATGGGCTGTGGGTTGGGATAGGATATGAATTTTGTGGGCTGTAGTGACAACAGTTTCTCGGGCTGTACAGCAGCTGTGACGCAGCGGAGAGAGAGTCGCGTGTGAGGCTGTGGTCTGCTCTGCTGAGCACTCAGAGGTGACTGCTTGCAAAGCATCCCAAGAAATATCCTGCACTTACCGCAGAAGAAAAAGCTGCCAATCAGCAGTACAAACTGATGTCTCAGATTTTCTCATCTGGCTGAAATATGCTTGCTCCAGGACTAGAAACAAAAGAGCAAATACCAGTAGCTATTTCCCTGGCCAGAGGGGTAGCTGTCCCCAGCATGACTAAGGGCAATTCATAGTAACACTTGTTTTTCAGGGGTGGATAGCCTGCAGTTTCTGAAGAATCAGTTCTGGTTTGGGCTTGGATTCCCCAAATTTGGGTTAACCCATATCAGTGTCACTACTGGAAACTGCATCTACAGTGCAGTCTTTTTTTTATGTGGGCTGGCACGAGGGTGGGTGGCGCGAGGGAGGGCTGCAGTGAAGAGCAGCTGCACGAGGAACGGGTGCTGGTGTCAGCTCACATCTTTGTGGAAGCCATCACCACAAACAACCTGAGCGTGAGCTCTACGTGGGCCTCTCAGAGGAAAATTCATCACGGTGGGGGCGTGTGGGAACTAAATCACTCTGGCACCAAATTCACTCAGCCTGGACCCATTGAACATGTGGGTCTGCCCACCAGTGTCTGATTTGCTGAGGGGGAGTCTGCCAGTCTCCCACTTGCAGTGACATCGGGGTGTCACTGCACAGCCACAGACGCCTGAAAACAGCGTGGGAGCCACCGGCAGCAACAAACCACCACTCTGGGACCTACTGCTGATTGCAAACCCCTCTTGGCACCAGGGTGGGGCTGGGAAGAAGGACTGAGTATCTCCTGCGAGGAGCAGGGGACCTCCAGAGGACCACAGGGCTCCAGTGGTGCTGCCCCTGCCGGGGTAGGGATGACCAGGAGCCCTTTGGCATCTCTCCTTGTGAGCGCAGCGCCGCAGGGCGACTGTGGGCACGATCCCATCCAACGCGCTTCTGCACGGCTTGGACCAGCCCCAGCTACACGACAAGCACATATGCTGCTGCTGGAAATTTTATGTGGAAAAAAACTAGCCTAGATTGTAGTTTATAGTTCTTTTCAGCAGGGCTGCGTGAAGCTAATGACACAGAAAGCCATTTGGGTTAAATTGTGAAACTGAAAGATGCAGCACCTGCTTTTATGCTTCACATGTTACTAAAAATACTTTGTCCGCTCTAAAATGCAACACAAATTACAACACAAAAGAAAACTCTACAGTGACATTGGTGACATTATTAAGAGGGGTTTCATCAGTGTCCCTGTGCACAGAAATATGAAAACAAAGAGAAGGAACAGCAGACGTCATTATGCCATTGTTTAAACCCTTGGTGCATCCATACCTGACGTAATTCATCTCCCTACTGGTCTCTCACTGTAAAAAAGGAGATAGTGATAAGTTTTAGACAAGAGAGATGAGAATATTCCAAAGTATGGAAGAGCTTCATATGAGGAGAAACTAAATAGCATCTATTTATCCTGAAAAGAGACTCCTGAGGGAGAGAAACATGGCAAAAGGGTGTGGAGGAGACAAATCAAGACGTGAAGTGCTTCGACAGACAGATGTGAGAGAGGGCTTTAGAAACAAATGAAAGGGCTGAATTTAACAGAAATGTACCATTTCAGGGAAGGTCTGGAAGTCAGATGAGGCCACTGGTTGAAACAAGGGGTTTTGCTGACCCATTTGGGCACAGCAGCCCCGGGGCTGCCAAGGACCACGTGGTGCAAGGGCCACCCAGCCTGGTTGCAGGCGGTGATCCCACTTGTGCCATAGATCCTTGTCCCTACACCATGTCACCTCAGGCAAAGGGTGTGGGTGGGCACGTGGATGCCCACCCCACCTGGCATGGGGAACCCAGGGGTAAATGCCTGCAGGAGGGGCCACCGGTACCTCTAAGGACGTGAGTTTTTGTGGGTGCAGCTCACACAATACAAATACGGCATTTATTGCTAAACATTTTCCTCTCCACTCTTCAAAATCAAGGAAAAAAAGCCCTGACTCCAGGAAAATTTTTTTACCAGTGAGAAGGGAGCATTGCCAGAGAGTACGAACCCCTGTAGAGATTTTACTTTTGCTATTGATTTTATGCGTGAGATGCTTAGGTACTCTGATAATATCTGACAGTATAAGAAGCCAGAGAGAGAACAGAAAGGCTAATACAGTAGCAATGTCACCAGAATAACTCGTAAATTTTTTGGAAATTGTGCGTTTAAATCTGACTGAAATACCTCATTGTTTATGAAGTGTTTTGACAAAAATAAAAAAAAATCATCGTCCCCCTGAGGAGCTTTGATTTTTTAATTTTTTGCGAAAAGGACACGGAAGGTAACATGGGAGGGTTTAGAGAGCTATAAATGCCTTATAAAAAAAAGAAAAAAATGTAAATGGCAGAAACCTGAGTGGTGAACTGGGCCACTAATGGTGAAGGTACATCCCTGCCCTACCTTGCTAACAGGTTGCTACGTAACTTGTGTCTCACTGGTACTGTGGCACTTACTCCAGTGTTAAAACTCCTCACTGAAAATACGTTTTTTAAATAAAGAGACCTCTGAATAACAACACTGCTCCTCTGGGATGACACAGACCAGAAGGCATGGGGATGGGGGACAGTGCGCCCTCAGCTCCTCTGGAGCCTCAGAAGACGTGCAGTCAGACCTGCCCTTCCAACAAAATGCTGCTCTACCAAGCCAGGCTGCTCTCTGAAGACATCCATCCACCCACCTACAGCCAAATGTTTCCTAGAAAAATGGTCTTTTCAAGGGTAAATTGCTTTTAAAACTAAATAGAAATTTACCTGGAAGTCTGGCTGTAGTTTGGGTGCTCCCTGGGTTTGGTTGTCCTCCTTGGGGGGTAGCAGTTCGGATCTTTTTGGACTGAGGAGGGAATTGAATACATGTCAGTCACTTCCTGGGCAAGTGCCCTCATATCAAGGGTCTTCAACATAAAACATCAGGCTAATGCATGTTAAAACTGCAGGTCTGGACAGCTGAGCTCTGGAGAACAATGGGCAGAAGTAGAAACACGATCCCACCCTTCATGTTTCCAGCTTTTTAATGCCTCAAGAGGGGCAAGGTTTTAGCCTGTTCCTCTTCATGTATGGTTGAAAGAGCCTGATCCTCATGCTGGGGTTCACACCAGTGGCCTGGCCCTATAAAAAAAGGAGGTGCAGTTTCTGACCTGTCTGGACTGTCTCTCCATCAAATCTGTCCCCAGATGTGCTTAGTTTCGGGCGTTTGAATTACGTGTCAGAAATATTCATTCACTAAAAAAAAAAAAAAAGACTAGCTTTCATACAGTTACTTGAGGATTGTATGTCAGGAGACTAAAATATCTTTCATTTCAGTTCATTTAGTCCAGCAAGTCTCCCCACTGTAACTGTAACCCACCCTGCTGTCAGGGAATGTACTGAAGCTACTGCAGAGCCAGAGAACCAAAAAATATACATTTGAAGTGACAGCATGAAAAAAGTGAATGGGGGTGAAATATAATTAGCTGAGGCAAGGACAAGTAGGTAAGTCTCCACAGTCATAATTTATGTGGGATATTGTTATAGTTATTACCATGCAATTTAACAGGAATACACCAGAGCAATTTTCATATCTTAAAACACGCAGATGCACTCATATATATATATCTGAGGAAAGTCTCAGAACTCAAATCATCCAAAATAATCAAGAAAGTTATTATCATAAACAGCCACAATTAACACAAGGATCGCAAGGGATGAGTCTCAATTTCTGATAATCTTAAGAGAAAATGAAAGCATTATTAAAACTTCAGTGCAGAAATGGTAGATACATTCACATCTCTCTGTACACAGGAGCACTCTGTCATCTCTGCCAGTCACTCCTCTGCTGTTCCTTTGCCAGTCCCAGACCCAGCAAATTCTATAGATTTGAGATTTCCCAAACCATTAGAGGACACACGAGGTAACAAAAAATATTCAGACTCACCTTGCCAGTTTGATTTTATTTTTTTTTTTAGCAAAAGAGCAATCTTCAGTTGCTAAAGGGGAGAAGAAGGAGGTATGGACACTATTGGTACAAGCTTCTGAGAACTTAAAGTTGCAAAGTGCTTTATGACAGCCTGTGCTGCCATCCATAATTCACAGGCTTCCTTCTAATGTTGCTGTCAATACAGTGTTGCTCTGCATAAATTATTTCTACCAGCAACAGAGAATCAAAGAATGGTTTGGGTAGGAAGGGACATTTAAGGTCATTTAGTCCAACCCCCCTGCCATGGGCAGGGACATCTTCAACTAGATCAGGTTGCTCATCAGATCCCCATCCAACCTGGCCTTGAATGTTTCCAGGGATGGGGCATCTCTGGGGCAGATGGGGCAATCTGTGGCCAGTGTTTGATCACCTTGTAAAAAACTTCTTCCTTATATCTAGTCTAAACCCATCCTCTTTTGGTTTAAACCATTATCCCTTGTCCTATCCCAACAGGCCCTGCTCAAAAAATTTGTCCCCATCTTTCTTTTAAGCGTCAAAGGGCCACAATAAGATCTTCCCAGAGCCTTCTCTTCTCCAGGCTGAACAACCCCCAACTCTCTCAGCCTGTCTTCACAGGAGAGGTGCTCCAGCTCCTGGTCATCTTTGTGGCCTCCTCTGGACTCACTCCAACAGGTCCATGTCCCTCCTGTGCTGGGGAATCCAGAGCTGGATGCAGCACTGCAGGTGGGCTCTCACAGACCCGAGCAGAGGGGCAGAATCCCCTCCCTTGACCTGCTGCTCACCAGCCCAGGATGCAGCCCAGGACAGGGTTGGCTTTCTGGGCTGTGAGTGCCCACTGTCATATCATGTCCAACTTTTCACCCACCAGCACTGTCAGGTCCTTCTCCCCAGGGCTGCTCTTAATCTGTTCATCCCCCAGCCTCTACTGATATCGGAAGGTGCCCTGACCTAGGTACAGGGCCTTAAACTTGCCTTTGCTGAACCCCTTTAAGTTCCTATAGCCCAGTTCTTGAGTTTGCTCAGATCCCTTTGGATGGCACCCTGTCCCTCAGGTGTGTTATCTGCACCACTTACCTTGGTTACATCTGCAAACTTGCTGAGGGTGCACTCGATCCCACCAGGTAGGTTAAGCAGGACTTGCCATGCTGGCTGTCTTGATTCACCTCTCTGTTCTCCACGAGAGAGAGAAACAGAGCTTGTAGGAGGATCTGTTGCATGATCATTCCAGGCACAGAGGTGAGGCTGACAGGTCAGCAGTTCCCAGGATCCTCCTTTCTTCCTCTTTTAAAAATGAGTACAAAGTTTCCTTTTCTCAACCACCAGGGACCTCACCTGACTGTGCCACCACTTCAACAAAAGGAGACATTCATCATTTTAATTCACACTTAAATTGCTGAAGATTATCCACTGTCCATTAGATTTCAACAATACCCCAACGTAAGCTGTTCTAATCATATGCTAAAATACAATGACTACCAACTCTCACAACCATCTGAAAAAAATCAATCACTCCCACACTGATCAAGTTTCTCTCTCTCTCTCAGAAGTTTTTCTTTTTTCTCTTTTTCTCCTGTAGTTATGTGTGCCCAGTTGATTTCAACTTAATATTCAGCCAACTTGTGACTCCTCACAGCTGCCTACTTAAGGTATTGTATACATGTTGTATACATATATATATGTATGTTTCAATCCAGTAGATATGGCTTAGAAACAGTTGCTCGTCTTGGGGCATGAGGATAGGCTGGAAGAGCTCCAGAGGTTTATTGTTGTCTTTAAAAATCTGCTCTTCAAGCTAAAATATGTTGTCTCAGATTTGGAACGGGCGCACTTGCTTTAGAAGGAGGGATAAAGTACCCCAGTTGTCAGCACCATTTCTGGCATTTCTGGATCACAGAATCATTCTCCATTTATTTGCCATATAGTTAAATAAGAACAAAATGAATCTCCAGAAAATGTAATTTAGTGGTTTTATCTTTTTCATTTTGAGGCTCCAGGTGAGCTGGGACCTTCTCCGAGCCAGACCACTGAGCCCTGCTAGACCAAGTCTGTGCTCCCAGCAAATAACTCTCTGCAGTTAAAGCCAGAGACCCATAAAACTCTTACAAATTAAGGCTTGTGTAAGATTGCTAAGATCAAAATTTTAGATCTATCAAAGAAAGCCCATTAAGCTATTCCAGGGTTGTTTTTTTGCATAGTTTTTTTTTTTTTCTAATACTGCCAGTCCATGTCTGTAAAAATCTTCTTCCCTCTCTTTGCTGAATCATGCCTGGAATCCATATTAGAAGTCAAGTGTAAAAAAAGGAGGGGAAGCTGTGCTACGGGCAGCTGTTGTTGTCAATGCCCTTTCCTTTCCTGAAATAAAAGTCACACAAAAACTTAAAACCTTGCTGGGCCTCTACTCCTTACTGTCAACATTACCTCCCTTCAGATCTGTAAAAGGGCAAATCTTTTCCTAGCAACAGCATTAACCCATTCACAGGGATTTGAAAATAGGCTTTCTGTCTTTCCCATAGCTGGCAACACCTTGTGCTGTTCCTGCATGCCTGTGGCTTAGAGTGCTGCAGCCTCTCTTAAGCATTAGGAATTATTTCACAGGAGCTCCAAAAAGAGTGGAGAAACAGTAAAGCTTGATACTTATTAGGGCATTTGTTCTGCTCTAATCAAGGCACCAAATACCAGAGCAAGGACAGGGTTGTTGATAGCACTGAGAGGCAAATATCACAAATAAACAGCTACAGCAGAAAGTTTTATAATCCAGTGTTGATTTGAATAAGTGGGATTTTTCTGATACAGTCTCAAGTCACTAATTAGGCTGCTAAATGACAAGACACTTACTCTTGTCTCAGTAAAGAGCCACGACCACCCTCCTTAGTCACTGTGCAATGCTCCCCATACAGGAAGGAAGACAGGTAAGTATAACGACACCAAAGGTCTACAATTCATTTCACATATATAAAAATAAATACAGAGATAGACACATTTCGTAGCAGCACCTAAAATGTTTTATGTTTGTATTTTTCTAGCTTCTGGACCAAACCAGAAGTAAATCCTTTTTCACAGACCACCAACTCAATAATCTTATTTCCCATCATCGCTTTAAGGCACCAACACATTTGTCTGCATCTCCTAACAAACTTTGGCTAGGGAGGTAAAGCCAGTGTCAAGCAGCACTATTTCCCTCTCTTATTAGCAATGCTCAAAGCATATTTTGAGATAATTGTGTTTCAAGAGCCCCATGTTCCTGTCTCCAGTTGAACTGAACTAACCTCATCACACTTGCTGACGGAGAGCTTTGGCTGTACCTGGCCTGACAAAGGCCTGACCAGGTGCTCCCTTGTGCTGGCAAGCAGTGAAGGTGCCTCCTAACAAGAGTCTTTGAATATTTTTTTGTGTTGCTATAGCCTCTAAACTGTGGTAGACTCACCTCTTGTCATCCCTGAGGTCCTAATAAATAGTCTTCATGTGCTCCAGGAAAATACCAAACAAAAACATATATGGATCTGTCAGTTTTATATGATGTGGACCTTGATGAAAACCCCTCACTGCAGAGACAATACATAACACTGTTAGGCTACTCAAAAAACCCCCAAGGAATTCAGATTACAAAACTCAAATGATGCTTTCTTTTTGTTGTACAGATGCAAAAATGTATACAATCTGTGTATACAAATGGCAGGCAGTTCCAAAAAGGAGCTCATGCCATTTAAAACACACAACTCTAGACCAGCTGGTAATCTGAGTGTTTTATCATAATGCTACTAATATTTTGTGACCTAATTAAGCATCTAGAATCCACTGACATTTCTCATTCAAGACAAGGGTAAGACCTGAAGATGAATATTTGGTGATATGTCCATGCTGAAATGAAATAAGGAATAGAAACCCTATGTGATTTTTGCAATATTTCCTATCAAGTAGGAGGCATTTTATCAACACTGTTCAAAAGAGTTCTTCATTCAGAAATTATCAAAGAAAATCTCCAGAAAGCTGACCACAGTGGGTCTCCAAAGGTGTTCTTATTTTTTCCGAAAGGAAGAAAGACACAGAAACTTGTAATCTGCCCCTCAACCCATGATCTTCTTGCCAGCAGATGATGTGGATTTGGAAAGGGGAGACTGGACAAGCACTTGAGAGAGATTTACTGAGGGCACTTAAACAGACAAATTGCATTAGACTCAGGCAAGCTCTTGAATCAGACCCAGTGAGAGACTAGGAGAGTGTTACTGTACGTAAATATCATAGATGCAGCCTGATTGTCACTCGACCCGAGGCACTTGCTACGGCCACTGCTGGAGACAGGATGCTGAGATATGCCTTCCTCTAGGTCCTTATGGTTATTCTTGTGTTCCAGGGAAGTCACAGTAAAAGTCCTGTTGGCAGGAAAAGCTGTGTTGGCTTCATGTTGGCTTCATGTTGGCATGAAGCATGTGTTTAGCTGTCCATCTTCTTTTTAAAATATATTTTCTAGTCTTTAGTGCTTCAGTTATCTCTAAAATCTATACCTACAAAGTAATTAATTCCTAGCAATACATGAATGTTTTTTTCCTGCTGGATTTTAGATGGAGTACATCTCAGGGGTTTTAGTCAGACTCAAGGTGAGATGACTTTCCTTATCCTTTTGCGATACACCTGAGAAAGTGGTGACACATCCAGAGCAATTTCTCTGCCTTGCAGTTCTTTCCACATATGCATCATCCTCCCTTATTTTTTTATTACTTATTATATTTCTGTGTGTCACTGCTATGAAGTTATATAAGGTGATTAATGCTCTATGACTGTGCAATGATTTCGTTTGATTCGTGAAAAAATAATTAGAGAAGAAAGAAACCGCCCTCAGAAAAAAAAACAACCATGAGACCAGATGGAACGGTATGTCTTGGGTGTGGGAATGGTTACACAGTAGTCATTGGGAAACAATCACTTGGGGATTTCGCTGTCCTGCTCTGCTTGCTCAGTGATGACCTCAGTGACCAGTCAGCGCCTCTTCTTAATTATCAGGAAAGTTTAGGAGAGAAATTCATTAGAGAAATTTGCCCTTCTTCACCAGTAGATTCATCTGAGTTAAGCTTCCCTAAAACTTTTGACTGGCCAGAGAAGTCCTTCCCCATAACTTTAGTATTTATCAGAGGGTTTGGTTCAGTTTCAGAGGACAAATCATCCGACTGGCATCTCCACACCCAGGTGGGAGTGAATACAGACCAACCTCTGCCAAAATAATAACAACAATAAGGAGAGATGTGTTGACTAGGGACTGGTGCTCAGCCACTTCCTCCACTAAAGAAGGAGGAAGCAAAGGGGAAATTTTCATAAAACAAAAGCAACACAATGCCATCTATTAGTACTTACTGCTGTTACCTTGCAGTAGGGGTTTCACACTTCAGTGGATTTAGGATTGTACACTCTGCCACAGACCTCGAAGTCCTTTTAGCCTTTTCTGTGGGATGTGGAGCAGCAGTGGTAAGTGCAGGACGCTGTTAGGCTGTGCCACTCTCACTGCCCAAAAAGCTGTACAGGGACCTGAGCACAACCATAAAGAATTACTTGGTTCAACATATTGTTCATCAGCTGCATAGAACCAGAACCAGTCTCATGCAGTTCTGAAAAGCATCATTAAAGTTATTTATATTTAACCTGGGAACTTGTGTAGCAGCTGAAATAGGATTAAAAGATAAAGAGCCACTCAGTATGGTGGGGCTATACATTTAAAGGTTCTCATTCACTCTTGTGTTTCACTACTGAAGGTTAATTTTGCTACAAGATCAAGTTGGTTCAATTTAAAAACAATCCCCCCTTCAAAAAGAAAAAAAATCCACAAAAAAAGAAGAATCATTAGGAGATATACTTCGGGTCTAATTGTACTCTCCAGCAGAGCCAGGGTGTGCAGAAGATGATTGCTTTCAATCTCAGAAGCACCTGTTAGTTCACAATCCAAATGAGCTATACTGGCTTGTTAATTAGAATTAATGAGAGTTTTAAGTCTTGGGGAAAAAAAATCTCAGGATTATCAAGTCTGAGATTTCTCTGTTTACCTTCCCTGAAGTTCTTCTCCCAGTGTTAAAATCAATACACATACATTTGTGACATCAAGAAAAATGTGGGATTTCAGAAGCTTCTCAGCATTTGATGGTAGACAGAACCAGATTGGACACAAAATTAGTGTTGATTAACTGTTATTTTAATGTACTCCTTATATTTAAAATGTATACTTTATTAGGTACTAGTTGTGGTGGAGACCACAGGGAGATCTTGTGTTTCTTTCTTTATTAGGAAGAATGCACGTTCTCAAAATCTTTTTTATTTCTGAAAAATGAATGGGGACAGAGTAAGCAGTGCCAGGGATGAGTAATCAGTGCCAGGTTAGGCATGCTTCACTGGATTGCAAGGCATGGGAAGCTCACTGCCATAGCAGCTCATCAGCCCAGACTCACCCTCTGCCTGGCACAGTGTCTGGTCACTGTGGGTTCCTGCTGTGCTGCTTTTCACCACCTCAGATGGCCACTTCAGTCAAGTTTATATCAACTATTTCTGGCTTTTTGAGGTAGGTGTCTCCCTGCTCATCTTACAAAAGAGCTTTGGCTGTGCCTGTGACACGAGCCATAATTCAGACCGGCAAAGGCTATTCCGTTCCATCAGGCGTACTGAGGAGTTTTCACAAGGATGGCTTAGGCAGATTTCCTAACTATATGTTTCTTCTTGCTGGGAGATTGTTGGCCAGGAGTTCACAAGTGAGAGGGGCACTCTTTCCAGGAGAAAAGGAGGACTGTTCATTGCCCAGGTAAAAAATTCAGATGTTCAGAGGGGTGTTTGAATCAGGCCTGGCGATGCAGACACAATTAGCGGACGCTGCACCTGCCAAACCTGCAGCAGATATTAATGTTGCTTAGAAAAAAGGGTCAGGAACAGAGATGTCAGACTCTGAAACTCCTAAGGAAATTATGCTGTCAGCAAAAGGCCAGGCAGACCCCTGAGACGGGAGAACGCGCCAGGAGGTTCCTTTTGCTGGGAATGCAGAGTTTTCCCTGTGGGGAATGGGGGTTGGCAGCTGCACACCTGCTTCCTCTGCAGCTTCCCAAGTGCCTCCCCAGATGGGAGCGTTCGCTGGAGATGGCCCACTCTGCTCCGAGCAGTTTCCTGAGCCCTGTGGCTGCTGTCAGGGGAAGAAACAGTATGTGAAACGTGGCATCATTTCATTTCACTAAAAGGAGGCAGATAACACAATGGATAAAATAGTGTTCACAGTCCCCACATGTGGCTCAATACTGGTGCTTAAAAGCACCACTTGAACACAGTGGACCAGCAATAAGCACAAAGAGAGCACGTTTTAAATGCTTCTAAATTACACTGCAGCAGTGTTTTCAGTCTCCACCACCATGACACAGAAGTGTTTGATGCAGGGCCTTGCTCCACATACCTTCTTGTTCTTGAATCAGTTGGGCTGTTCTGCTCTTCAGGCTTTCTCCTTCCACTTGGACACTGAAGGACTCATTTTGCTTTTCGTTGAAAAGCCAAACAGCTTTGTTGAAACTTCACCCACGGAAGGCCACAGGACAGGACAGAGAAGTGGAGCCACAAGCTTTGCCATGCTGGATTTCAGCAGACCTGGCCCCAGTAAACACCCTCACACACCTGTAGGCTCTGTTTGGAGTGCTCAGTGAGAGATCTCAGAAGGGGAGGTGGCCCTCTAGGCCCCCTGTGCTGCCCTGTGGCCAGGGTGCTGCACACCTGTGGTGTGGAGGCAGAGAAGCACCCGGGGAAAGGTGTTTGCTGCTTGTCCCTCTTGCCAGCCAGCTGCCCTGTTTGGGGCAGCATGCAGGCAAAACTTCTCTGGGATTCAGTGCCAGGAAACTTCTCCTTCAAACAAGAACCATAAGGGAATTCAGGGAGCACTCTTACTTCCAAAAATGATAAAAGGGGATGATGGAGTTGTGACAGTTATTCAGTCACAAACCAATTAGAGCAACCCAGCAGAATGGGAGGACCTGGCAGACCAAGTGTCTTTGAGGTTAAATCCTGAGAAAGTCCACTCCAAACCATATAAACCATCCCAGGAACAAGACCAGGGTCCATGTCTCCTCCAGGATTCCAGTGAGCACTGTAGATGGTAGTGTCACTAATGCTTTCTTTTTCTCCTTGAACTTTCCAGAATGTGACTCATGGGGTCAAATCCAGTATAAACATCTCCTGATCTGCTACATGGAAATGAGCTAGATTGACTGGTAAAATATGAAACTAAGAGTTCCCTCTTTCCTTCTGCTTCCACAACCTCTTCTCCCACCTTGTTTCCTAGAAATATTTATTTGTATTCTGAGATTGAGTGTCACTGTAGAAGCCGCACTGTGAGTTCACCTGGAGTGCCCAAACTTCAGCAAGTCTCTTACAGCAGCATAAAAACATCAATATTTGTAGTGAGAGAGAGAAAAAAAAGCTGCCATACCTTTAAAAAACCTCATTGCTCTCCTGTGGACCTAAGGTGAGCAAGGAGAAACCTGGAAGTTTTTCCTGCAGTGAGGCAGGGAGTGAGCTGTGTATCGACAGGACATCTTAATACAGTTACAAAATTAAGTGAAGGGCACCAAAGGAGGGATGTTCTGTCACCTAAGTCACTTCTCCTTTCGTGAAGCCACACATAACACAAAGTTAATTAAAGCCTCTATTCTGAGAAAAAGGAGTGTTCCATTTGGTAAATTTAGAAACAGCTGGTTAGTTTTATCCATTACTTTTGTGCTAACATCAGTTGAGCTCATTCAACTCTCTCTTTTTATGAAGCTGTCCTTCCTATGCTACCTGATAGCTACTAATTGCTGCAACTACATTTCTGAATTGCAAATTTTCTGCACTGATAAAAACTTTGATTGCCTGTCAGCTACACATAAGGAAAAGATCACCAGTGCTAAATGAGGTGTTCCACGCTTGGATAATAATGCCTAATGAATTATTCAAAAAAGAATGCTTGAATGAAGCAAACAATTTGAAGGGTTACTAGCAGCCGTAACAGTTCAACAGCCAAAAGAACAAAAGTATCATCCTGAAAATTACACTAATGATTAAAAAATGCGTATTAATTCTACATTTGGAGAAAAAAGAAATGCCAATCTGATTTTAAAGGTTAATCATTATTTTTTCACTAATGCTCTAATCTCTGGGAAAAACACCCTTTACCAATATTTTGGGACATATAATATTATGACATAACATATTTATATAATTTTCCAGGCATTAACCCTCTCTGCAAATTTCAAATTTCACTGGGAAAGAACTGAAAGCCTGGTTTGAAAGCTCTTACTGGTCACAAGGTTCTTTGTATTGCTCTAAAAGAACCTCGGATCAGGCCCAGTTCCCAGCACAGCAGCATCATATTGGTTGCCTTGTGGTCAAGCACCACCAAAGATGCTCTCAGGAGAGCCACTGTTGAGCCTCAACCACACCAAAACACAGTCCAGAGTGTCTAAATTACTCCAGATTGGCTTTGGGGCGGTAAAGCCAGAATCTGGCTCTCACTGCTCACTCAGTGAAAGATTTGCCAAATGGAAAAATGGATGATGGAAACAAGACCCACACATAGAAATTATAATAAAAAGAACCGCTATTTTCACATAACCACTGTTATATGTAACTCTTTCCAGCCCAGATTTGAATGTACCCCTAAAAAAAAGTGGATGGCTAGTAGGGAAAGAAATATTTTCTCTGAATGCTCCTGGTTAAAGGGAGAAGGATAAAAGAAAAAGAAATCCTTAATAAACCATGAGAATTTCATGGATGTCCAACACTGACACATTTTCAGCTTTCATAAAAATATATTTCCGAGACCAAAAGTGATAATTTATTATGACAGACTCTCTCTGGTTGCCAAAAAGACAAGAAAAATCCGAGAACGAAATCCTGAAGAACATCTCCTGTAAAATATTCGCATTGCATGAAATACATGAAAAATAATAGCACAGTGGCAGTGCCACGTTTGTCTGCCTTGCTGCTAAAACACTCCTGGCTGTTGTGTTTGAGTGAGCTAACAGAGACACACCGTTACAGCACAGAGGTCTCCCAGTGATAGCACAGTGTTGGCTGCACTAAGGAAGGGTTTGTGAAATAGCATTTATTAAAATGAAACCCAGTCAACCACTCAGCTACCTCTGTTGCAATTTTACAGCTATAAAGCCTTCGGTATTAGACACCAATTAGTGATTTTATTATAAAGATGTTCAATGTCAAGATAACACTTCTTCTCATTTCTGGCAGTGACACTGAATGGTGGATAGAAGAAATGACTTCAGGAAAGCTTAGCTGACCATCTGCTTAGGCCTGCTCACTCACTGATGATTAATCCTTTCCCTCGAGGACAATGTCTCCATGTGTTTCTCTTGCTGTCTTTTTAATGTCACAAAAAGAGGTTGATAAACACATTCAAGTCACAATTAAAAAACATTTTAACTGACCAGTTGCCACTGATGATATTATTAGACAGTTTTAGTCACTGTTGTAACAATGTGTTTAGTGGTGTTGATGTGAAGTGGAAATGAAGTTTCTTTAATGTGTCTCCTACCTATTTTTACATTTAGGTGACATTTAAATGTTTACTTTGATGCAAACAAACAGTCTGCAAGGAGCACAGGGAGAGGGTAATTTTTTACCCTACACAAGCAAAATTGGAAACAATACCTGGAGGACTGCAAGGTGACAGTTCTCCTTTGCCTGGGATGGGGGAAAAGGAGGAAGAGGAGGAGCAAAAGACCTATCAGAGATTTTAGGTAGATTGCAGCAATTGCTTCTAGACCCATATATGCTTCTGCCAAACGCACGAGTGATTGATTTCTGGTTTCCTCTCAACAGCTCAGAGCTCAGTGGTGGGTTCATGTGCATTGTGAGCACACGGGAGTCACACGTGTGCAGGGACATCCTGCTGGTGGCGGGGAAGGTGTCACAGTAGTGAACAGAGCAGTGCTGGCTCCTACCTGCCCTCTTTTCTCTCACGGATGACAGTGAGAATTTTGCTCTGGGCGGGAGCAGGTCCAGGCTCACAGAGCTGTCCTGAGGGAAGAGGTGACTAGTGAGGGACTAACTGCTGACAGATGAGAGGACCAGCTTTCTTGAGGACTGGCTGTCCCAGAGCTCTGCACCTCTGGCCATAAAATTACTTTCTATTTATATTCTCAAATATGCATTTTGGGAGGGGCAAGTTCCAGTGCTCAGGGCCTGACCTTTCATCATCTCTGCCCCAGCCTTTTACTGTGTGGCACACTTTTGTTCCTCCAATTGATGTGCACATGCAACCAACAGAATCCTATTTCTTGGTGGTTCCAGAATGGAAGCACTAGGATTCCTAAGCAGCTGGGATGACTTATTTATCACTTAACCAATTTAAAGCAAACTTGGCCAGCAGAACAGTTATTGTTGATTTTTTTTTTCCAACTGATTTCAAATATTGTCCTGCATCTGTTGTAGTAGTGGTTTCAAACTCCTCATCCACATCACTATTTTTACTTCCATTCCAGTCTCACACAGACCATATCAAGCCCCATCAAATAAAATACATTGAGCCTTTGATAAATCAGACATCCTTAAAGGAAGCATAGCACCTAAGGACATGAATATATTTTATTCTTGTGAAGGCATCATGGGGGGCACTGACTCCACAACCTTTGTGATTAATTTGAGTGTCTCCACAGAGGTTGCTTTTCAGAGCTTCCTTTACTTGTTATAGATCTATACCTACAACATTGCCTCTCATCAGATTAAGGGATTTAAGCTCTTCTACAGACCTTAGAAGTTAATGTCAGATATGACACAATAGGAATCCAATAAGTTATGAAAGAGGACATAGAAAGAAGGAGGGACTTGTTGGAGGCAGATTTGACTTCTGCTTTTATCCCTTCTGAAGAGGCATTTTCAAAAGCCCTGGGGTAACCTGGAAAACCAAGTGCCACTGACTTTTAATCAACTAGAGATATTTTTGAAATTCATGCAGATAATGAGTAAGCAAGTTTACAGTCCAGCCCGACCTGTGGTAAAATTGGTGGCAATGCTTGCTTTGTGAAAGATAGTTCCAGTACTTAATTAGATTTCCTGTAGGCATTAAAAAAACAACCAACCTCCTCCACCCCCCCAAAAAAAAAAGTAAGAAAAAAGTGTGGTTTACAGATAAGGAAAAGTTTAGCAGTTGAGGAGGAGCATCTCACGGGATGAGAGCAAAGGCACAGATATGGAAAGAGAAGACAAGCAGGATGTCATAAGTCACATCACTGGACCTTGGTGTGATATAGAGGGGATTGAATGGAGGAATATAATGGAGGAGGAGAGGTGATTAAAGAGATGGGCCTTTAAGATGATTTTGTTCGAAGTATTTTTTTCCATATGATGGTAGCAGGAATGGATACTAAAAACTTATTTTCTCATTAACGAAAAAATAAGTAATAAGGAAAAGGATAGGATTTTAAATGCTGAATCCATGAGAAAAAGTTGCTGTTTAAAAATGCTTTCTTTTAAAATCATCAGGATGTACATACCAGTTTTCAGTGGAATCACATAGATGCTTTATAAGGGGAGAAGAGGAAGAATAACCCTTGTAGAGGCTCTCAGGGGATGGTTGCTGACATGGAAAACCATTTGCCCCAGTCAAATTTTTGGCTTTAATCTGAGATGAAGGATCTAAGTCATTTAAGGGTGTTTCTGTTTACCCCTCAAGCTTCCTGGAGGCAAGAGAGAAGCTTCTGTGATCAATAGTATCAAATGGCATGAAGAAGCATAAAGCATTACATACGTACATACTTTCTTTTTCAAATGCAGAGGACATCTCACCTGCTACTTTCCAAGTCACTTTCCACATTATAACCTGCAATCAGTCAAACAGACCAACTCAGCATAGTGGTATGGGGTAAAAAGTCTGATTTCTGGTTTATCAGAGTTCTCAGAAAATGGAAATTTAGCAGTAGGTGGTACTTGAGCAAAATTTTTAGGGCTGATTACTGCAATAGATCTAGGCAAGTATCAGCTAGTAACGACTTTTAAAATTTCATTTGAAGACTTCTTCCTCCAAAAAGTTCCCGTGCCTAATACAGAACCCCCAGTTACTACAATGGACTTGTGACAGAGTCTTCACAGAGCTGGATGTGAGAGGTAAAATTCATCAATTCCCAACGTCTAGTTCATATATTATCCAACTTAAATAAATGCTGTACCCTCTCAGTTTAGGATATTGTTTCCAGTGATAAACTACCCACTCTCTGTTTTAATTTCCTATCACCATGTGTTCTTTTCACTTAAAAAAAATAAATCATTTATTCTCAGGATTTTGATCAGACAATAGACAAGACTCTTTCTCTTCACAAAAAAGGCTATCAATTTTTTTAGATAAATAATAATAAATTCCATTTAAAATTTTACGACAAAAAAATTCCTGACTTTAAACTTTGGAAGCCAAATTATTCCAGAATCTTGGGGAGACTGCTCAAAAACTGAGATATCAAGAGTGTTCAGACACTCAAAAACATAGGCTCTTACCTCAAAGCTGCCTGATAATTGGACTGCGTGAGAAGTCCAATTTAAAATTAAATCATAAGCCAAATTTCACTGACAATTGCAAAAGCAGGAATGGATCTGGCTTCTACTGTGGAGCTAGAAACCCATTATTAATAAGGTATATTTTAAGAGTTGAGTCAAATGCTGTTGTGTTTGCAACTGAACTCTAGTGGGGGTAAATCCAGAGGAAACAAAAATATGCTACAAAGGTAAGCTTTTTAATTTGTTTTGCGGTGTATATTTGGTTTGTGAGATACTTTCAAGTAATAAAAAGACGACTTTGTAAACAGAATGTGTAATATGATCCTGAAAGAGAGCCATTTCCCCACCTTCAACAAGCACAGCTCAGAAGGCAAAAGAAATAAAGTAAAAGATTAGAATAGTGACAGATTTTCATAGAGACATTTCAAAATGTTGACATCCAAAATAAATTCAAAGAGATTAAATGGCTTTGAGTAGTCAAGAAACAAATCACATAGATGTGTCATCAGCATAACTCTGGAAGCTGGAACCCAAACCACCCTGATGGCTAAAAAAACAGAAAGAGAAGCGTACACCACAGAAACAAGCCTCCATCCACCACTAGCAACTAAAATGACTGATTCTGATAAGATGTTAACTTTAAGGAGTTGTGCAGTTAAGTGCATTATAATGGTAATCGAGATGTCACTAAAGCTCTCCAAGTATCCTGTGGTCATCAGGGCCCGTCAGAGGGACTGTTCTCTTGTGACTCGCTCCTGTGACTGTATCTCCCTTTCAGCTGCAATGAATTTGAACACCACAGACTTCTACCCAAATGTCACAACTTTAAAAACAACAGAACAAAACGATCTTATTTTTCTCTTTCTACTCGGTCACTGTTGGCAGCCTCGATCGTCTGTTTGGCCACCTCTCCTAAAAATGTCTGTATTTTTTGTGTGGTGGCTGTTTGTGCCTGGAAGCCCTTACCCCTGCTCTGCCTTCCATCATCAGTCCTCCCAAAGCATTCTCCCAAGCACCGGCTTTTAATTGTTAGCAGAAAACTGCCCATCACACCTGGAAAACTGAGCTGGAAACCCAGAAAATAGAAAAATAGACTTCACAGGACTGTAAGGAGATGAAAATAAGTGCTGGGAATCACAGCAGCCACAGAGGAGGATAATGGGAAAGTGCTGGTGTTAACTCTGGAAGACCAAAACAAATCATACAGCCACTGCCCTGGGCTATTAGATCTGGATTAAGTAATTAGTCCATCAGATCTCCCCAGATCCGGGTGTGTGACAAATCTTAGCCATAAACTGTTTCAACAACACAGTGCCCACATTATGAAAAGCCAGATATGTAACCAACCCAACACCACCCCTTTCACTTGTCTAGTACACTGTCCTAGGAAACATCTGTTTTTATTTCTCTTTACCTTATTGTACCAATAGAAGGGTCAAGTAGATGGTGTCATCAGGGTGGTTTTTCCTGCACATTTTAAAAGTTCTGTTGCTGCACTTTCTCTGCTTTTCCAGCTCCAAAACTGAGGGACTTTTCTTCATGCATCCAGCTCACTTCTTTGGTTTTAATCTTAATAAACTCACGAGGTATGAAGGGAGATTTCAGAAAACCTGAGCAACTGAGGAGCTCTGTGTTGAGCTGGAAAAACAAGAAATGAATGGGCAGGGGTAGTGCACTGTAGTAAGAAAAAATCAAATGCTAAAGCCAGTCCCATCTGTTTTCAGCTTTTTCTCTCCCTGTTACATTGTCCAGCACAGCCACCTTCTAGTAAAGGTTATTTTGTCAAAATGTTCTACAGAATCTTTATGTTTGTCATCCCCATATCAAGAACAATGTGCATTATTTCACATGTCTCAGTAATAAATTTAATTTGCCATGTGTCAGCTCAATTACTGAGCTGATCTAAGGCACTATGAATGTTTCTTGCCACTCATTTTGTGCTCAGTATGCCTCATAATTTAGTATCATCAGCACATACAGCACATTATGGTGGGTCTTTCTAGCTAGGCAATTTATTTAAAATCAAACCATGAATCCAGGTATTAATCACACTTCACCATTCCCTTTCGGGGGGATCCCTCAGCACAGAAAATTCTTTTTGTTTCATGTATTTCTTTGCCATGTCCTTCTCAGCCCCTGTTAGGTTCATCTTCAGAAGCAGCCTGTCATGTAGATCCTTATCAGAGATTTTCTGAAAACCTAAATAAAATATGTCATATGCACCGCAATTATCTACTTTATAACTCCTAAGCTCATTAAAGGGGTCAATTAGTCATTATTGCCTTTTTTAAACCCCCTCTGGCAGCCTCAGGTTAGACTTTGGCTCCTTAATGCAGGCAGTACTCAAACCGAGCGAGTGCTCCCAGGAGCCAAGTGCTCCTGCAGCCAGAGCTGAGCACCAGCACTTTTACAGGGAAAAAAAGAAGAAGGTAACTGCCCACTGTTCCACTCACATATTAAATATTGATGAAAAGACTGAGAAAATAGAGCTGGAAATGTAAAGAAATCACATCTGAGTGAAGAAAAAAAAAATCACTGAGAGAGCAGGAGGAAGGGCCGGGGGGGCGGGGAGCGAACACTGCAGAGCACTTTTGTAAGCAGAAGCTGAAATTAGCAGGGGGGGTATCTATTTGCAAGCAGAACAAATACAATTAGATGGTCCCCCTGCTAATTTTTGGCTTCTGGTTGCACAAGTGCACGGCAGGGCACACACCTTCCTCACCATTTCCTCCTGTTCCGTGCTTTCCAGGTGATATCTGTGAAACAGCAAGGAAGGAGCACCTCCATTTTGAGTGCTGACTGTAAGCACCTGGATGATTCCTAGCACTTTGTTGTGAAAATAAACACACAGAGATTTTGGGTTATTCCCAACAAAGCCTTCCTTACAGCACTTCTCCAGGGTGCTGTACTGGTGGATGAACCAACACAGCCAAGCATCCAAGAAGACTCATGGCTGACTTGTTCTTCCTCTGTTGACTCATCTCACTTTCTTTTTGGGTCTACACAGAGTCATGTGAAGATGGAGAAACCCAGCTCAGTGGGGAGGACAGGGAGAGAAATGTGCCCCAACACCCCAGCTGAAACTCCATCTAGGACCCCTCTGCAGAGCATCTCCTCCCTGCTGACCATGATCTATTCCCAGCTCATCTCCTTGGTGTTTTCGCTGCCATTGTTGTGGTGCAAATTGAAGGAGAGAAATGAAATGGAATAAGAGAATGAAAGAAGGCTATTCCTGCCTCGATCTCATTATCTCTGCTGAAAAAAATGAGCAATCACGGCAGTGAGAAACAAAATCTCTGAGGAGTGCTACTCCAGGCAGAGAAAGCAGCGTCGGGGGGAAGGAGAGCATTAATATGTGCTTTTCAACCAACTGCATTTCAATTTACTGCTGGACTCTAGCTCTCTTTTATTAATTTAAGAGTGTTCCTAGTTTATTCTGTAATCTGTGCTCTACATTTTACAGAATTAGATGTCTATTTTTTTTCTGTTCTTTTTTCTTAGCTTTGTTCGGCAATGTTACAGACGATCCCATTTGCTTCTATTTGCAAGTTTGCTTTATCTATATTTCACATTGCAATCTGGGCTGTCCACTATCTTATTACTGTGTGATAAGTGATATCTCCTAAAACTGCACATGAACTCATTTTTCTCTGTTCCCTTCAAAGTTGGCTCATCTGAAATAAATTGTTGTCTTGTGACTGGCAATTATTAGTTTGGGCTTATTAGTTTTGATATCTAAGGTAATTTAATGTGTAACCTTATTATAGTTACTCATAGCATTGGATTCTATCTAAAGTCTAATTTGGCATTACCTTCTTAGCTATTAATTGCAACCCAGCTGGGCTCTGCATATATTAGAACAAAGCAATACTTTCATGAATAAATCTCTGCATCGTTTCCTAATACACACATTTTAAGGGCACCTAGTTAATGAGGACAACTGAGGTAGGTCACACACACTATACCACTTGTGATAATATCTTTTGTATCTACTAGAATTCAGGTTAATAGCATAACAGAATGGATGTTTTTATAGCCCAAGCCAATCTTGCACTATGACAAACCAACATTTATTAATATCTCACTATCTGTGATATCCTGAGTTCATTTTTCTTTCTGTTCACAGTTCTGCTATCTATGCCCCTGATCCTCCTGTATCATCCATGCAAAAAGAACTTTATGTCCATGCTGAATCCTATGAAAGGCTAAAGGAGTCTTCTCCAAGGGAGGGATATGTCCATTTGGAGTCAGTCAAACATACAAAGAGCTGAGTTATGTCAGCAACAAATACTCAGATTTTTTGCCTTGCTTCCCAAATGAGACGTGTTAATTATTAACCTTGTTTCCAAGTGACCGAATATGCATTGGATATACTTACTTGTCCTAAAATTCCTGATGACTTAAAAAGATGAGATGTAGCTGAAATTTATTAAGAATTTGAAGAAATCTATAATAACATGATGCAAAGAAAAGCTTGGTACCACTAAGTAAGAGGTAAACATATGAACAAATAGTTACAAAAGTTGTCATAAATATCTTGATGATACTGAACAGCACTTTGGGGCTTTGTCTTACAACTGAGAAGTCAGCACAGTAGCAGAGAAGTTAATAATCTATGAATCTGACCACATCAAACAGATGATATTTTACTCCATTAATTTATTTAAAGGTTTCTCTGTTTTTGAAGAAGTGGTGTCTTTTTTTTTTGGGTCAATGTGGGGGTGTGTTAACATGCTCCTCTGCTCAAGAATATGATTGTGAAAATCTATTAATTACTGAGAAATAACTGTGTATGTATGCTGCTGTCAGAAGGGTTTTCTGTGGTGATCACTGAGTCCAGTGAGAAAATAATATAATTTCAATTTTGCTAGCACTCCTGAATCCTCAGACCCCTCCTCGGTAGGAACACTCTGGCTTACTGTGAAACAAGACCACCACGAATAAGAGCACTTGAAGACCCCCACATCAGGCCTAGGAGTACTCCAAAACATTTCGATGCCAGACCTTCAGATTTTCAGCAGAGCTCAGACCTGCGTCTCTGGAATAATAAGCCCACTAATTATTCCACAGCCTGGGAAGGAAAATCCTGTTACACTAAACTAAGAGCCATCCTACGTGCTGTGCAGCCCTTGCCAGGACCATAGGCATTAAAGGAAAGTGCTAGGTGGATTAAATGTGGGCTCACCCGCCAGGCAGCATATGTTTCGCTCCTGTCAAACCCAAGGGCTCTGTAAAGGATCGAGACAGATGCTTATCTCACCTTCTGCACCTTTCGGAGGGATCGCGCCACAGCATCCCCATCATCAGGATGCTGTATTGTGAAACACAGCACCCTTTTTAACACTAGTTTGCCAGCAGCCTGAGACTTGCTGGTAAGAGGTTTTTCTCCCACGTCAGCCGGTCTTGGCTATCTTAAGTTTTCCTAAAGTGACACGCTGGAATTCCCTGCGCGCGTATCAAACCTGGGGATCCGTGAGGTGCAGTGAATTGTAAACTTTCACAACTGATTTACATGTTCCAGGTTTTAATACCCTCTCAATTCTTAAATGGATTAAGGAGGACAGTCTGTAGCTGCATTTGACAGAGATTATTCTCGACATGGCCTATTTTTCATGGTAGTCATTTATTGTACTTGGTAATTAGCTATATGGCCTCCTGCATTGATATTTTTTTCTTTTTCTTTCTGAATCTACTCTAGGTCTGCTTCCTAAATGCTGAATATGGTGTTTGGTGACACCACTTTTGTTTATTCTGCAGTCTGGCATATTTGATAATTCATTCATTTCTTCACATGACATAAATTGGCAAGGAATAAACTAAGGTTGGAAATAAAATGGCTTTGGCTGTCACAGGATGGATAAAAGCTCTGGAATGGCTGCCCAGTAATAGGAGAACTGAGGGCCAAAAACCCAACTGTTTTTTCAGATGAAGCTTACCCAGTTTCTGAAAAGGTTTGTAAGACCTAACGTAGTAGCTCTAGTACTGAGGAAATGGGTCCTAAAACACAAAATGCTGTTTTCAGACATTTGTGAGATGAGTGCTCAGACAGAGGATGATTCATCATCACAAAATATCACAGCATTTTCTCGTGTGTGCACAAAACAAACAGAAAATTAATCATATCTCATTACTTAGAGGCTTCCCTTTGAGCCTTGGAAAGGCTAACTCTAACTTGGAACACTGCTGTTTCCATAGGGGAAGTCTGACTTTTAAAAAAATTTAGGGGCACATGCAGCTTACTCCTGATGCAGAAGTATTTGCAGTTTGTAAGGTTGCACATGCTACCAAATCCTGCTTTGCGATATTTTCCACAAAGACCATCCATCACAGTTGCAACTTGCTTCTCTGTCCCAAATATCTCTCACTTCTGAATCTCCTTCCAGCTTCACTTCCATCTCTGGACCTGTGGGCCCTTTCCTTGGATCATAGCAAGGGACAGAATTCAGTGTCTGCTCCCTTTGGGTGCATTCTTCACTTTCACTGTATCTCTGATATTACTGGAGAGGGCTGGGAACCACAGTAACCCAGAAAAACACCCTCCAAGACACAAGAGAGTTTAGCAGAAGAGTCAGATAACACCCACATCTACAACATCTAAGACTACATCTGCAACCTGTGTGCTGAGACCTTGTGTGGCACATGACAAGTGTAATCAGCTCCAGGATGGCTGCCAAAATCCCCTGAAGAGCTTCACCAAGGGACAAGCCCAGCTCCACGTGCTCTGGTCCCTCCTGCCTCATGCAGGAAGCTCTCTAACTGCTAAAGCCACCTAAAGGGGAACAGAAAAGCATTTCCTGTTCTTCTGTGTACCTGTAACAACAACAGATGCCAGGGCTGTGACGGTTTGGAAACAGACCCATGGGAATCATTGCACAGCACCAGGAAGGGGAAAGGCAAACACAAGCACGAAGGCAAAAGACAGCACAAGAACCCAGAGCACAAGCATTTAAACAAATCAATATGCTGTTCTGCCATCAGACTCATGGCTTCATTTTCCATATTCCATGCTCCAGTCACTCACTCAAGTCATGGCCAGCAATGACATTTCTGTTGCTGCTGCAGTTGCAGGAGAGTATAACTTTTCAGAAGGTGTGGGGGCTGGGGTAGGGCTGAATTTATCTGACACTTAGTGAAACAGGTGAAGAGCCAGGAGGGACAGTCAGGTGAATACCTATGTGTAACAGTAAGACAAATAGTTTCTGTATCAAATGGGACCTGTAAAGTCGCCATTGTCTCTTGTAATAATAGATTTGGAAGTTGTTTGTGTAGCTCTTCATATTCCCAGACTTAGTTCTGTGAACGAACCCAGTCCATACCTGCTCTTTTACAGGAGCTCATGGAGTATGGAAGCAGGCTTACCACTCCTTGAGCCCAAGGGAGAGGTCAGGCTCTTCTCTGCACCAGGGCAAGGCTCTCAGGCTGGATTTGTCAGCACCTCAAGCAACAGAAGAGGAGTTTTACCATGGAGATCTACGCAGGGGCACATGCTGTGGATGAGTCTCCGTAGCCTGAGATTTTCCAGCTGCCTCAGGGAACACTGAAAACAAGGACAAGTTGGTGTCACTTAGACAAAAACATTGCTGACACGTGGGACTATCCCAACCCCAGGGTAGCAAGAGAACCTTGGAGGGTTATATCAGTATCTTAAAGTGGCTTAAGACTTTTTCAAACCCTACTTCACCTCGAACAAAGAAGTGGAGCCAACCACCATCACTTATGACAGAGAGGTCAGCAGGAATGCAACTGGGACCATCCCACCCCATTAACCAGAAAGCCAAGAGATAATAGAAATGCTAGTTCACTTTGAACTGAAGGGAGACTTGAAATATCAGTTCAACAACAAAAAGGTACCTATCCCCATCCTAAGCCAACCTACACTGCTAGGTCTTGAAGAAAATTAGTGTAATAAAACATCAAGTCAAAGCCATATTACCTGCGATCTCAGTTTGGTTAATCACAATTATTTTAAGTATTTACTGTTGGAAATGTGTGGAAAATGCAGAAACTGAATTGAAAATTGACGTGAAGATGTGACAATTACGGTAACTTAATGCCTTTGTATGATGGGCTACTCATAAAATGCCCTGTATAATCAACACCAAAAATGCCTGAATGTGTCTTTCCATGTATCAGATAAAACATGAAATACTTATCTGGCATCAAAACCAGCTGCTGTTCCTTCAGCATCCATCCCACTTGCAATAGCTTTAGAAAGAACAAGACACAGAAGCATAAGAGGGAAGAGAAAGAAGGCAGTGATAAAGATATGAAAAATGTCTGTTTAATTATGCTCCAGATTTTATCTCTGTTTCATATCAGCTCTCTCTCTTCCCTTTCCAAGAGAAATAACTGGCATGTGCTTTATTTTGAAAGTAGATTGACACAAAAAATGAGAACTGGCCATGTATCCTGGCATTAATCTCCCTCCACAACAGCCTGTGATTGAGTCAGAGCTATTATTCTCACTTTCAGGTCTGAGTCATTATCAAAAAGGATGCTATTTCTCCAGCATCCTTTCCAGCAGGAACATACACTGTCTAGCAGGGACATAGCAGAGCACTTCAAGTCCTACAGAATTTTCTCTGGCTCTTGCTTTTGTCCCGTTCATCCAATGAAGAACTGAAAGCCAAAAGGAGTACAAGGAAATAGCATTGCTGTTCCAGTTTACTTTCTTCAGTTTACTCCACGATAGCATCTAAAATGTCATCTTCCCCACTAACACCACACTGCCTCGTGAAAACCCTTCCCTGCTGATTTTGAATTCATCCCTTTTACTCTGTATATACAACAAACATCGTCTCCCAGTACGGCTTCTCTTTCATCTTCTCTGCTCCTGCGTCTTCTGCTTACATGCATCTAAATCTTCTTCCTGAAGATTAGTTGGCACCCTTTTTCTGCTCTGAACTTGAGATTGTCCTTAACAGGCTACCTTAAATATCCCCACTTGCTGCCTACCCAAGGAAAGGAAGCAACCTGCAGTGTCCCTGTACAGCCCAGCTGCTGAGCTCAGCAGAAGACACCAGGTACTCAGGAACATTAATATTCATCAAATATAACATGTCTGCTCCCTGCCTCAGCTTCACCTGGGCAAAGCCCTGCACCCCACCCCATTTACCAACAGAAGGAGAAATGATCCTGTGCAGGGGGAACATGCTCAGAACCTCAGCTGCCTGACAGCCGATGAAATGGTGTGTTGTGTAGCTCACCGAGCCTCAGTTTAAAGCTTCAGTTCTTTTACCTCCCTCCAACACTCTTCTAAAGAAACTGTGGAGCTTTTTACTCGGATGGGGAGGTGGAAGAGACTGGCTTCAGATGCAGCACTTGTTCCCTGAATTTTCCCAGCTCTCGCTGAAGCTGTTGGACAGCTAGGATTAAGAGAGTAGACACCTCAGAGAGCGGGATAGAGAGCAGACACTGTTCAGCCTGGTGATGAGAGAGAACCAGAAAATGGAATTCTGATCCTAACAAATGCTACTGGTCTGCTCTACTCTGAAGCTGAAGAGAATCTCATCTTCTCTCAATTTAAGTTTTTATATTGTTCTCTTCAGTAGAGTACCTGAGTGCTTTCCTCAGCCAAATTTCTCGGCTCACCACCTGCTTTCCATGCAAACACCTGTGGAGATCTGAAGGCAGAATTGTGCCTGTTGTTGCAGTTATGAAAATAATGCAGGACTCAACTAATGCTATTTCTCTGCTTAGACCCCTTTAATCAAGCAGCTTCTCCAAATCATCCTACTGAACTCTTTTCAGGAACAGTTCTGACTCCTAGTTTTCACACACTGCAGATATTCAGTGGGATGGTCGTGGGACTGCCTGGCAGAGGCACCCAGCTTCAGAGACAAGGTTTAAACTGCTCTGGGGTTTATCCAGCACTCCTGGGAACTCATTACCTGCAGGACACCAAATTCCAGTTCTTCCATTAGCAAAAGGGTATTTTGCCAACAGAACTGGGCACCAGTATCCAGACCACTCAGCAGCAAAGATACTGGTGATCTAGAATGGGGTCCCTTCTGGTAGGATTTGGATGGGACCTGAGGAGCTGACAGGACTACAACTCTTTTTCTGTTTTTTCTCCTTTTTTATTTTTTTTGGTTGTTTGTTTTTTGGGTTTTTTTGGGGGTTGGGTTGGGTTTCTTTGGTTTGCCATATCCAAAGCTTATTTTTTACCGGTCATCCGAAAAAAAACTTGAGTTACAGCTTAGGTATATTTTTGTTTCTGGACAAATCTCCAAGAGCCGTCGCTTACTCCCTTCATTCAGCATCACACTTCACTTAAGTGACTTTTCAGATCTAAGCCTGTATGGAACTGACTGTAGTATTTTATCCTCACTGTGAAATATTCTTCACTTTTCTGACACCAACTAGTCTTGAAATGCTGTAAAAATGCTGACAGAAGAAATACCAGAGAACGGTTTCAAAAACCTTGTGAAGGATCGGTAGGTCCAGAGGTGTTTTTTCAGCACAAGAACAGCTGGGGGACATTTAAAACCAAACGAGAAAAAATTCTAGAGGACACAGAAGATTTAGTGTATTCGAGGGAGTCACCAACATGAAAGGTAACATATTTTGGTGGAGGCTGGAGGGGACAGGATCTGATGGACAGTATGTCAGCCCTATAGCAGGAGCAGGGGGGCAGGCAGCACTGCTGGAACATGGGGAAAGCAATGAAATGAGAAAGGTAAATGAAGCGAAGTGTAGCATCAGGCAGAGGCCCCAACATCACAAACACGGTCACAGTGTACAGTCTCATAGATCCCCTGAGTTTTACATTGAAGAGAAGTGACAAAATCATCAGGAGAAAAATGAGAATGACCAGCAGAAGCCTGAGGAGGAACAGTGTGAGAAGGGAGTCAAAAACACTAAAGAGCTGCCTGAGGTTAGTGCTACTGGACTACGATTTATGAAGGGATATATTCAAAACTACCTCAAAGGTTAAATGTGAAGCTTGGACAAGAGAATGAGAGAAAAGAAAACCTTCAAGAGTCCAAGATGTAAGCAAGATATGTGGCATGTGCTGCTCAGCTAGTACAACTGCACTGGGAAGCTGAATTCCTGAATGGCAGCTCTTTGTTTTGCTGTCCTGAAGTGGCACTCCCAGTCATGTCTTTGTCATTTGAACCCTGGTGGCTTCCACTCCTACAGCACCTGTACTACAACAAAGGAAGAACCCCTAAAATAAGGCTGTGGAATGTTCATTAAACAGTCTTCCAGGATTTCATTTTCACATGTAAGCACCAGTCCACGTACATGCTTACACGTAGAGGTGCATATACACGTACACATTAGGTTGCATTTTCTTCTGCTCATCAGAACTCTTAACAATGTTATTTAGTTGCGTTTAAAGTTTTTCTTAGAAATCCAGATGAAGATAAAAGTAACTTATGCAAATATGTCCCACAGTCTCTCTTTGGAGACCAAAGTGGCACTTCTCAGTCTCCCAAATAAAAGTCCCAGTAGAGTTAGATTTATAAAACCCTCTCTTATTCAGGCTTTTCCTAAGTCATTACTGCATTCCGTAAGAAACCATTCACCTTTCAAAGCAAGTGGTCCTGCAGGTTCTTTCCTGGACCCACATCCCAGGTTTCTCCTTTGCCTTCATCCAGCTGCATCAGCAAGAGCCTTGTCCACCTAAGATTGCACTTTGTGGCTCCTGAAGGGTGAAATTTGTGGCCAGATAGTTTAATTTTGCACCTTCTACAATTATGGGGATTGTTCTGCTTTTAATTCAAATCATATAGCCCTTTTTCACTTAGCTTTGTTACATCTTTAATTACGACCTTAGGTTGAGGTGGTATAATTTTACTTTAAGAGTTATGCCAGAACTCAAGTGCTGACATCTCCAGGGTTCATAGAAATTGCAGGGATCATAGAAATTTAACTTGATAATTACCTCAATATTTCAAGTCAGAGAAATCACTGTATAAAATAATTATGGGTTGTTGTTTTTCCAAATTCACTTTGTGGGTTTCTGTAGGTTACTGCACGTTACAATATATGAAGTTAGATAGATATAAAAACAGAGATAGAGAGATAAAATATACTTAAATACAAGATTATTCAACCAGATGGCTAAGGAATGCCAAAAGACAAAGAGAGACAGCTCTTTTAAATGTATAAAACACCAAATAGCACATTCTCAGTTAAGGAATGCTCACATCAAGGATTCTTTTTCAGCACATCTTCAGCCACAGAAGTTTCTTTCCCCATGGGACTTGTAAAGATTGGCACAAATTGGAGCAAAAATATCCTTTGTACTCTTCTGTCACCCATATAAATTCCCATTTACTAACAGAAGGACTCTTAGCCAGCTCTTCAACATGTTCCTTGGCACAATTATGGTGATTCAAGCTATAAGCTACTGCTTGCTAAGGTTTTCTTTCTTTAATTTTAAAAGAAGTGATTAAGAAAGACCAAAAGGGAAATATTTTAAGATACCATAAACTGATTCCCTTTTGGGGGGGTATTTTTCCCCTTCAAAACACCAATGCTTTTGTTATCTTTTGCACATAAAGATGCAGAAAAAAAAAAATTACTTGGCATGATTTCCATCATGTTGATTCTTCTGGGTTCTCAAATATTATGATCCATGGAAAGTCTGGATTCATGCTTACTTCTACTCTTCATTAAGTCAGTTGTAGTTGAATTGCTGGTAGGGCAGGCTGCTGATACAGTAGGTGGGCATGCTGAATAAAATACATACCACAGCTGTACCTGCACTTGTCAGAGAGCCAACCTGCTTTACGCCAGTCTGTTCTCCACTGCTTCCTGGTCATAGCCCATCTGTTTCTGAATTCATAAAATGCTGAAGAACACAAATATCCGAACCTATTATAGGTAACATGCTTCAATTAAATTCTGATTGTGGAGCTGTGCTTAACAGACTAACATTGGTTATGTATCTCTTTCAAATTTGTCAATAAAATAAACACCCGTCCGCAGATATTCCGATGGAATTCGGAGGCTTTTCTATGTAGCGGCTCCTGCATATGGTGCACCTGGCCAATATTCTTGCAGTTGCAAACAAAATCAAACCCAAAAACAACCTGCCAAGACAGAGTATGGAAGGTTACTAAGACAGATTAGATAAAAACCTACATATAGGGAGAGGTTCCACAGTTGGAGCCCTTACAGGTGAAGTAAGCCAGACAGCTATTAACCTGAAGTACCAACAGCTTAAAGGAGTGCTTTGCATTTCAGTTGGATTCAGTGATAACATAGAACGATAGTGTACACAGAAATGATTACACTAATAAAAGTTTACCATGTACACATAATTTTTGCACTGGGGGTGAAACACTCAACTTCACAGGGTCAGTTTTCATAAAAGCTACGATTTAAAGGAACTCAACAGGCTGTCAATAACTGATTTAATAGGAACAGACTTTAAACAGAAAAAGTAGGTGAGGGATATATCCCCAGGAAATTTGCTGAGGATACCTACAGTACCTATGATTAAACTATCTGTCCTCTGGATGTCATCATTGCTCTTTTTATATGCTGTTGGTTAAAGATGCATTTATGTAGAAGATAACTGCAGTCCTAAGGAAGCTGGCTTGGGTGCATTATTTTTGGTAGCTCAGTGCATTTCTAATTAGAGCTGAATTCACAAAAGAGTGAGGTCCATACCATTACTATTTATAATCTATAATGAAACTTTTTCTATAATGTAATGCAAAAAAAATTTTAAAAAATGACCCGACCCCCTGTGCACATTTCATTTGATGAGAACTCACATCTCTGCTTCAGGAAGCACTTTATGCCTCTTCACAAAAAATTTGCATCTTTCCATATGTGCAGCTGAGACATAGCTGCCAGTCAGCAATAGCGTTTGCAGTATTTGCAAAAATCTTTGCTTTAATCCGGAACCAGAATTTAAAATTTCAAAATGAGGTGCTCTTTTTCTCTGGCAAGGGAATACCCCATTAGCACGGATGCACCAGAGCAGAAAGGCAAAATTTGGAATACACCTTACTGTGATAAGATTGACCCTGAAAGATTTGATAGAGAAAACAGACCAAAGTGTGGCACTGCAGATATTTCCCACATTCTTACAAGATATTTTTATAAGATATTACAGCAAAACAGCCCAAGTAGAAGCAGATTCTAGGCTGAATCATTCTCCCGGCATGAGGTGTGCGGTTGAATTCAAACCTTCTCAGTACCTTTCAAGTCCAGATGAATCCAAAGACAAGGAGGGGGCTGTCCTGGAGTGCTGGGTCTGCTGGCAGGTGGTGGATGCTGAACCAGCCCAGCCAGCCAGGGAAGGAGACTGTCACCTTTGCACTTCTTTTCTTACGCTGTGCCAAATGTTTCTCGGCTGCTGTCAGCAACCATCCTGAAACACCTGAAACAGTGTCAATTTTAGCAGCCTGGGGACCACTCCAGAAGTCTCAGAAATACAAGTATGATGTCCTTCTCCCTTCTGCACGGCCATTGCACACAAAGTGAGTTGTCAGAGAGCTACACTGCATCAAAAAACCCTCCAGCTTTCACAGAGGAATTACTACAGAGCTTTCAGAGAGAGATGATGCCCAAGTTGTACAAGTTAAGGTTTAACATATACCTTCTCACCAATAAACCCTCCTCACTCACCGAATTGACTGAGAGGCAGGTGGATAGGTGCTCCATTCCCATCTTTATCCAAAATATTAGTTAGACAGCATTCAGCAAATCACACTTAAGTCTACAAAGGGGACCTAGACCGAGCTTGCAAGAAACAGAGCCTTTGAGCTTCAAGCCAGCAAAGCTAGAGGTACTTATAGCCTGTTAATTTTCTGTGTGTCTGTGATTTTGGAAACACTCAGAAGCCTCATGCTGTTAGCAAAGCTGAACAACTCAGCATTTTTTTCATTCCTCAGCCTTGGGAGGATCAAGTTTGATAGTCTTCTAAGTGGTTCATAGGTGGAGCAGAATGAGTTAGGTGACCTAACTTACCTTTCTTTTAAGGAAGAGGTGAAGGGTTCTCTCATCCTTATGCCCAGTAGCTAATAGTTAGCACATCAGCTTCTGAGGGAAAAGACCATTTTCAGGGGTCCTTACTTCTATTTAAAGTGAAACAGAGCAACAGGTGACAGAACAGGAATAAATGACAGTCTGCTGGGGGTCTGTGTGCTTCTCAGCAAAGGTCAAGCAAAGTCCCTCCACCTGCTTGCCACACCATCAGGACCTGGGCCAACGCAGACTTGAACATGCCAGGCATTAGCCCAGTATTGACAGGCTCCAGCTTTGAGGAAGGCTCATGGGTTTGGACATACCAATGTGTTACTGTGGCTTCATGGCTTCTGGACCACAGCCAGCCTGGGTTTCATCTGGGACACAGACTCTGCCCCTCCAGAAGCTTCATATGCCAAAAGGGCTGTGTGAATATCTCCATGAATCGTCACAGAGCCACCTCCCCTTGGAAGATGTGCTCTTTATTTTCACCATGTCGTCTCTTCCTGAACTACCCAATATTTTCAGGGGGGCTGTGCCAATTCATTTATTACAATCAGTTCACCATTTTGTAGCGAAGTATGAGGCAGCATTATTAAAAGATATATTTCGGGATGTTCATTCTATTGTTTTTAAGCATCCTCTGGAGTTGTGAAAACATGGTTAGAAAAAATAACTTCAATGTGCTGCCCCATTTCAACGCTGGAGTTTTGCCTTGCATGTTAATGTGTATGTTTTCATGCCTCAGCTACACTAACTGTACTCCTTTCCTGTTTCTATTTATTTTGGAAGCAATATATGTTTACTAAATCAGTTGAAAAGTGTTAATGATCAGTTCATAGAATACTAATGTGGATTCAAATTACTTTCACATGAATCAAGACAAATTAAAAAATACTATTTGATCATAAACTGCTTCAAATCCATGTCACAAGAATTCTAAGATCTTGAAGCAAAGATTTCTTTTTTTTCTGTTTGGTTAAGATCTCATTAGATATTTAAATTGATCAAAAAGGTGTGGGGACAAGAACACATGGATTATCCATGGTTCATGTAACAAAGAGAATGGATAAACTCTGTGTCTGTGTGTAAGCGTGGTAAGGGGGAGGGTATCAAAACCAGTTGCACCACAAGCAGTGTCTCTTCCATGTGCCTGAGAAGGAAGAAAGGGACATGTAAGTGCAAGCAAAAGAATTGTGACATGGGTACAAGCCAGCCCTGACTGGTAGCATATTATTCAGCCCTGAGAAATACATGTGAAACCTGGTGACCTGGTAACCTACATGGACAGTGGCTCAAAATGTTTACAACAGAAATTTTTATTGCATCTCATAGAATTCACTGAAATTGAAGCGTACTCCAAAGATGAACCAATTTCGGTGACACTTCAGCTTGATCCTGTCTCGATCTGAAACGTGGCTCTGTTTCAGAACTGCCTTTCAAGTGTGGCTAACAGTCTAAAGGCAGGAACTTCCAAACTATGAAATTCCTACAGGTTTTAGTCTGGAGGAGAATAACCCAATTTAGTGACCTCCACTGGGGAAAAGCAGACAAGTCAGATGCTGCAGTACACGTGCTGGTTGGGAGCGGTGTGCTAGCTAAGAGCATATGCCATGCCCACTGGCCATACCTACTGACAGGTGACAAGGAACACACAACCTCTGGCAAGCCAGGCTTCATAGTTCTGCTGCTCACAGAAAGCCTTTGTCCCCCCTATCTGTTAAAATCTGCCCTTTTGCAGGCTCTCAGAAGTTGTAAGTTAACCTCTTAGTGCTTTATCACACAGGAATACACGTGCAAAACACTTCCTACGTGGATGCATCATGATAATACAGACGGTGGCTTTGCTGAGCAGGTCACACGAGCATCACTGAGCAAATCAATATTGGAGGGTAAAACCAGCTTTGCTGGGTAAACTCAGCTGTACCAGGGCACTTGCCAGAGCCCAGTGCAGTGAAGATGCACAGGCAGAGCAGCCTGTACTGTAGTACAGACCAGTACTGGGCACAACGATCTCCTTTTGCCTTTTGGTATCAAGCAGAAGTTCACACTAATCATTGCATGTGCCTTGTATGCTGACCCATGAGGGGCTAGTGGACACTAAGAACTTATCTCTGCTTATCTTCTCCTTATTCATGAAGGGCAAAAACATTTCCTTAGCCATGGTTGTCCTGAATTGTCTTTTAGTAATGTAAGGCTGGATGTCAGGCTGGGTTTGCCTCCTCCACTATAATTCCGTAGAGACCAGGTAGAACATTCAGCTGTTCCTTTACTCTTTTATTTTCTTTTTTCTTTTTCTTTTTTTTTAATATATACAGAAATTTACTTTATCATGGATATTTTATGCATGACAATTAAGACTCATCTAGGAAAATATTGGAAGGAATAAGCTCTCCAACCTACTCCGTTTCATTCAAGACAATTTTATCTAACCAATTTTTAACAAATTTAAAACATTGCCCACATCTACTCTAGCTATGAGGCACTGGTAATCAAGTCAAGCACCATTGACTATGAGAATAGTGAACTGTATAAAATGACTTCTCAGCATTATGTAGTGTCAGAGCACGATTTAAATAACACGTTCATTATTCAAGGTCTCATAATTCGTACATACAGAAATAGATACAGGGAGATGAAAGAGGCTTTCAAGCCTTCAACAGTTAAATAAATAAGCAACCTGTATCATTACAACTGTACTGTACATGCTTTAAATACCTGATAGGTTGTTGGAAAGCCTTTTTAAAATGAAATGCAATAATACAAAGTGCTAATTTAAGATGAGAGATGCACATACAGTGGTGACGGCTGTTAGATGTTGATGTTGCTTTTAAAGGAACGAACAGAAGGTTTGAGAGAAACTGTGCTTTCTGAGTAGGAATCTCAGACATTATTATTATGTTGATGTACAAAAGGGCTCTTACAATTGCAATCACAGAAATCTAATATTAAAATCATGCTCTTTTCTATAATTTTAGAGGATGTCGGTGTTTGTTCCTGTGCAAGGTGGAATTTATTGCAGAGGTTATTGTCCCGATTTTCATATGCATTTAGAAGATTTCAAATTGAAATTGTTGCAATCACATTCTACCTGACACTTCTGGTAGGAGCAGAATTGAACAAGAGTATTCTACAGTTTTTTTAATAGTACTCAAACCCAGTCTCAGAGAATTTCCTGTAGCTCAATAATTTCATGTTATACCTAGATGAATGTGATTTACAAAATATAAATATGATGGGACTATTTATACAGAGGTAAAATTTATAAATATATTAACCTGAGCTGTTTATAAGCAATTTTAAAATAAATTTACCAGTTTAGTACTGTCTTGTGTGTTTTGTAAAAGACCGATAAATTTGACAAAAACTATTTCTTTCTAACTATGAGGGCAGTAAGACAATTGAGCGGGTTGCCCACTTGGGAAGAAGGGTGGCTGCCCCATCCCTGGAAGTGTTCAAGGCCAGGCTGGAAGAAGCTTTAAGCAACCTGATCTAGTTGAAGTTGTCCCTGACAAGATGAACTAGATACTCTTTAAAGTCCCTTCCAACAGAGACAATTCTATGTGTCTACGATTCTATTTAACAAAGACAAACCAAATGACATAAAATATGAACACAAAAGAAAAAAACAACCAAGTTTCACCCATCAATTCCTGCCAAAGCAAAAGAATTTCAGAAGTCTTTCCTACACCTGACACTTGCCCACTTGGGCCCTGTTGTCTGTGCCTGCTGCATTTAAATTGTGAGTGGGAGATGAATTTACCCATGCTGTTAAGCATCAAGTATCTCAGCAGAAAACAGTTTCCCTCCTTTTCTGAGGAGGTCTATGTCTCTAGACAGAGCCAGGGCAGACAGTTGTGTTCCCATCCTCACTGAGGAACAGATAAGAAACACTGTCCTCTTCTGACTGACACTGGAGCAAGCCTTTCATTTGGAGACCTGGCATTTCTGAGGCATTTCTGAGCTTACTGTTCACTCACTGTTGACCTCACAAAGCAGCCTTCCCAAAGGAAAACACTGTTTCCCTCACCTCAGAACGCACAGGAAGGTCCATGTGTTCCTCTTTCTGAGTAGTCCTCCCCAGACATCCATTTACCACTAGGGCAGGGATTGAAAGTATTCTTGATGCCTTATAAAGCTTTGTTTTACCATTTGCCATCTTCATTGATACTACAAGCCTTGCCCTTTGTCTTTCAGTCGCAGACATGGAACTGTGGCCTGCCTACATTATTCCCTGTGTTTCAACAAATTCTATTGCCTTGCCCAGTCCATACAACAGCCAGACAGCTTGGAATCTCTCCACTGCCCTTTCCTAACTTTCTTCCTTTTATTTCACCATAGCACCTGGAATTTTCTCTATAGTTTTGCCCTAGCATTATTACCACACCATATCCTATATGGAAAACATCCTCTCTTTCTTAGTACTCCTCAGTGTTACCAAGCTAGTGAAGCTTTAATCCAGTCTTTAGGCATTTCTACCATTGGTTCATGGCAAAACCTCATGTAGAATTTCTCTTCCACATGGATCACTTCTCCATACACAGTCCTTCCTGAATACTTGTTCATGACTAAAGGGGAGATATTTCATATTTACTAACGGATAAGAGCACACACAAACTCTCACCTACTCCAGCAGGTCTTGCAGTACCTTGCTTATATATTGTTGTTTTACTTCAGCATCTCAAAACACCTCCTGCCAAACATAGATGCTTCACAGTACCTTCTAATCCCCCCCTGGGAATTCCTGGTGCAATTCATCTGCACATTTGGATGCTGTTCACCTTCCTCTGTACACCCTGATTTCCTCTAGTAGAAAAACTTGACTGTGTGTAGGGAGGATGCTACTATACTTTCCACAAAGTCCCACAGACTGAATGGTCAGGAGATCGTGATTCCAGACATACTGTGGAAAACACTTTCCCTATAGGGCACCAGCAAGTACCTTAGTGCTGGTGTAAACTGGCTTTACTGAGGTCAGCTGGACTGCAGGAAGTCGCAGTGGATTTGGCATTTTGCATCATCTGGCTATTAAAAAAACCCCACTCAGTGAGCATATCCCGTGTCCCTGTGTTTCCTCTGCTGTCTCTGATGCTCTCTTGGGTAGCTGGGCTATGCACATGAACGTATCCCTGTTGGCCAGGCTCAAATCCATCCCTGCCCCATGTCCTGTCTTTGAGCTATTAGTAGGAGATTCTTAGAGGACAAGAATAAGAAACAGAACAAATCAGAAATCCCTGTGCATCTCTCAGCTTCCAGCAATCAGCTGCTCAGAGAACTTTGAACCAGAGTTTGCCACAGTAGCATCATGTTAATAGTCCCCCATGGACCTATCGTCAGTAATACATCTTATTTTTTCGAACTTGTAACATCCTGTGGAACGAGTTCCACAAAATAATTATGCCCTGCATGACAAAAGTTTGTTTTAAATTCCCTGTGTGACTATAACATTGGAACCCCCTTAGGTCCTGTATTGTCAGAAACAATGCATTAGTCACTCCCTAATCACTTTCTCCATGACACTCATTATTGTGCACATCTCTGTCTTTTTCCCCTTAGTGTATCCTCTGAAGGGTCTAGATTATTTACTCTCTCTATCTGTTATATTTCCCTGTACCTTCCTATCCCTTTGAAACACAGAAATCAAGCAAATAAAGGATGGAAGAGAAGGCACATTAGAAATGTCTGTGACATAGATTTTAACAGTTTGATTTGACTTGCTTTGGTTGGGACTAAATTGTACTTCACAAGTAGACCACCAGCACAAAAACCCAAATAAAAATTAAAATAGCTTTGGCTAGCAAATGGTTGTAGTAATAAATAGACTAGTTCTTCAAGGAATGAAGTGAAACAAAACAATAAAATAAACAGGTGGAAGAAAAAATAATCACAAGATAATTTCCAAAACTAAAGAGCCAGTTCTTATCCCCAACATCTAGTGAAAGCTCCTTTGCTCTGGGAGAAAATTCCTGAGGTTTACCACTTCGGGGGAATGAAAAATAAAGGGAAATGCAGAGTTGACTCTCAAGGTCTCTGTGATACAGCAGACAATTGCATCTGCTCTGCTATTGACCCTTTGAACAGGGTTTCAGAAAATCTATGCATTTAAGAAACACTACATGACAGCTTATTACTTCCTAGAACTGTCACATCTCTGGCTGCAAGTGACTCAGCTGAACAAATATCAGCTCATACATTATCATGTATCTGTGAGCAACAAGATTGGTTTTCTTATGCATGGTCAGCACAACACTTTTTCTCTTCTGAAGGAAAAAAAGAAAAAAAGATATATTTAGGCTGAACAGCTCAGTATTTTCATAAAATGCTTCTCGAAGCAGCTGCACCTCTGGACAATTAGAAAGCACCTGTATAAGAATTTGGGCTCCTCAGCAGTGCTTGCTTTGTGCTGGCAAACTCTGCCATTCCTCTCTAATGCCATTCCTCTCTGCCATCTCTTCACTAAGACAAAGAATGATTGCAGTCACAATTAGCCAAGGGGAGGCAAAATCCCAGCAAGGATGCGACAGCCTTCAGTGCCTTCACAGGCTGAGTCTCCCACAGCCGATGTGACCATTGCACAACTGCCTTGTTCTCACATGCTTTTTTCTTACTCTTTTTTTTTCCCCAGTGAAACAAAAATTTCTCATTAAAAAAAAAAAAAAAGGCTTAAAAAAAAGGCTTTTATACAGCAGCCAGTAACCAATTTAACAGCCAATAATTGAGGCAGCTTCACTGGGATCTGGAATGGCCTTCTAACTAAGAATTAGTACCCTTAATGACCTATAGAGTTAAGCACAGCCCCTGTGCAGGTGACAGAGACCCAGACAAGTTGTCAATAATTATGCAAGAACATGCTCCCACATAACCTGCCCAGCGTAACTGAAAGCATTGCTCTTTTCTTTGATCTTTTAAGTCAGTGGATATTTGGATATTCTTCGAGGAAACACTAATGTGCCAAGTCTCCTCTGTTATCATTAAGAAAACATTAAACAGGTTAAGCAGGTGCCTCTTGCTCTGCTGGCTTTACTAATCTAAAAGTGCATCTGTCAATTGACAGGCAGCTATCGCAAAATCCACGAAATATGTGTGTGAAAACAACTTCTTTCCCTATGCTTCCAATTAGGGATGCTGTTACTTATTCGTTACTTAAACAATGTTTCAGATTCCTTCTCAAGCAATACAGAACTTGCACCTCACCCCAGTGAACATCCACCCCACAGCAGATGCAAACCCCAAGTGTTGCCATTTCCTAAGGGTAAAATGCACCCGGCTGGACTCCAGGGCCCTCCTGCCATCCAGGCTACCTCAGATTCATGTTATGGGTCCAAACCAAGAAGAATGACTTGCTATCTGTCGAAGGCATCCAGCCAGAGGCTTTTGACTTCCACACATTCTTTCCTTCCTTCTTGCTCTCACCTTTAGAACTGAGCACAGTTGTTTTATCCCACAACAGCTACGGGATGGACAAGGGATCAGACCCAGCCAGTACGGGTTTAGGAAGGGCAGGTCCTGTCTGACCAACCTGATCTCCTTTTACGATAAGGTGACTCACCTGGTGGATGAAGAGAAGGCTGTGGATGTGTCTACCCGGACTTCAGCAAAGCCTTGGACACCGTCTCCCACAGGACACTCCTGGAAAAGCTGGCAGCCCATGGCTTGGACAGGGCACTTTGTGCTGGGTCAGGAACCAGCTGGAGGGCCGGGCCCAGAGAGTGCTGGTGAATGGAGCTGCATCCAGCTGGGATCTGGTCACTAGTGGTGTCCCCCACAGATCAGTGCTGGACCCAGTTCTGTTTAATATAATTATCGATGATCTGGATGATGGGATTGAGTCCACAATTGCAGATGACACCAAGTAAGGGGGCGTGTTGGTCTGCTGGAAGGCAGGAGGGCTCTGCAGAGGGACCTGGATAGACTGGAGAGATGGGCTGACTCCAATGGGATGAGGTTCAACAAGGCCAAGTGCCGGGTCCTGCACTTTGG
>JAYRBT010000177.1:2109685-2156476 GCA_036023395.1 Myiotriccus ornatus
TCGGTCTCTTCTCCCAGGCAGCTCTCAGTAAGACAAGAGGGCATGGTCTTAAGCTCTGCCAGGGGAGGTTTAGGTTGAATATTAGGAAAAGTTTTTTACAGAGAGAGTGATCAGACATTGGAATGGGCTGCCCAGGGAGGTGGTGGATTCTCCATCCCTGGAGGTTTTTAAGGTGAGACTGGATGTGGCACTGAGTGCCATGGTTTGGTAACCAGAGCAGTGTTGGATCAAGGGTTGGACTTGATGATCTCGGGGGTCTTTTCCAGTTGGTTCTATGATTCTGTGATCAACAGAACTGTGCTGATTCGAAAAATAGGCGTCCTCAGGCCAGCCTAACTAGATTAGCAAGCCAGTACTGGCAGGCCAGTCATGGTGTGAGGAGACAAAATCATAGAATCATTTAGGTTGGAAAAGACCTTTAAGATTGAGTCCAGCCATTAAGCCAGCACTGCCAATTCCACCACTAAACCATGTCCTTAAGTGCCACATCCACATGTCTTTTAAATACCTCCAGGGATGGTAACTCCACCACTGCCCTGGGCAGCCTCTTCCAATGCTTGATAACCTTTTGGTGAAGAATTTTTTTTTCCTAATATCCCATCTAAACCTCCCCTGGTGTAACTTGAGGCTGCTTCCTCTTGTCCTATTATTATCACTTTGGAGAAAAGACAGACATGGAAGATGACGTCTCTTCTCTGGCAGGGAATTTTTAAGAGACTTTAACAGAACTCGTTCACAGAGTATGGTGATGGGAGATGGCAAAGAAACCAGTCTTCATGCTGTCTTGTGGCACAGAATATACAGTAATGCAAGGAAGGAGGAGAAAAAAATTCTAGTAACCATCTGAATGTAGGTGGTCAGGGAAAGGGCTTAAATACAATCTTCAGATGGCAAAGGTGGCAAAAGCAGCTTTTCATCTGGACAAAATGAAGGAGCTACAGACACAGAGAAATTCCCAGAGTGGAGAAGGACCATTTGGATTAGGAACTCTAACTAAGATGATTCTTTGGACAAGTTACCATAGGTTGGAATAAATGAAAAATGTTGAAAAATGAGAGCATAATGCCTAGTCAGTAGATGGGAAGCATATTTTTTTAACAAGCTGACATAATTTTTTCATTTGTCAAAAAATTCAGTTGTAAAAAATAATTGCATTTATATTTTGAGTTCATATTTTTTAAAAGTTTTTGCATTACGTTCTGTTAAAGAACAACATAACTCAAATTTTTTAAAAGCAAAACGTATTAAAAACTGTCAAAAGCACTTGTTATTGGTCATCACATCTGAATATGGGTGTATCAAATAGTATTCCCAGTGTTTCTATTATTTTTTTAAAAATGCCTTTTGACTACATTCAAAACAGGAATTATAAAAATATTTTTATCTGTCCAGGAGAGAAAATACTTCAAATATTTTAAATTGGCTACTTTAAAGATATGTAATGGAAAAACATTCGTCAAATAACCAATGGAGAGATTGGGATTGGTCAGTTATAACGTGCTATTTGAATCAGCTTGTAAAATGAAGTAATATTTTAAAAAAGGTTTTAATACAGGCAGACACAAAGTCAGATGTGTCAGAAGAGAGAATGTAGGTCACACTAACAACACAGAATACCATATCCTGAAAGGCAGTGACACTGAAAAGGACTTCAGAAAATCAATTTACCATGAATTCCCTATGCAATCTATGGGCTAAGGTTAATGCAATACTTGCATGATTATGCAGGAGACCATGATATTACAGGTATGTATCACTGATGCGACCATCATGGCTCTGTCCAGTTCTGGTATCCAATCTTCAAATAATGATAATTCTGGAATACTGCAAGGGAATCAAGAATGAGTCACTAAATAATTTGAAATTGTGGAAGCCTTACCTGTGCATAACATACTGCAGGTGACCACCCCCAGGAAAAGGGCAGGGATAACTCACCACAGTGTCAGTGAAGCGCTGGGAAGGGCAAGTCCTGACACCAGTGGACTTGCAATTAGGGAGCAAAGCCACAAATGTAAGTAATTAAGAAAGAGAAGGTAGACAAATTCATGTTGGAAAAAAAAAATTGTGTGTTCTTTTAAAAAGCAAAGTAAGGGTTAGGTTAAAATTAAGTGCTTGAGAGCACTGGATATAATAAGCTGATGTCTTTTCAGTAAGAATGAGTGCCCTTACAAAAGATACACTGCAGCTTGTCTGGGACCTGGGGCTGAAATCACATGACTGGCATGATACAAGAAATAACACTAGATGTCCTGAATAACCATAAAGCCTCAAAATCATAATACATTCACTAGAGTATGAATATTTTGACACAAAGAGGAAGCAGAAATCAAGGAAAAATAAATGTTATGTTTACATGGTCAGCTGTTTACCAGATAGCTTTCAAAGCGGAGGAACCCCCAGCAGGTGAAACCAAAACAAAAATATACATGCTACTGTCTTTAAAAATGCAAGAAAGAAATTAGGTCTGGGGAAAAAAAAATTTTTTTGACTGTTTGCTTGTGAAAAAAAAGCAACACTTTCTTTCATACACACAGAGGCACATGGCCAAGAAGCAGAAGGATTGATTGAAGGAGGGACAAATGAGTATTTAAGGATGATGTGTTCAAAGATCCCAAATATTTTATTTACACCTGTATTCAAAAGAGGATTTTAAGCTGTCATTTCAGCACATTGTTCTCCCATGTAAGGAAAATAAATCAATATTAAAGACTGTTACCAAGGCAGTAAGTGCTACAACATTTGCATTTAGGAGCAACAGATCTCCAGAACTGGCTTGTGTGCATGCAAATATTTTCAAGGAAGTGTCGAAGGAACTAATTAAAAATCCCTACATCCTTGCTCATTACCATCAGCTGCTGGAAAGCTGCAAGCTGCTATGTGAGTATTAGCTTTAAAAAACATGTTGAGCTAGCCTTGAAAATTTCAGCCTAGTAAACTTTACCACCAGGAAAACAAAACTCTCAAAATAAAAATAAAGTATGAAAAGAACCAGACTGTCATTATATAAAAGAGTGAGAATAGTGCAGAGTTTCAGAAAACAAAATAAGGCTCAGAATGTAACCAACTGTCTCAAGTACAAGCATATCTGATTAATCTACTGCTCTTTCTGAAAACAGCTGATAGCCCTCATCACAAAAAGTGACAAAGGGAACAAAACCAACTTGGGAAGTAAAAATCACCAAAGAAGAAGAAGAAGAAAAGGCTTTCAACTGCTTTGACAATGAGGTGACTCAAAGAACTGTGTTAGGTACAGCACTGTTTAATATGTTAGCAAACAGGAGAAGGGGCTTAAAAATCCAGCCGATAACATTGGAATTTGATACAATTATTGAGGCTTGTCCAATATCATGAGAATATTAGGAACCACTTCTGAAGGGCCTAATAGACTAACTAAATAAGCAAAGTGATGGCAAACGAAGGTCAAGGGGGAGAGAGACATGTGAATGCATATTGGAAAGAATTTCTCCCATGCATCTGTGCTAAAAGGCCAGCACTGCCACCGCCTTCGAGCTCATACAAAACCGTGTTTGTGGGTAGTGCTATTGACGGGGCTGGAGGAGCTCTGCAAGGAAACGAAACGCTCGTCTGGATCAGGACCTCCGCTGAATCTGTGACCGTTGTGGGGGGAGGTGGGACGGAGTGAAACCGTGGGCAGCTGGCCGACAATCTGTCCATGTGCAAGAGCAGGCAAAGAAATAAAGCAAAACAAAATATGTTCCTTCTGCTTCACCATAAACAACTCGGCCACGAAAAGAAAGACGAGGTGCAGACTAAGCCAGGAAACAGCGAGGCCATTACAATTCCATTTTGTAAAGGAGTGATTTGGCCTTTCTGCTCAGCATAGCCCAAGGAATTGCAGAAATGAAATGGGTCCCAGAAGAGGCCACAGAAATGATTAGCTTGCTGAGGAGAGAGCAGAGGGAGGCTCACCCCCGGTGACGCATCCGTCCGCTCCCTGCAAGAGCCGAGCTGGGATCAGGAGACCCTGGTAAGGAGCTGGAGCAAATTACCCCGGGGAATTACCCCGGGGAGCCGGGAGGGGTCGGAGGAGGTGCGTGGTGGAGTCACGTTTTCCTGCAGTGCTCCCAGCCCCTGTGGAGAGGGCTTGCCCCAGGGCGACTGCAAGCCCTCACGACCCCAGAATGGGCATCAGAACCCCACTGAGAGGACCACAGCTCAGAGAGCTGGGCTGGCACGGGTGTCTCCATCCTCTCATGCAAGAGAGACCTGCCAGCACAGGAGATTTTGAAGCCAGGGTAAGGGCCAAATGCCTTAAGCACTCCACTACCGTAGCCGAACTCCAGAGATTCTGGAATAATATTGGCTTAATTTATGTGAAAGGGGGACTTTGTGCAAGCCTGGATGTCTGACTACACAGCAAGTTGTAAGATTAAACAAAAAGGTTCTATCTCCATAATGGAAAAAATAACATTTTATCATAACTAAGTTTCTGAAGATGTTAGTGACAAATCACAAATAGTTCAGTATTTTCTGCTATAACAAGCAGATACAGAACAGAGCAAGAAAATATCTGTGTGTTTCACATTACGCTTTTATGTACTGTGCGCTGAGCTCGCCCAAGAGCTGAACATCATTTGATTTGTGCCTAACAATAAATAGAAAAAGGATTGCCAATTAAGAATGTGGGGCAGCTATTTTTAACGAAATGTTTTTAAACTTTTGGCTAAGTACGAGAGAAAGGCAGTGCCATCTGTCGGGGAAACGCGGCCGGTTCAGGGACGGCGCGGGCTCGGCGCTGCTGCGCCGTGGGGAGAACAAAAGCCCGGTCAGGCTCAGGGACGAGCCCGGCTTGGCGCGGGATAAACTTCTGCTGATGAATAGAGAGAAGAGGTAAAACAGTCCGGATGGATTCACTGTGTAAACCAGCAGCCATCAGGTGTATTTAACACCTTCGTGCTCCTTCTCAGCAGCAGTTTCAAGTGCGCGGAGGTCGGACGTGGGACACGGGGTGATGGAGCGAGGAAGGCAAGAAAACCACATCAGGGTAAATCCACCCCACTTTGGCCACTGAAGCAGCCACGGAAACCTTCCTTTCTTGCCGTTTCATGAGTCAGCACTTTCATCGTCAAGACTTTACACTCAAATTGAAACATGCACGGGAGGAAGACAATCTGAGCTCCACAAAGGGCTAACCTGGCAAGCTGAGGTGGTCTGTCAAGGACTGGGGCTCGGGCAATTTTTACTCAGCATTTCCACACTGCCACTGGTTTCACTTTAAATATGCAGCAGTCAAATGGTTATAGCCAAATGCAGGTTTCAATAGTTGCACTGAATTTGAAAGCCAGTGTATTTAACATTTAAATACACTGCATGCACCTTATGAATTATTTACTGACACCAGCCTTGCCGGAGATGTAGGGATATTCTCACACCCACACATGCACAGCAGCACAAACATATCTAGGTATATCAGCTGAGTCTTCTGGCTAATCATGCTTTTCTGTAGCAATTTACCTCATTGCTATTTTCATTTACAGGTCAGGGTGGGTAGTGGATATCAAATATGGACCTTTTTTTGCCCAGTGAGGGACTGACACATCGGCTAGGATCACGTTGATGGTTATTCAACAGAACTGCAGTAGCCGCTATTTTTGCTCCATTCCCACAGCAGCAATAAAACAGTAGCACAAAACAGAAAGTGACACACCAGATACATTGAACAGCAGCTGCCCTTAAAATCCGAGCAGTCCCCACGGACTGATTTGCCATTTGCAAATGTTACCTTTTTTTTCTCCCCCACCTCTACTAAAGGGGTGTAATTAAAGAAGAGGGGGGAAAAAATGGGATCATACGAGCAGTAAGAGCAAAGAGAAAACAGTGAGAACAAAAATATGTGATCGCGCTCTGGGAGATGAGTGGAAAGGAACGCATCAGTGAGGTGCTTTCTTTAAGAAAAAATTATCATGAATAGCAGATGGACAGGCTCCTGCTGCACTGTCCAGTTCTTGCCTGATTAGTAAAAAAATTCATTTTTTAGTTTACATCAAAGCAAGAAGTTGTCTATGAAAGTCACATAAATAGTGAAAGCACAGGGTAATGTGCCCTTGGGCAGGATTAATGTATAGACAAGCTTTTGGAAAAGCATATTCTTCTTTTTTAAACAGATAAGTGCATTTTGAACAGGAAGTATTTTGTATTTTGAAGCAGGAAGACTTACTTTTATGCTGTTCCATGCTGCCTTGTTTTAAGTATTGCACATCCTAAGATATGGAATGAAAAAAGCACTTCCCTGGTGCCAAAGGGGAGGAGGACTTGAAAGAACACAAAAGTACCATTTAACTTGTAAGAGATGCACTCTGAACATTTGTTCCAGCTGAACTCTGTGAGTGTGCAAAATCCAAGAAACAGAATATTAATCTTTGATGAAGCAAACCTAAAACTGTGTAGGCTTGGATTGCAATCATAATGATATTGTATTCAAATGCCAGGGCTCCTTTCTGAATAAATTCACTTAAAGTATTCTGTGGAGCAATATTTCATGGGCAGACTGAGCTAACCTCCACTTTCAAACTCAAGATGATACACAGACCAACCAGAACCAGAACTGGAGCTAAAAATATTCAATGACCATATCACTGCATAGCTTGTGATAGTAGTCTTTTTTTCATAACATATGTTCACAGATATGTCAGCATCATCTGCTGTCAGACTATGGGCAAATAAAGACTTGCAAGTTTCCCTACATTTTTCACATCTCTGCTTGTTCCAGCAGTAACATTGCCTCCTTGCCTTTTATTCACCATGTCTGGCGTGTTCTAGTAATTCTCTGTCATGCTAAGATCTTGTGCCCTCAATATTTGTTTACTTGGCTTTTTAAAATAGGTGTACATCAATTCATCAATTTGTCTTCTTTTTTTTTTTCTTTTTTTTCCCCCCTCCTATTATCTACATTACATTTATTTCTTCTGATTTAGGAAGGACAGTAATTCCTTTCTATATCCTGCACACACCCTCAACAGTTTAAGACTCGAGTCATCCTTTTATTTAATATCAACAAACAAACCAGCCAAATTTGATCCTAGATGAAAATGTAACTATCAGCATAGTAAAGCTCAGCTGAAAAGGCCTGTCCCCAGTACTTCTAGCCATGGGATCTGGAAATACTTCCAAGCTGCTATGACTGTTCTGCCTGCATGTCACAATGAGCCCCAAGACTTAATCTTCTCTTATTCTTTGATTTTTACTGGGAGAAGGCCAAGGTGTGCAGGTTAGGAACGTGCCAGAGCATGCTATAAAAGGTCTGGATGATCTGAACAATAAGGCACTGGGATTTCAGGGTACAGGCACAGAGTATGATATGGATTTTGCTATCTGCAGCACTGGAATGGGGCCTTTTTTTGCCCAAATTGTAGGAATTTGCAATACAGAAAATTAATTTCCAAAAGGTGAGAGCAAGTAAATATTAACTAAGATTAGTGGCTGGTACCCACTACTAGAATTCTTTCATCACACCCACATAAGCCACAGTTTTTCCTCCACAATCTGTTATTCTATGCAGTCAGGCCTAGAACAGCAAGCAAGGTAAATAAATAAGTGCAGAACTTCGTAAGTCAGTGGAATGACCCCAGCGAGTAAAGACAGAACTGTAGTCAGATGTGCACTGTCAACGTTCACAATGCTCAAAGCCATCCACTAGGAAATTCCATTTGCTTAGGCAAGATATACCAACCACGCAGATTTTAAGGCACTCAGTTAGTTTCCCTGATGCTGATGGGAATTTTAACCTTAGTCAAGGAAGTGTCTGGGCTTGAAGGAGCCTGAAGACACCAATAATCACTAGCAGGTGATGAGTGTCTGTGTTGAATGATCCCATTTAAAATCCTGCCAGGCATCTATTTGCCTCTTCAGCTCCTTAGTTACTTTTGTGTATTTGGCCTTTGTTATTTGGAGAGTCTTTGGTTTATTCTTCTTTCTATAGTCTTTTGTCTTTGAAGGATTGATTTATTGCTATCTGATATGAGCTACATAATCCAACAAAAATGCCTTGTCTCAACAGTTTATAGTTCTGCTTAAGATTTATGTTTCATCCATCCTTCCAAGGAAAGTACTTGCTTTTTCTTCTTTACCATTTTAAATGTTTGCCTATTCAGAAACAAAATCCTCTTCTAGGAAAGGAAATTAACCTAAAGTCTGATTCAATTTAAAGTCTGAGATAGCTCAGTTTTTTGTAACATAAAAAACCATACGTGTTCCCTGCTATCCATGTTGCCCAGTGCACTTTTCCTAATGCCCTTGAATAGTTTCTACCCCTCACTCCAGCTCTTCCTCAGAAATTTCTCATGTTTTTTCCAAACTTTTCTTTTTGTTGTTTCACCTTATTTATAACACTATGGGCAACACAATTTTTGTTGGTTTCACCTTGTCTTCAGCTTTGTCTTGAATCTCTTCCACACCTTGGGACGAGCGTTGTTTCTTTAGCCCATACATAATTGTCTCTTTACTTATTTAATCTCTTACCCATCTCCTTTCACTCATCCTGAAAAGCCCCTTTCTTCAATTCCCTCCTAAAAATGGATTCTGCATGAAAATCCTCATGAAAGCAAATGTTGGGAAAGCTCTTGTAAAAAAAAGATTGTTTCTGATGCAATGATGAATGCTGCAGTTTAACATAAATAGCTATTTTACTTCTCAGTAAACTGTTCTATTAGAACATCACAAACACTCTGCAATGCACATCACTGGTGCACCTTGAAGGCTGCACCTTTGCCACCGAATGCAACACAGATATGAATAGCCCTGAGACCAGCAGCTTTATGCCCACTTGTGCAGGCAATTCAGTCTCCCAGTTGTGGAGTTGCCTGGGGAAACCATGAACTCCGTAGCTCAGTGAGCTGCAAGGATGGGAACTCCAACCAAGGACTTACCACCTCCTTCCAAAATTGCACACTGCCTAAACTATTACCCTGCTTTGGAGCCCTCAGACAGCTGGAGAGTTGTAACATCTTCACAGCACCCTTGTACCAAGGACTGGGATCAAGAACAGATCCTGGTCCTCTAGATCTGAATGTTGAGGGAATCAAAGAGGCTGTGGGAGGAGGGTGGGGGAGAGAAAAGGGGACATGGCCTGGGCTTCTCTCCTGCAGAAGTTCTAGTCCCAGCTCTCAAGTCTGGAAGTATTTTACTCTGGAAGACAGTGACATTAGTACTTCAATATAATCAAAGTATTTTGCAACATCCTCCAGTTCATGGCTACACTCCTAAGTTAATGCATAAAGAATGACATACATGCAGTTTTTGCACCAACAAAACTCACATTCAAAGTCAGAATTCTGCAGAAATTAAAAGCTTATGAAAAAATCAGATGCCATTTATATGGAGCCCTTGACTCATGTATTTAGCTATGCTTTTCTTGCCTCAGGTACTCTTCCTCAAAGGTGTCAGAAGTTCTGCAGCCTCTATGTACCTCAGCAGAAGGCACAGATGCTTGATGTCTCTTAATAATTAACCCACTAATTTTGATGCCACTGCCCTCTGCAGCAGTGCTTACTATGCACAAAATATGATTAAAAAAAAGTCTTTTAAAAATGTTTAATATTATGTTTCATTTCAAACCAAGTATACCCGATTAAGGGAGTCAGTTCAATTCCTCCCACAGTTTGCATCTAAAGCTTTTTGTAATAATCTTCTACAGCTAAAAAAAGAGCGATGACTAACATTAGGTGTGCAAGCAATTATTTTTAACCCCAGAGCACAAACAAGGGTGGGCAGGTAGGCTTTGTTGCTCTCAGCTAAGCTACATATGGGACTTCTGATGTGATCATTAACATTTACTGCGACTGTCAATCCAACATCTGCTGCTACCATATTGGACTGTGAATATTTCAGATCAACAACTGAAATCCAGATGTGTTTGTGTCATGAGCTCTATGCACTCTACTTGAAATGATTTGTCTTCAGAAACAGAATTACGGATGCACTCACGCTTGCAGCGGTATCCTGAAATGTTCCTTGTGCACAGCAGAGCTTTTGTGGGAGAACTCAGCCACCTGGGTCCAAAGTTCCCGACACTTTGGGCAAGAGGCGTGTGCAGATGGGACTCCCTCCCTTCTCGGTGCAACAGCTGGAGGTGGAAGACAAACCACCATCACATTCTATGCCATTATTATCCCCACTTCTAATTTGATTCTCTGGCACTAAACCCCCCAAATTTTCACTATGCAGTCTCTCTTCTAAGGATAGCGTAATATATGGGCACAAAATCATAAAAAGCTGTGCTTATTTTTTCCTCATGTCTTTCTACTGAGTAATTTTTAGAAGAAAATGATTACAAGCAGTACAATTTGACCTGCCATGGTTCAGAAAATACCCTGTCTTGTCTCTTTTTGACCACTCTAGTTGAGGATTTCCACCCTGGTCAGTGGCTTCACCTTCCTTCCCTTTTGTAGGGGGAGTGGAGGAATGGGAGGGGTGATGAGCTGCAAGGAGCAAAGGGGCAGGATGGGCACGTCACAAGGGGTTAATTTAAACATGGGGAATTCTGCATATATCTGATACTTCAACATCCTGCCCCAAAACAATGGAATGTTTCTTGTTACAACAGAGGAAAGCTTTTGTTAAGGCTTAACTCATATCAGAATATCCTAAGTTTTTTGTTTTCTCCTCCCACCAAGCCTGGGTACTAACTGGTTTTAGTACCCAGATGGGGTTCACATACACATGAAGAGCCACACATCAAACTTTTAATCTGTATTGGAATCAAATATGGAGGCCTGGACACCAGCCCTCAACTTCCAAGAAAAAAAATATTCACAGATTGGACCAACTCTGGAGTTTAAAGTATTGCTGCTTTCAAAGGAGTACGGAGGACTGCTCATTTCCCTGTGTGCGGTAAAACACACAGAACTGCTCTCTGCCCACCATTAGCATGGACCAACGTGGCCTTCAAACTCCCTGTGACAGGATGGGGAAGCCCAGGAGTGCACAGAGCTCCACAGCATCTCTCAGGGCAGCCCTGCACAGCCCTGCTCGAGGCTGGAGAGAAACATGTACCCCGAGGCCAGAAAATGGACTCTCTCTGGCTAGAACTTCAGAACTGTGCCACAGAGTTTAAAAACACTGCACTGGGGAGGGTAAAAAGGCAGGAAAGACTCACCATAGCCAGGGGACTTTCATTTACCCATCTGGGCTGTTAATGTAGTCTATTTTCCTAATTCTCCTCATTAACACATTTTTTGGATCACTTAGTTCCGATGTGTGTAACTTCAGAAGCATGTTCCTTGTTGATCTGTGCATGGCACTTCTCGTATTCTAAAGAGAATTTATATTTTTAGACACAAGCCAAAGCAAAGGTGCTTTTAAGAAAATGACTACAACCAAGCAGGAGTATTCTGACAAAAAGAAAAAAAAAGTCACTGAAAAATACTGATTCATGGAAAACTGCCTTTGTTTGGTTTTTTTGTTTGTTTTGGGTTTGTGGGGGGTTTTTTTGTGGGTTTTTTTTTTTTTTTGGTAGGCAGAAGGTCAGAGAAATATTTTTCAGAACTCTAACTTTTTGTAAGAAAAGGCTGTAGAGAATAAACACATTACTGTATTCACCTGAGACACGGGAGACCCAGATTCTACTTAGAGCTTTACCTGATTTAATTTTGGCCTCAGCAAATCCCAGGTGAATGTCTCAATCAAGTGCATACATCTCAGCCTCTGGTAGGGGCCCAGGGAATTTATGGAGTCTGGGAATGTAGAATGTTACTTAGATACTCCTCAAGAAGACATGACAATGGCAGGAGTGGGACCCAGATCTGCACAAATTTTGGAAAAGAAAAACAGGTGCAAAAAGAAATTTGCCCAAATGAAATGAAAAAAAAAAAAAATCTCAATTTACAACATGTCAATCAGAAAATGTGTTAAAACAGTAAGAAGCTGAGTTCCTCTACCGTAAAACCTGGGAGAATAGAAAGTCTTGCATGAGGACTGAAATCCCCATTTATGGTGATAAATATGCTTTAAACCATCTTCTTGAAAGAAATATAAGGACCATGAAATTACGATAAGCCTGAGGAAAATTCCCAGTGACTTCATTAAGAATTTCATCTTGATGAAGAGAGATTTTGGAGGTCAGGAGGTGGCCCTGAAATTTCAGGGTCAGATCTCTTCAGCAGTGCAACTGAACACAAACCCACCAAGCTCAAAGGCATCACCCAGGACTCTGAAATCCTTCTCCTCCCCTTAAGGCATCGTGCAGCAACGTCCAAGTCACAAATTTGACGTGCAATTTGCCTCCTATTTGCCAGGTTCTGGATTCCTTTTGCGATCCAGACTACTGTGCTATCGCCCTGAACGCCACTGCAGGCTCAGTAAACGCGCCATAAAACGCAACAAGTCCATGGTTTCTCGGACTCTGCATTTCCCACGCTGCTTAGATTTGCTTGTCACTATTTTCCTGCTTGATAACTGCAGGGATGAGAATATTAGGAGTGGCAGTCTAATCAGTGACCACTCTGGGCATTCAACCTGTCAGAGCTGAAAACTCACGAATGAGCTGCAGTGGGTCAGTGATACGCTCACACATCAACCGGAGCAGGAGGCTCCTTTACAATAAGGCTCTTCCTCATCATATATCCAAAACAGATATGGAAGCCATAAAATAAAACAAATTAAAAAAACCCCAAGCCAAAACCAAGCAAGGATCAAAAAACACGCAACGAAGATCTAAGTCTATTTTCAGCATAGTGAAAACATAACAAAATGTTTACTTGCCTTTTAGACACAGTATCAGGCAGGTATTTTGCAGAGTCAGAGCAGGGATCTGACCCGTTCTCATACACTGAATTCAAATATCAGATGGGCACAGATCCTTATAAATCTCATAAATATATACATATTTATTTATATCTATAGCTTTTTTATATATATCCCAATCAAACAACAGAAGTACAAGTAAATGAATTCAAATGTGCTCATTGCTCAATTAAATCTCATCCAGAGATGGGTCTGGGCAGCCATGGCCCCAGTTCAACAAACCACTTAAGCATATGCTTAAAACAAGCTCTGGATCAATTCCCAGTGAGGATTAATGCATATTCGTAAATGCTTTGCTCCTTTGGAGACCACAGAATGAAATATTGCTGGAAAAGCCTTAAAAAGTAAAAGCACAATTTTAGTTGCTTGTTTTTAAATTAGCTTCAGCCACACTGAATATTCCAGACTCAGCAAACTCTCCACAGACAAATGTTTATTTTCATTCTATAGCACCTTGTGCAATGAAATTAAAATTTCAGAATGCAGCACGGGGCGGCCAGAGGGAAGGATGAGGACAGAAGGTGGAGGTTAATGCAGAAGGACTGTCTGAGCTTTCCAAGCACATTGTAATAGAAAGCACATGAACAGGATGGCTAAACTGGTAAATAATGATAGATCAATCTACTGCTATTTCTGTGGCTCTGCAAGATGTATATGTCCTGACACTCCTCCTTATGTATTAAATTGAGAATGTGAATTGATATAAAGTGAAATGTTTTCTTTCCCTCAAGCTCCTTCTGTGCCTAGATGGACTGATGTTCACACTCCACTTTTTTCCTTTGGTTAACCAAAGAAATAAATTCTTGATTAGACCCACATTATTCATGTTTTGCAGAGAATTTTTTGCCTACACATACAAGTCCTGCTGGGGTAAGCCACCAGAGACCTATTGACTTAGTGTCGTAGCAAATTACATGGCCTTATAGTCAGATGAAATATTAACTCAAGGGACTGATATTTTCACTGGATCAAAGACCAACTAATGAGAAACAGAGTACCGGTTTTCAAAGAGGGTTTAAAAAGTTAGAACAAAACACAGATCATTTAATATACTGCAAAACTTGCAGTAACTTCCTGACAGTTTGCTTGCCTACAAACCTCTTAGCCCTGATTTATTAACATTAGCTGCTGTGCCAAGTTCATGTCATAAAGGATAGATGCTGTGTGCCCACGCTCTACTTGGAACTGCATAAACATGATCATCAACCAGATTTGACATCATAATCAAAACAATGAAAACAAGCTAAAGGTGGCAGGCAATATCCAAGAAACTGTATTAAGAAGCTCTGTCTACATAATGAAAAATAAAATTTGTCTCCAGTGATGGAGGGAAGGACCTGTTTTTTAAAGGAATTCAGGTGCTTAAAGAAGCAGATGGGTGCACAGTGGGATTTTTAGAAGCTCTTTGATGGCAACTCCCACTGAAATCACTGTGTATTAGGCAGCTAGGTATTTCGGAAAATTCACATTACCTGCATCTTTAAGCACCTAAATACCTTTAAATATTTGGCCCAAAGACAGCTTACTGTAACGTCATAGGAAACAGAATAGTCCCTGCTCAAGGGAAAATAGTTTATTGTATGGTCAATTAATTTTCAAGCAAGAGAAATCCATGTAAGCAATTTGTAAGAGAAATTAGGCCAGAACTCCTGAGCTATGACTTCTGAATGGTATTTTGTAATTGAAATAAGAGATGTGGTACACAAAGAAACCTTGGACATTTTCATTTTTTGCAAGATTATAACGGCAATGGCACGTGTAGGGATAAGCTGCTCCTCTTAAACTGGAGCCCATCCGGATGTGTGGGCCTCAATCCCACGGAAGAGCAAAAGATAAATGTGGTACCTTGGTGTTCGTGAAGGGAGTCAGGGGCTGGTAAGTGCGAGGGCTACAGGAGGGACACACCCCCTGCAGAGAAGGCAGGCAGATGGACGTAGGCGTCATTTGTCTCTTTGGTCCAGGAGGAAGACATCAGCAGCCGCAGTTTTTTTGTCCCAAGGAAGCTCTGGAACTCCAAATGGGAACCCATAGGATTTTTTGGGAGTACTTATGGCCGCCACTGTGATGGGAAGGGGGCACTGCAGGTGTCTTGGAGGTGAGACACTGCATCCAAACTGGCTCACTGCCATTTAGTTTTTTTAATTCCACTGGTCCAAGAAAAAGGCAAAGAGACCTAAGATAGCAAATCCTGCACGAATCCTTTGACTCCTGCTTCAAGAGCAGGAGCCACAAGTAAAGAAGCCCTTCTACTTGCTTGCTTCTGGCTACTGTCTCGCATCCAGGCTTTGCCCTGTTAGCCTGAGGTCCAGGAAAGCAAACAAGTTTCTTGGCTTACTATTTACAGAACAGGAAAATAACATCTCTAGTGCTGCACCGTGTCACCTTTCAGTGGCAGAAGAGGATTTCTCCTTCATCACCAATCTGTGTATCCCATCCAAGCCACTTCATTTAATGTGGAATAAACAAGCAGTGACAGAACAGGGCCCTTAGAGTAAGGCTCCCAGCATAATGCAGCCACAAGAATTTAACAAGTGGGATTTACTTAACTGGTCACTAAGTGTTAGGATTGCTTTAAAGATATATTGCTGAAAGTGTTTCTCTGGCTATAAAGAAACAGAACCAAGGGAGCAGAGAAAATGCCTGGCAAGCAAACTCTCCCCCTTTTGTTTAATAGCTCTCTTCAGACTTGTAAGCCCAGAAAAAGCTTCATTAAAGTTAATGGACAAATCTTCCAGGAAAAAAAATTAAGTACTTAAGTGTTACTAGTTTGGGTCTGAGCACGCAAAATTTCTCTTCCTTGTTGGGCTCACCCCAAGATAGCACTCTTCAGACAGAATTACATAAATATTGACAGCTTTCAGGCTGGCTTTGTGTCTCAACCTTATAAGTGACTGGCAGAGTTCACGGGCCAGGTTCACAAGCCTTGTAAGTGGGCACAGCTTCACTGAAGTCAGTGGGAGGCCTGCACACATTACAGGAACCTTCCACAAATAGAACAGAGCTGTGTCCACTTGTACCAGAAATGACTGCAAATTACTGCCAGAAACATTACAGAGTACATTTTTCACTCTGTGGACTTCAGGCAAACCATTCCTGATGACCCTGTACAAAACCACCACCCCCAAGTCACTTTGTTACCTATTGCCATGGCACCCTTTCCCTTAACATTTAAAACCTCTCTAACACACCAGTGCCAACTGCAGTCAGCCTTGCTACACCTCCAGTGTGCTACTATGCTTACTTTTCAATAGGGGACTCAGGCACAGATTGTGACCTTCACCAGGTCCCAGTGAGTCAATGGGAAGACACAGCAAGGTGCTGGGACAAAGAAAGGTGAATGTAATCCCTTATATAATGGATTTAACACTCAGTCTTTACTCACACATCAGGCATTTCGCAGAAGAAATGCTTTAAATAGCCTCTTTATCCACTCAAGGTACAGAAAGAAGTAAACTTACCCTGCTGCATGCTCCTAAAAGGCAAAATTAAAAAAAAAGCTCAGTTAAGAATACATGCTGCCATTTTATATCTTAGATAAGATTTTAAATGGGTAGCCATTAACAAAAAAGGCTGTGCAACTTCCACCCTAAACCAGGCAAAACTGCAGCTAAGGATGGGATGCTGCACAAAGACAGCTGTGTTCTAGCACCACACCTCAGGTGAGACATAGCAAACATAATCTGCAGTTCCCATTTGGGTGTTGAAAAGTGTAAAAACAGCATTTGAGATGTCCTGTTCTTGCCAGACATGAATGATGCAATCAAAGACAAAGCATCCTGCTGTGAAGCCTGCAGCTCATACAGGGAGCAGAATGTAACAGAGACCACTTACACAACACGAGACTCCTGACTGCCCTTGGAACAAGGTTGGCAGAGACCCCTCTGGATGAACGAGGAGGAGTCACTGCTCATTAGCGGACTGTTCCTAAAATTTTTACGTCCTATCTTACTGATATTATTATTTATAACATCAGTAGGATATTGCTGTCTGCTGTTTGTTCAAATGAATACAGTTAAAAATAGAATAATGGATGGGGTCTGGTGTATAAATGACTTGCTCTGGCAATTTTCAGTAGCACATGAGTAAAGTGCATTGTGTCATGGCTTCTTTAAGCAGAGCCAAGTGCAATAGCAGAAAAATCAGTAAAATACTCCAAGAGAGATTTTAAAATTCTGAGAGGATTTTAAGGGATCTTTTGGCAGCACTGTCAGGCTGCTCATGAAAACACACAGCGTTAATACTGACTGTCAGCTCTCCAGCTATAAGCGGAGGCCAAAAAATATAGGTCTGGGGATCCTCCTGTAAAAGCCAGAAGACGGACTACTCGTGTAGTCACAAGGAAAACTGATAAAGCTGTCTTTGACAGAAAAACAATTAAAATTCTGGGAGGTCCAACTTGACAAACCTCATGGTTTTCCCATCAAAATTAAGGAGCAGAAATCCAATACTTCACTGTGCAAACTTACCAGTCCAGGCTGACAGCACTGTGTACTGTACAGAACAGAATGGGGCGCACAGGGACCTGATGTTTGTGGCTTTGCATTTTGACCCACAGCATCTGATGAGGATTCTGCAAAGCTATTTTAATTTACTGCCCAAAACACACTGGCCCGAACAGGCTGTAGGAACCGAGGCTCAGATTGCTGTAGAGATTTACAAGTTCATGTCTCAACTGACCTCCTGAAGAAAGCTGAGTAAACACCTGCTTTTCAAAGCTGAGCTTTAAGTTTTAGGCACAATGTAGCCCCCAACGCATAATCTAATTTATGCAGACTCTAGCTTTTTCATGTTTTACTTTCAAATCCAAAAACTCGTTAACACTGACTTCCCTAAGTTTTAACAAAATGTCCATCTTGATGACACTGTAATCTCTGAAATAAAATGCCATAAGGCTTCAGAGCTCCCAACAGTTTTTAAATATGGAGACAAGTAATACACATTAGCCCGTGGTACACACAGGGAAAGGTTTATTAGCTAATAACAGCTTTCCTTCCCTATTCCAACTCATGACTCTGCTCCTTATGCACACTCACGGCTGCTGCAACTTTGATGTTCCTGCAACTGTTGAGCTGCACACTTCTCCTGCATGTCTTTACCTGAGCAGCAGCTCCATTTCACACCTCCTGCTCTCCAAAAAGTTCTGTCTTCAGGTATTTTTCATTAGTCACTAGTTTTCAGTCCTCTTTGGATTAGACACCATAAAACTACTTGCTAGGGTGAATCCATCATCTGTAATTTGTATTGAGTTTGTTTTGGCTTGAGAGCACCCTGGGGTAGGGACAGCTTTTTGTTCTGTTTGTACAGCACCTCCCATAAGGGCTTTCATCACTGAAATAATAAATATGTAACCTCCGTGTCATTAATGAGAGTCACTGGCAGAAGGAGGAAATGAGTAAGCGCTAATACCCATGACGTTAATCTGTGCAATGTGCTGCTTCTTAACACACACCACAGCGAGCCAATGGAGTAATTAAAACTGATCAGTGCAACTGTTTCAACGTTAATGCAGAACTTAAGATCAGAAACTGAGCAGCTGCAGGGATTGCTGGAAAGTCAGTGTAAGTATCACCATCCCTGCCCGCAGGTGAAGTGCTGAGAGTGAAGATAATACTCTGATTCACAGTATGGTAGAAGTAGTTTGCTCCAGCACTTTCCAGTGGACTTCTCTGCAAAGCTACCATAACTAAAATGAACCTGAAAAGGTGTTCTACAAGAACTCTGTAGTAAAAGAGAGATGGGAAGGATTTTGCTGCTTTTTCCCAAGCATTCTAGTATCACTTGACAATTTTTTGTCACATTGATTCAAATTCACTTTTTCCCCTGAGAAGTATAAGAATTCATCAGCGTTCCCTGTCTGATTTCTGCTGTCAAACACATCAGGAAGCATGTACCTCTCCATAATTCAAATTCTTTCCTGCCCACCTTAATTGTGTGTCTCTTTTCTGGATGTAACATAGTAAGAATGGGCTGTCTCGAAGGGAGACTTCCCCTGGATGTCCTTATAAGGCAGGTGTACATGATCACTGAAGGATAAATCCTACACATAATTCTTCTGTCATCAGTTTACTTTGCGTCTCCATCCTTCATGACAGCCATTTTGATGGCCTTGTCTACAGGGAATATTCCCATGACCTTCCTCAGACTCTGCAAGGAATGAAAGCAAATTTGTACCTCCAAGTATAAATCATTCCAGCTGTTTCAGGAGAAAGCAAAATGGCAAATCCATGCTCTTCAGAAGCAAAAAAACAAATCCTGATTTAGCTAACTTTCTTAACAGCAGTTGAGGAACTCAGCAGTTTCTGTGGAAGCTGGCTAAGATCCCACCTATTTCCATTTACCTTTAACAACTTCCAGTCAGCTGATAGGTTGCTCTGTTGATAACAAGAGGTTGCTGTGACAGACAGTAATTGCTAGAAAAGAATAGATGATCATGTCTGTGCTTCAGGATTCACAGAGCTCTAACAGACTGTAGATCCTGGAGTTTGCATGTGTGTGGATTTTTGGTTATGCTGACTGTCCCCAGTGTTATGCAGAAGGCATTTGGGCCCCAAAATGCTATTTGTGCTACATCTCCAGGGATTAAGGCTTGGCAGCTCTGCGTCCCTACCCTTTTAACTCCAAATGTCACACATTGCCAAGGATGATCTTTAAAAGTTCCTAAAATTTGGTCTGCAGCACTGCTTTCCTTCAACACAGTAGCTTTCTGAAATACCTGCACCCTGATATGGTGCAGTACCCACTGAGGATTGTAAACAGCAGTAGAGGTAAGAAGAAAAAAAAAAAAAGAAAAAAGATAAAAATACTGAACAAAAAGGAAAGAGAGAAGGATGACAAGACAAGCAGACTGTAGTGAGGAAAGATGTTCTTACCCTGGTGCACTGGGGACTTCTGAAAAGACTTCACAATTCAGTGGTGTGAGAATATGTCAAGGTTATTGAACCTAAGGCATAGGTTGCTAACTAACTGTTGCTTACTTTGCTTGACCTTTGAGTCTGCTTCCCCAGGACTTTGTAGAGTGCACAAAATGCATCCTTTACACTAGGTGGTCAGCATTTTGGGCTAAATTCCCACTGCTGACTGTGCAGCCAAAGAGCTGTCCCCTTGTTCTGCTCCCACATTTAAACCAACCCAAGAACCATCATCTCTAAGCTTCACTGTAAACATGTGGGTGCCTCAGAATAAAGTTATATACAGTTACACACACAAAAGAGGTGCTAAGCTTGTTCCTTTCCATGCAGAATAAACATGGTGGAGGGGAATATGTGCATGTGTGCATGGCAGTGGGGAAAATACAAAGCTCTATCATCAATTAGCTTAACTGTCAATCCTTTCAACAGAAAAAAAAAAAATTCAAAAAGTGAAGAAAGCACAGGAAATAAGTATTGTCATTCTTCTCCTATTCTCTCAGCATCCCAGAACATCTACAGCAGAGATTTATCCTCTTTCAAAAGATCAAACTCCTAAGACATCTGATTCTATGAGGCCTTTTCAGATTATCAAACACACACACACACCACCCCCCCCCCAATAAAAACCCAGAAAACAACATCCCAAAACCTGGAAGAACAGCACCAGTAGCTGTGGCTTGAGAAATGCTTCTTTTGCCTTTCTTTTCCTTGCCCTGTTTAGACCGATTCAACCTTGAAATAATCCTGCCATTGCCTACTGCTGGCTGGAGCCCCTTTCGTTAAAGTCAGAGAGAATCAGAATAAGGTTTGCAAAAACCTGAGAATAAAAATAAAACAATCACCCAGCAAACAGAGTAAAAAGAAATTGTAAGCAAGTATTTGTATCAGTAATCTTGAAAACCATCATCTGCTGTCTTTGCTTAATGTCAATAGTTACTGATGTCTGCTCTCATAAATATCATCTTGTAACTGGCTTTTCATCCCTTTCCACGCTTGCCACCCCTCCTCCTCAACATGCACTCAGTTGTAATATATGGAAAAATTGAGCTCTGTAAGTAAATTCCAGTCTGTATTGGCAAATCTCAACAGATTTCCACATACTGCTGGCAATTTACACTCATAGCTAATTTGACCCATTAAAGAAGTTATTCTGGTCAATGAATTAGTTTATTTACCAGTAAAAGGAAGTAGTAACTGTGAACTAAAGTGCTATTTGAATATTCCTTATTTACAAACTCTGGTCCAGCAAAGCTCACGCTGTGGTTACATTTGATTAGAACTGATTCCGCGGTGCTGCTTGAGTACAGGTTATTTGATCAGCACCTACCTAAAATAACACATTTTATTAATAAACTGTAATACTGAACTCTACCTCCGTTCCTCCAACTCCTTCAGAAAAAAAAAATAAAATCCATAAATATCCATACATTGTTCATATGCCTGAAGGCCAAGTGAATATACTTAGTGCTAGTTGAAATAAGACAGTTGAATGCTGCTGAAATCTTACTGAAGTAGCTCGCAAAAGGCCTGAGGAACAGAACACAATAAGCGTTCAAAAACATCTCACAATGTAATAATCAATGTGTAATATGAGCTAGGGGTTAGTTAAATAAAATGTGAAAGCTGTATTAATGAACCCTTTTGCTGTCCAACACAGCATTTCATTTTCTTTCATAGGCTGCATAATGCAGGGGCTTGGGAATAAATTATAGATGAAACCCCCATCATATGTTTATAAATACACTAACATTAGCATTTTACTTCCTCATAAATCTGCACCAAACATTCAGGCACAAGATAGAAAGCCCTGTAAAACAATGATATATTCTCTGCTTGCAAGACTTGCCTAGTGGCCCATTCATTTTTACCGCTGTTCTTCAAACATTACTTTCTTCACTCATGCCCCCTCATTTAAAATCCATTTTAATTTAAAGATGTTCGATGCAGTCCTAGTGGTACATTTACTCATCCTGGTTATACATCATGGAGCAGGGAAAAGAAAATTGTTTAATCTAGAGACACGGTTCACTGTGGTCACCACTGAACAGTGGAGTAATTACCAGATCAGCTCCGCTAAAAATGCACTCAGGGTGTTCTGTGACCTATCATCTTCTAATCTGCATAGTGAAGTATAGCTTCATAACTATAAATTGCTGACTTAATTAAAACCAGGACCTTTCTGTCATTTAATTACAGGGAGAAAGGTTATTGCTTAAATGCAATTTTCCAAATGTGATTTCTTAACAGTTATTAACTGCTTCACCATCATTTATTGTTTCAGATTTTTCAATTTGAAAATAGTCCCTGTGACAGAAGTAATGACTTCATGAAAAACTCAATCTAGATGGAGCTGAGCAGACCCATTTGTTTCTCGTAAGTGGAGCAGACAGAAAACTTGAAAATGTCACAGGAGGATCCTGTGATTGCTCCACTTTACAGGAGTAATTAAAAACCAAGAGGTTGTATTAAAGGTGAAGAGAGGGGGTTTATGACAATCTCAAGGTTTTTCCCCTTACCAAAATATTGTGCTAGCCTTTTCAACTCTATTAGGAAAGGTCTGGATTAATAATTGATAGTTTATCCCAATCCAGTACACAATACCAATACACTAAGACAAGCCAGTTAGTTCTGCAGCTTTTCTATTCAACTTCCAAGAGTCACCTTAATTTGAAAAAAAATAAGTTCTATATAATTTTGCTCTGCATATAAAGCTTTTTGCTTCTAATAAATGCTGCTTCCATGAAGTGCATTTTAAGTAAGATTTGAATAATGGCTCGCTGTCAAATGTAGACCTTCTCATCCAAAAATGAATTTGATTCTGCTAAGCCACTTTTATACCAATCTGAGTCCAGTGAAAAAAAAAGTCAGCATCAAGACCTCCACTGCAGAGTTCTGCATGAAATTCTACTTGAAGGACAAACCTGTCCCTTTTACCTCAGAGGAACAGCTAAAGCCTAAAGGACTCTTGCAGGGCACTGCAGATACAAGGTAAGGTCCCTCTCCAAAAAAAAAAAAAGAAAAAAGAGGGAAAAAAAAAGAAAAAGAAACACAAATGCTTGCTGTTGCCAGGACAACAATCCCTTGCTCCCAATAAGAACACAATTTTAATGTGAATTTTCCTTGAATCCCCTTTTGTCTAATTAACAGTCCTTCCAAGATACAGGTGAATATTACCTGAAAGAGGTTTTGCAGTTCAAGGGAGCTGAGGAACAGAGGCCATGTCATCACTATGGTCCAGAACCTTTAGCTCTAGGTCAGGGCCTGGAGAATAGAGAACCTCTTCTTTCCTGAACAAACAAGTCACAAGGATTCATTTTATGCCCAGTTTCCTGAGGCATTCAGCTGCATATGAACTATGAAACTAGAACCTGAAACTCAGTGGGGACTGCCAGTTACTGGGTAATTCTGCTGAGCAGTTTGCTGCAAATATTCACTGTAGGCACAGCACTGGCTGCATGAGCCATGTGGCAGTGTTTGTTCTCCCTGCAGCAACACAGCTGAATATCTCCCATTCAGAATTTGCTCTGCTTTTACTATTAACACAACACCCAAAATATTTTCAAACCATGTTGTCACCTCTGTTCCAAACTGCGTTGCTAAGTGGAATACAAGCTTTAGACTCTTCCCCCCCCCCCCCTTCCTTTTTTTTCATTGTGAGGACAAACCATGTTTTTGGTTAGTCACCAAACATATGTGTTATTGGTTTTGTTCCCTGACTGGTAGACTTGCATAACTTAGCAATGGAATCAAAACTGTAAACAGACAACATATGTGCATGTACAATGTGCAGTTTGCTTTCAGCTAATGATCAAGCACTCTGGGTTACAGTTTGCCCTTGGCAAGTATCTGTACCAGCTTAGCTTGAATCCTTACATGTTTACACTCCACACTGGCAGGGGAGTGGCAGTGTGGCACAGGAAATAGCACTAGGGAACATGAATTATCTATTTTCAAACTCTCTGGAGATGTCCTTCACATGAATAAAAACTCTCTGTAGAGAACAAAAATGCAAGAGAGAGAGAGAGAGAGTTGGAAGAGATGAGCAGAAAACGCGAAAGACAAAATGCAACCACCATAGAAAGAGAACAGGAAAAGGGACAGTGGATACAGCTACATTCCCTGGAATGAAAATACAGCAGCCCTGGGCAGAAAGCACAAGGCACAGGCAGTTCTTGACAAGGACTTAAAATCTGGACTATCCTGCCAGGCCAAACCAACATCTTAGAGATATGTACTGTGGCCCTACCTGTTTATTCAGAAAGCAGCATTGGCAGTTTCGTGGAAGTACATGGTAGGGTTAATAAACTACATTATTTTTGTGACCTTTTCCTTATGCAGAGGAAACCCTCCCTTCTTGCCAAGAGATCTGTCAGAGTGCAAAAGTATCTCCTAAAGAAGACAACACACCTTTCATCCCCATTTCAAATTAAGCTAGAAATTGTACTCTAAGGACACCAGTGCACTGGAGGAGTTTGGTAACAATTTCCAGTCTCAGTTCTACACTCAAAACACTTCCCCAATGCCAATAGCTACTCTGCAGGTGGAGGAAGGAAACCCTTTGCCTGACACTGCAGGCTTCCTGCTGGGTTGTGTCCTGTGCAAGCTGCAGCAGAACTCCTTACTATCACATCCATGCACATTCCCTAAAAGAGCCCAAAACATGTTTACGTAATATAATGATGGGTATCTTTTGTCTCCAACCCTTCTCAAATACTTTTTTAATCTCTGATGCCTTTGTAGGTGGGACTAACCCAAGAATCAGAGACCAAGTTCCTAAGAGCAGAGGCCAGGTCCCCTCCAAAGGAGAGACAATTTTCCAGGCTTTGATCACTCTTACCCAGGTTTAACTCATATTCAAAAGGAAGTAAACCTAATAAATTTAATGTGGCATTTTTTATTTCCCCTTGCAGCTGCTGAGGCTCACAAGGCAACAGGGCACATACCACAGTTCAGAGAATTAGAAGAATGCGCTGAGGACAGTGAGAGTTACTCCACAAATACTTTTTGTGAGCCCACTAACATCAAAGCTGTTTCTTCTTTAACACCTGACAGATTCCCATAGGTTTTTGTAAGGTAGATACTCTTTTAGCGAACACCAAAATAGTAACAGATGACCTCAGGTCAGTTAAATTCATTGTTTTACTTTGGATATGTTGGGGGCCAGTTACCTGCTCTGAAGCAAACTTGTCATGCTCACGTATTCAGAAACATGCAGTCCTATTTCACAGGCAGAACTGGCTTGATCATGTGAAACAAGACCCAGCCTCGGTGGGGTCTGACAAAGCATGTGCTTACAAAAGTCATCACGCCATGCTGTCTTATGAGCTTTCCATGCTTTCCCGTGAATTACAAAAACATGTACTCTCACAGAAGCAACACATGGATTTCACACCACACCATTACAACAGGACATAATGGCCGTGCAGGTTAATAGCCTGAAAATAGAGAATGAGCCCTTTTTGTAATTTCCTATATTTTGTTCATTTGATTAATTGAGCCCATTCAATTTCCATTTAAGACTATTAAGAAGTCTGTAGCTCCAGCTATTTTTGTCTGCGAGACTCAGCCTGGAGATTTCAGAAGCTTAACATTCTAGCTGCATGTCACTGCCACCATTGTCTCTTGTCACAATTCTAATTCTATGTTCTGATAATAAAATTTCATTAGTGTCTGCACATCCTTTGCCTTACCTTTGAAGTACTGTCTTGTGCTGAAACGATTAGCAGTACTTTACGTCATATCACTTGACTGTTTGACAGCCATTGTGAGTGAGCTAAACGGGGGGAAATTAAAATTTCTGACAATTTCCATTACATCTAAATTGCTGAGAAATTAAGGGATATTTACTTTTACAAATATTAAAGGTTGTTTAAAATGTAAACTGACTTCATTTTATTAGTAGGTTCCACAATGTGCTAATTCAAAATGACTACATGGCCTTCTGTGAATAAATTACCAACTCATTTTCCAAAAGCGAAGGACATTTCCTCCAGGCTGCTTTTTGACTGTTTGTGTCAGTGGAAAAAGAAAACAAAAAAACTTATGAATATTTCAGAACAGAAGATATTCCTTGGTGCCTGTATTTCCTGCTTCATCTTAACAAAATAAAGAGGTTATTCCTGTATGATAGAGTTTTTTTAACAACTTAACAAAAAACATGCCATGAAGCACTGAGGTTATCATATGATTTTAATTTATCTTGGGAGAGATCTCTCCTTAATCAGCGTCTTGAGCCCTGATAGTCCAGACCATCATACCCCACATGCCAGTCCATACAATGACTGAGCTTAATTTTAAAACCAATTTAGGTTTTTCTGTTCCTGAGGGTTTACATGTTTGGTGTCACAGTTTCTTCCATGATTCAGTGTTCCCTCAAAACTAAGAGGCTATTGTCCTTGCAGGCTCCAAAGGGACACAAGCAAAAGGGAGATGGTGAGAAGTTCAGCACACCTGCAAGGGCCTGTGGGGTGTCACCAGTCAGGTGCCTATTTCAGACTCAAATACATCACTGAAGTCTTTTAACCATTCATTTAACCACCCAGAGCTGCAGCTCAGTCCTGCTGATTCAAAAGCTAAGTTACTACAGCCGTCTATAGTTGTTTAGGTTTCAGGTTGGGAATGAGTGTTGTTAAGGACAGTGATGACTTTCTTTTATCTCAGCTGAAGTATTATGGGGAGGCCAGACACTCCTTTACATTTTGAATTGCCGACAAGGAAATCTGGTCATGGCTCCTCCACTCTGAAACCTTTCCACTGATTCCCCCAAATCCTCTTCCACACTATCTTTCTTTCCAGACTGATGAACCTTCATTTCATCATTTATTAGGGTTTTTCACCTTGAATTTTTTACCAAGACTTTTCTTGGTTTCTAATCACAGCTTTCCTCACAACCCTTTTTTTTTTAAAAGGTCTCTGCACATGGCCCAAAGACAAACACGGCTCCTAAAAGTCCTAATGCTTTGCCTTGTAGGTTCCTCTTTTATAGACTCCATTGTAGACAGCATTCACATGATCATTCTGGGATGAAACCCCCAATGACTGCTCATAGTGTGCTGGCATGTTGAATGCAGCTTATTTCACGAAGTCTGGCACCCATAAAATGGGTATAATAGTTACCTACCACATAGGATGTTGTAAGGTTTAATTTATTAGTGCTGTAAAGCATTTTAGGCCCTTAGTGCTTTATGTTTTCGTAACACCCTTCTTCTATTGCCATAAAACATTTGTCTGGCTGAAAACCCTCACTGGTCTGCTTGCAAAACAAAGCGAGATGTAGGGAGTCAGAGTGTCTTACCAGGCATTTTCCATTAAGAAAAAAAAGTACTGCTTTCATTTATTTGCTGTCAGCTTGCATATTCTAAGACTCGTGGTGATGGAGAAGCAGGAAGAGCAGTGAGTAAGTCTGTTGCATAAAGCATTACTATTTGATTAAAAGATTACTGGGACAGGGAAAAGCATACGAGCTGTTTGCCGTCACCTAAGCGCATTTACGAACAGAAACAGATCTGCAGAAGCAGGAACTTTTAAAACTTTAAGCCCTCCCACTTAAAGCAATTCATTATGAATAATGCAAAACGTGTAAGAAATGCTGTGTGAGGATGTGAAAACAGAGAAAGATTACAATATTTTGGATGGCTTGGTTGTGGAGATTTTGTTAAGATTTTTGAGAAGCAAGAATCTCGACAGTAAATGCAATCGTGTTCAGTGGCTGCAACCAAAGCTCACTGTGTCTGAAATTCTTTCTTATGTGCTTTGCTGAATCAGGACTCCAGTATATGAAATATACTTTGATCTTGACAGTGGTTCAAGTCTTTTCCTTAAAGTCAAAGCCCATTTTCATTTTTTTTTTGCTTTGATGCACCATCAAGCTCATGCACATCCTTTGTCAAAATATATCTATATAATAGGGTTATAATAAATAGTTCTTTTAACAGTTCATTTAGGATTCCAAAACGATGAGGTTTGCAAAATGCAAAGAAAAATCACACAGATTTTTTTTTTTTAAGCAAATAAACTGTAACAACCCCTGAATTAATACTACAACTGAAAGAAAATTAAATCTGAGATAAGTTTATGTGACCTAAAGGCTTTGGGGCAGCACACAGCAATATGCTAAAGACAGACTCATAACCACAAGCTACATTTAGGACTCAAATCACATATGAGTGGCACATTTCAAATGTTCTTCTACTCCCTAAAATAGGTATGTGCTCACCAGATGCTGACAAATGGCTAAACCTATAAATGGCTAAAGAAAGATTTCTCCTTGTTCGTATTTCATTTTCTCTTGCATTCTATGTCATGTCCAGCTTCTGCTCATATGTTACTGAGTCAAAAATAGAGCTATTCCATGATAAATGTTGATGTATGATATTTTTGATCTGCCCAGAAGACAATACAACATGTGACAGCACATATTTCATACAAGATCTTCACTGAGTTCACTAGAAACCCCCACATAGGTGCTCACAATTTGGGCTCTATGTTTTGATTCCAAGAATCAGAGGTTGTAAATCTCAAAAGGACCTTTAAGATCCTGGGCTGCCCTCTGGCAAAACAAGCATCACAATGTTCCTCCAGCAAATTGGAAGGATTCAGAGGAGCATCTCAACTTTTGGAAATATACTTCGATCAAACTTCCAAACCACTTCCAACAATATAAAAACAGAAATAGAACTGGCAGGTGCATCTTTTGCAATGTCCTGTAATATAAAAATCATGGGTCACTTAATTGAAGTGATTGGAAGTCAAGAAGATAATCTAAATATATACAGCCATTCTGTGAAGTCTGCTATGTTGTAGCCGGACTTCCAAAAAGTTTGCTATGAAACTAGTAATAATATCTAAAATTAAATAGCACAAAATGAGGCTTACTTTTGAATCCCAATGACATTTAAGACTGGGATTGTAAAACAGAATATAACCATAGGAACAAATTATTGCAGGAATAGCTTAGGTGAATTCACCCTGCAGTGAGCAGCTTCACAGCAGCTTGTCTGTTCTGTGCTCTCCCTCAGTGAAATGTGCTAAAGCTGCTCTACAGATAAATGTATAGATCAGCATATACTCCGTACCTCACCTGGCTGCACAGTAATCTGTGTAAGCATGTCTGGAGAAGGGATTATCATCATGATCACGTCAACACACGACCTCAAGGCACTTACACAGAGGCTACTCGTTGTCAGTAAAACCATGGCTCGCTCCAGCTTGAACATGGGATACGGCCACCAGTGGAACAGCAGCACTGCAGCTCCCAGGGAACCTGCAGATTTTGTGCCCATGTGCCACCAGTCAGCAAGTGTCTGCCTCAGTGATGTTAGACCTTTGACAGGAGTTTCTAAACTATGCAAGGGTGGGCAATTCTGCCTTCAGGCCGCAGCCTTTCCCCTTAAAGTACTGTTAAACCAATTTAGCACACAGCTTGGTTGGGGTGCTGCCCACCCCTTGTCACCAGTCTTACGGTGTCACCTCTGAGCTTGTTTCATGTGGACTGACAAATTTAAGAACCAGTCCCACTCCAACTGACTTTAGCCTTGAAAATTTCAGTCTCAACAGAGCAGGTTCACTGATTGCACAGTGGCAAATGGGAGATTGTCACTTGTTTTTAAAGTGCTTGCTTTTTACAGTGCAGAGCGTGAAGTGTACCAGCAACGTTAACCTTCCGGAAACACACAATATTTAAATTACACTGCTCAGAGCACAGTAATTGAGCCAAACAGACATAAGTTCACATCCACTGAGCCTTCAACGTAGCAAATGCTGCCATCAATCCCTCTGAAGTGCCCGAAGGATGGTTCATATGCCCAGAATGTTGTGTATTTTTTTCCCTACTCTAGCAGTAGATTTAATAAACTAATAACTTCCTCTTCCAAATCGTGCCTCAGCCATGTAATCTAGGGATAGTCAGACTGTTGGCTAACTCAGACCTTTCTGACACGCTTAGCTAAAACCCTGAGCAAACAATGAAACACCACTCTAAACACTTTCTTTGCCACATTTTGAGTGAGCAGACTGACAGGAGCCCAAGCACAGACAGGATTATACATCTGTTAAACTGCCATGTTTATAAAGAGTCCCCACCTTATTAACAAGCATTTTAAGAAGAGATTCAATCACTTCAGAGTCCCCTGTTTGGTTATGACCTGTACCTAGTAACAGAAACAAGACTTTCCACAGACTGCCATGATGCTTCATCTTTCCAGATGGTACAGATTCCTGTTCACCAGCCTTTACTTCATTACTGGCAAACAGAAGTGTAAGAAAGGATGAACTGCTTGCCTACTGAATTTCTCTCTCTCTCATACACACACACGAAGTACTTTCATTGCTTTTGCAATTTTCCAAACATCTGAATCTACTTTGCACTCACATAAGAATGTTACAGACACCAAAACACTTAGTTGCCACACAGCTGTTGCTACCAGATGTCTCAGCTTGGGTGCTGCTGGATTCCAGGATAAATGAATACTAATATTCCTAGAAAGGGAAGGACGGTCTTCTTACTTGTTACATACCACTGTGATGACTCTGGCCTGGCATCAGAGGTACCTCCAAAATGCTTTACACTAAGAAAACAATTCAACTTCCAGCTACTTAGTATTGTAAGTACTAGGGGAAACATCATATATATCTGTATGTCTAATGTATAGACATAATCTATGGTCATATTTCAAAAGACATAAAGAAATGCAGCAGCTACATTGTTCTCTTTCCTCTTTATTTTGTACATCTTGTAGTGAGTTTCTGGACTCACTGCACTTTGTGGCAGTCATGACATTTTAAGTTCTTGCAGGGTAAAGAGTAACCTCTGTGGAGAACCTGCACATGGCATATGAACCACTACTGAGCCTCCCTTATCTTCAAAGCAAGGTACATTCACCCCATCTGAGAATATCAAAAAGTGCTGTGCTCTCCCTGCTGGGTTCCACAGGCACAAAGCAGATCAGACACAGACACAGGCAAACACATTTACTCATCTAAGAAGTCTGAAGATCCTTTTTAAAAATTAAGGTCTAAACTATCTTTTGAGAGAAAGTGTATTATATTCATGAATATAATAAATACCTTTGTTATCTGTTAGGAACGTGTGGTTAAGCATTTTTATTTCATAGTATTTTAAAATCTTGCTTTACTGACGAATCCAGCTCTCAGTATGCAGGAAATGAGCAGATGCTCAACATTGTCTATTAACTACCCTATCAGCCTATCAAAATGACATACAGAGGCTTAATAACAGATTTTTAATAAAAATTTTATAAGTCCAGGTGTAAAACACATGCTATGTCACAAATACAAAGGGTTTCACAGCGTCAGCTGTAGCCTGCTCTGCTGGCTTTCTGCAGAGTAGGTATCTCAAAGAAGCTTTGTCCATCTCAGATAATGCCAGAATTTTAATTCTACTTCCTTTAGAAACAAATTATATCAACTATCCCCACACTCTCCAAAACTAAATAACAACACCTTTTCCCTCTACTTGTGCCCGTGCAGATCATATCCTACGAGAAGGAATAACAACACATAAATGCATGCACTCTCAATTTCATATTTCTAATGGATGAGTCTAAAGAATCCTCACAAAAAAAAGTGTTTGGAATCTCATTCCAGAGGCAAGTTTTGCTGTTTTGAATCCCTCCCTACTCCCAAATGTAATGCAATATGTCACACTATGGGCTAATGAACTCTTCTAAAATAAGATACTTGGGGAGACAGTGATAGTTTTAACTGTAGGTTTTTTTCTAGAGGAAGAAAAGCTGATGGTCTAGATCCTGATTCAGCAACACCCTTGCTGACTGAAACAAAGCTGTTATTGAAAACAGGCATGAGATGAAGTATCTTGCAGAATCGGTCCCTAAATATATATAAATTATATATATAAAAGAAAGTCTTTAGAAATAAAAGTATTTTTCTGCTGCAAAGGCAGAAAATTAATTCTGCTGTGTAAATAAGCCTTACTCCTGATCACTGTGCTCATTTCAAACTCATAAAAGCAGCAGTATAATTTAAGAAAAAGTATCTTAATACATCGTTTATCACCCTGTCATTTTTACAAGTATTGTCAATTTAAAAGTCTCATTTATTTTCTTCCTTGTTCTGGGTAGACTTGTTTATGGTGTTCTCATTTCTGAAGAGAAAAAAAAAAACCAAAAGCCACAACATAAAATAACCCTCCTCAGTACTGAGTACTGAATAAAACCATTTCAGGAAGTGTAATTATACTTTTGCTTTTGCAACTTTTTTTCATTCAGATTCACAGAGAGCTCTTGAAATCAAACACTAGTAAAAGATTAGTGTTATTATTATCAAGCACTTAACAGTGTGTGTAAATTTACTCAGTGTTCTTTACAAGCAGAGATAAGATATCCTTCCTACCCCAAAGATAACAACTGACAAATATAAGGACCGCAAAGAACTGGCTGTAAAAGGGAGAACGCGGGATAAAAGAGGGTGATAAGAGATAGGGTAATCAGCACTGAGTCACTTCTAATCCAGACCCAGCCCGTATGGAAGGACGGAGCCGCGTCCTCCCCGTCCAACAGCAGATGGGGCTGCTGCAGTGCCACGGCCCCGGCGGGGGAAAGAGGCCCTGGAATTCCCAACTCACCTGTGGAAAACTGACCTCTCAAATTCAGAACCGCAGTACGAACGGCCGGACTTTCAGATAACTTAATTTCGTCGTTCCTGTTGGCCTCAGCAAGCTTTACCAAAACTCCCGAGTGCTTTTCTGCGTGTCACTAAAACACCGAATCAGAAAGATCCAGGCTTGTCCCAAACCTGCATCAGATCTCTCGTGGCAAAGCCCCACTGGCTAGTGATAAAAGTCAGTCTACACCTGTGTGGAGCACACCTGAATGACTCCTGAAAAACTTCAGTGCATCTCATTTAGAACACACATTGCAGACCCAAGCCAGCTATTCATAATACAGGGGTCATCTCCATGTGTGGGTCATTCCCACTGCCCTATCAAAATTAGCAGCATGTAGAAATGTTCAAAGTGGAATGCAAGAAAAAGTCCTGAGGACAAATCTTGTTAGCTGAAAGACTGAGATTATCTTCAAGTCCAAAGGTCCTTTTCTGCTGGACTGAATGGGAAGCTGAGCCCTTTTTCATGACAGGGAATGGGCACAGAAGGGTGGTATTTGGTTTAGCATCCAAAAACCACCTGCAAGGATGATAGAACCAAATTCTAGACTTCACCAAGCAGGCACAGCTCAGTGAGAAGCACTGGCTGCCACTGCAGAGCCCAGACATTTAGTTCAGCTCTGTGGACCTTAGTCTGACAGCTTACATAAGCCATGCCACAGGGTAAAGCAGGAGAGCCCCAGGGACCAGTCTGTGGCAGGTAACATCCAGATATCGTCATCCGGGGTTTGAGGCCCAGTTTTCATGCTCTATTTCTACCACTTCTGAGTCGGTGGCAGGTTGTTCTGCAGCATGACACAGTCCCTGACAGCACGTTGTTTCTTCAGAATCAGGCACTGTGGGAGGGTTTTAACAGTCCTGGTCATCATTTTTCTGGCATGCGCTCATACTTACAGCACTGGAGTGGAAAGACTGCTTTGTCCCCATCCCTCCCCTGACATGCCAGCCATTATGTTGCTCTACACAGGAGTCAGTCTTCTCTTTGTTTGCCTCATTTTCTATCTTCAGTGTCTTAGCGTTGATTCCATATGTGCTGAGGATGTATCTGCATGAACATTCATACTGCTCATCCAAGATGTTATCACTGTTTCCTGCTCACTAAAACAAGTGCATCCCACCCACAGCAGCATGGACAAGCTGCAAAACCCACCCAAGAAGCACACTCTCAACCAAGAGCAAACTCTGTGGCAGTTATTCAAGTCAGCCATTGCTAAGTAACAATTCGCTCATTGTGGCATTATTAACAGCTATCTCAGGGTATCTCTGCAAGCAGCAGTTGTTGCAGTGTCAACATACCTTGAGATACACACACAAGATCTCTGGAGATTTTATAACTTGGTTGCTGGCCAGTGCTGCTGCATCCTCACTGCTGCTGTTACCTCTGCCAGTTAAATTAAGACAGGCAAACATGCTGCAATCACACCTTTGTTTCGCCAGGTAGACCTACGGAGATAAAGACAGACCCAAACCAAAAAAGAATCCCTGATCACAGAGGGACACAGATGCATAGACAGCTCAAACTGTGATTTTTCTAGAGAACATAGCAATTCCACTCTTTGATGAGCAGCACACAGAACCAAAATACGCAAGTGTGGGGCTGGCCATGTCTCAGACATCACTGAGGTAGATACAGCACCTCATCAGGCCCAGGGTCGCTGCCAGCCACCCACAGCAGGACAGCAAGGGGATGCAGGAAGCAAGAACAGTGAGAGAGCATGATGTCAAGTTAAGGACTTCCTGATTTTATTTTATTTTTTCTCACTGAATAATGCCACCTTTCCTTACCTTTCCATCACCTGTGTGATGCCCCAGTGTGTAGGGCCATGCATAACTCCCTCATGACCACAGTGTCTGAAGTTGGAGGCAGAGGAGGGTTTTCCACTTACACGGGAAGAAATGGCCAGGTGGAAGCATGAGGAACAGTCAAAGGAAGAAACAAACAGAGCCAACTTCAGATGGAAAACAGACAAAAGAAAGCATTGCTCTTTACCCAGCAATTTCTGCACTCTCAGTGAAATGCCTGGCTACAGGAGAGGCACTGCCCTGGGAGAGGAGGAGGAAGTGGCTGTCTGGAGGATGGTACAGGCAGAGATACAGATTTGCATACACCCTCCTTTGACCAATCCCTGCCTCACAGCCTTAGCAATGTGCTCCCATGAATACATGGCCTATTTTCTCACTGACTTGTATTGCACTAGGACTGCAAGGAGCCTCTGAAATCAGAGGGTCTGCTTCTTCCTCAAAGCCACTTTTACACCAGGGCAATTTCACTTTTCACAGCAGGCTTAGTCCCAGTTTGCACTTTGCTTGAGAGCAGCATCTTCTGAGACACAGCAATGCTGAATTATAGTGTGAACATTTTTTCAAGAAGCATCATTCCAAATAGACGCCTACCCCTCACAGCAGAAAGGCACACTCCTAAATGGGGTAATTAACAGGCAGCACTACAACACATGCTGTAAACATTAATAATATGAAATCTTTACCAGACTTCTTGCATCTGCTGGTAGAGGGTTTGTTTTTCATGGAAGACAAAGCAGTGACTGTGTGTAAATTACTCTCATGTGAAGTGCTAAAATGCAATAATTCACCACCCCAGAACATGCATAGAAATGACTGCTTTGCCATGCATTTTGTACTAAAAGCAGTAACCTAATCATCAGAGTAAAGCTGAATGGGCTGTTACACACCCTCAGCACAGTACAGGAACTCTTACATGTCACGATTTAGAATCAGCAGTTCACATTTCCCACAGAAAGACAACACCAAAAGGCACAGAGAAACTTCCTCACTCACATCACATGAATGCCTGCAAAGAAGCCCAACTATACTATCTAGAATGATGTCCCTGTAGCAGTCAGGGCTGCAACATCGAAACAACACAACTGCTTGGTCACTCTCCATCCAGCTTGGATATTGTTCGCTCTGCCTGTGCTGGTAAAGGAATCTCATCCATGGACAAAATTACATTGCACTCCAAACTCCTTTGTGCACCACTCCAGTACAGAAATCCAAGATGAGACCTTTGCAAATGGAACTTCTTCCCTCTCATCATTTGTGATTTGAAGCAGCAGACACAGTCTAGGCCAGGTTTGTTGTGAAGAACTTGGTCAAGTGGAACGTGTCCCTGCCCACTGGCAGGGGTTTGGAGCCAGATGATCTTTAAGGTGCCTTCCAATCCCAACCATCCTGTGGTTCTATGATTTGTCAGTGTAAAAGCTTTCTTCCTCCAAGTGTTTTGTCCTGTGTCTCTAACTCCACCCTCCAGAGTTGCCAGCACAGGACAGAGATTTCTGCCACTTATCTGCTGGGGAAATCCCTGTTGGGAAGGGTGAAGTGTGGTTTGAGAACTGGCCCAGGCAGCATCTAACATTTCCTTACTGCGGTCACCCTCACAGGGGGAAGTTGACTTTGGCTGGAGCACTGTGTGTTCTGGCTAACCCTACTGGCAGACAAACTCCCAGGGACTCCTGGCAGGGTGAGCCAGAGCAGCCTGAGGCTGCACTCCTGTATTCAGGAAAGCCTGGAGCAGAGACACTGAGTCCAGCACAGAGCCCAGCCTTCAGTGCCCCCATAAAAGCCTGAGCCAGCTCACAGCGACGTTGGTGCCAAGGCTCCTGTACGAAAGGGAGTCCAGCTTGTTCAGAGCAGCGTCCTCTGTGTCACTGCCAAACCCCACAGGATCTCGGGTCCAGTGTTAGTCATGCTGCCGGTGGTAGTACACATTTACGGGGTCTGTTGTTGAGGCTCTGCCATTTACTGCTTTGTTCATTCGAGAAACTCGAGTTGGCTTAATCTTATCGTGTTAATAGATCTAAATATGGACATAAAGAACTTGAGCATACATAAGCACAATGAATATGAGTCTCTCATTCATTCCTGCACAGTACACAGTAAATTGCCAGTGTGGCCCTTTCAGCTTATTAACATCTTTAGACTTGGCTTCACAAAGATTTCACTCCCCACTCAGCAATTCAGCCTCCTTCTAATACTTTTAAAACAGAGGAAAGGCCAAGACCCCTAGAGAAGATGCCAAAGATTGAATGGTTGGCCCTGAAAGCAGATGAACTGCAACAGCCAGCAAAGCAAACAGGCCATGCCAACAGTGGTGCTCTCAAGGAAAGGAAGTACAGTTTCTGTTCTGGCATCCACATAACCCAAACACTTGCACTCACAATGCAGATCCCTGCAAGGCAACAGCAAGTATCTGCTTGGAAAGGGTCTTTGCTACTTGGAACTTTTTCAGGCTTTCTTATGGTTCCCTCACCCTTCTGGTCATTTTGGAAAAAACAAGTTCACTGAACCCCAGGCTCCCACATTTACTGGACCCCAGAAAGCTGAAACAGCTCAGGGCTGGAATACACTGGGTGATATTTTGTTTTCTTTCTAACAAGAATGGACTTTCATTTCCCTCCAAACTGCAGTAAGCACACATCAGGAAACGAGCATTTGCAAGGATGGAATCTCAACATCGAGCATTATTTAAATTTGTAGGGCTATTTAATGTTCATCACACATTTGATCCTAACAGTGCAAGTGATTTTCTATCAGAACATTTTTTTTTCCACTTCAACATGGAAAACTGCCCCTCCAAATATAAGCACTGCTTGTTATTTTGAGGCAGTGAGGCAAAACATACAGCACATAGACCACATTTGGCTTGCTTAGCAGATGTCTACAGATCACTTGATGTTAATTTCAACATAAAAGCTATTATATTTCTGGCCTTGCCCTATTAGTTGTTAAATAATTATTTATGCTTGGCAGATAAATTCTAGGAACCTTGAATAAAGCCCATCAACCCTACTAAACTAACCATATTTGACACAACAGTTTTCACTCATAGAAGACCCAAGATGTAATGTTTGTTGCCTATATGATTCTGTCTCACAACCTAAAAGGTAATCCCATATTTATATTTAAACCTAAACTGCATATAGTAAGTGTTTCAACACTACTTCACAGGCAAAGAATTAGCTTGTTTGGTTCACTGACATTTACAGCCATGTGCTATAGCTAGTTTCAGTTCACAACTCAGTTTATCTAAATCTCCTATTCACTTCACAATTCTGGCACTAGTTAATATGTTTTTCCATAGATGTTTTGGCTTTGCCTTTCTAGTTTGCTATACTTGTCATCGGCCAGGCACTGTGTGCTACAAAACAAAACAATAATTGGAAATGGAGGCTTCCCTTAGTTAATATATTTAAATGGCTAACCCAACTTACGTGAGTGCTATTTATACACATTCAAAACTGCAGTTGTTGTGTATTCGGGTTGAATGGTTTGTAAATTCCAAATAGCCAATCTACGATAAAACTCGGAAAAGATATTGAGTGCAAGGCCCCGTAGGAAAGTCAACCAAGTTTTGGACATTCATATGCTGTTGTCTGAAGAAATTTAGTTGATGTGTTGTCCTTTTGGAGCACATCGTAGTGTAATTATACTTCTGTATCCTTAACAGACAAGTTAGAATTTAAAGATTTGGAAAAACAAGGAATTTGAACATTCCACCGAGGAGAAACTCATTCAATATGCCTATTTCTATCTCATCTGTCGGGTTAAAAGAGCACAGCTTCTCTATTATCGTAGTAACGTACATCATGCCTGCATTTAAGTTTATGTGCAGCTTATGATTTTGTGTGATAAATAAAAATTAGTGATGCAAAAAGGAGCAAAAGGAATTCATATTGCTTCCAGCATACTGCACTTCCTGCCCTAAAAGCTGCGTGGCTTTGCTTTGCATCATTGACAAACTGAGCTCACTAAAGTTACAAAGATGTTTTCAACTGATTTAGTGGACATTGGACAGACCCCTTTGGCAGCTGGGGTGCCCCTGTCCTAAGGTAGTTTAATTACAGTGGGCAATAGTGTTATATCAACAGAAAATGTCTAAGCTTAGAGGCAGTTTTCCATTTTCATTTCCAAGCCGGCCCTGTTGCGCTTCTCCCAGAAAGCCAAGCTGCTTACTGAGAGATGAGTGTTCATGTTTCCCCCCACTTAAACCCCAAATCCCAAAAGAGTGAGCCTGCAGCCCCTCTGCTGTAGCTGCCTATGGAACTGCAAACTATTTTTTCAGGCCTCAGCATTTGTCGAAACAAGGACCTTTGTCCAAGCAGAGAAAGAATTATCAAGTCTGAAGGTTGTGAGAGAGGAGAAACCTGGAGGCAATCACTGGACTTTGTATCACACAGTCTTTAAGAAATCTCCACAGGAATAATGGAGAAATCCATGTGTTCCTCTGGAAGTGAACTATTACCAGGGCTTCTTGTGCCACTCCTCCCCTGCAATAACAGACACAAAATGATCACCCTTAACCAGAAGCTTAATGATACCCTAAGAAAGAGCTAGGAAAGAGAGCTAAGATCCTCCAATCCCCTGCATACTTCCATTCCAGGTTGCTCTGCCTGGATGCACTTATGCATCTCTCATCCCCGTGATAAGTCCTGTCTACACTTGACCTTGGCACATGGAGATTTTAACTGTGGGTTAAAAATGGCCAGTGAGAGCTGTGGGTTGTGCTTCACTTCGGCACCCAGGAGGCAGAGGCTGTGGCCAAAAGCAGGGTTTATTGTAGGGTTGGTTTTACAATTTTCACTAATGACAAGCCAATTTCTCCCTGTTGATGTCTGCTGCATGTGACAACACAAGGTTGCCTTGAACCTCATGTCATAAACTAGCAAAGGTGAGGCAGAAAAAGTGAGGAGAAGAGATAGTAAATAAAATCATGCACATAAAATATTACTTATTAAACACATGCTTTCTTGTCATATGAATTTGATGTCATTACTTCCTTTGCTTGTTGATAAAACATACGCACTTGTTAGATACAAACTGCACAGCTGGCTAATATAAGGGATCTCCACATGCTGGAAGGTTCCCTCAGTTTGGTTTTATCAGCTAAAAGAAAATTAAAAAAAACCATGGATCCAGCAAGTGGAGGAAGGCAACACCCTTGCTAGAGCAGGGAAGCAGAGTCATTAAATCCGACATTAGCCCTACATGTGGCATTAACACGGACAAATCTTTTTTCAAGCACAGTATTTCCGTGTTGGAACGGTGTTGCAGCTCTGAGGGAAGCTTTGCAAGGTTCTGTGATGAACTTTTAAGATCTTCAACTGAATGCCTGTGCTAGGAGTTTCATTAAAAACTGACACTGTTTCTCAGACATTCCTAAGTTACCTGCAGCCTTTTCAGTTTTAATCATTGTTAATCTTACCTCACTCTGTGAATAAAAGCAATAAATCAAAGCCATATAGAGACAGACTTTAAAAACAGGACTGCCATGAAACAAAAAAAAATATGCTAGTGGTGATCCCCAGTATCCCCTGGACTTACTTAGGAAGAGGTCAGTTAAGTCCTGAAGAAGACATCCTAGCCATGGAAAGCAGAAGATTGGATAATTGCAGTCAAGTCTTGTCTGGCTGTGATACTGGTCAAACAATGAAACTGGCATACAAACAGGGGTCCAGGAGGTGGAGCAGTGCAGTTATCACTCATTTTATTTTGAAGAAGTGTGCATTTAACTTGTCAGGGCCTCAGTTTGGCTATCCCTGTAATTCCAAGGCATCTACTGTTCTCTTCAATGTGATACAAGGATCTAAGGAGAGGCCATCATCAGACAACCACATGCTGAAAATAGAAATGACAAAGAAATATCTATAATATGCAAAGTAGATAGACAGGCAAAATCTCCTGCAGATAATTAGGTGCAATAGTTTCTGTCAGATGATTAAAAAGCCTGACTTTATATATTTCTTTCTAGTGCAGTTTAGTTTTTTAGCTAGGTGTCCTAACTGAATATAACTTTTAAAGAAAGTCTCCAGTGTAAATCAGGGATGTCTGTAGCTCCAAGTGCCGTTGCAAGGTTTAGCAACAAACAGGATCACCTGGATATGAGTGCCTTTCAAATTTCACTGCCATCAATAGCTATGCTGGGCAGGGTGGCACAGCTGAACAGTGCTGCCAGTGCTACCACTGGGCAAAGTATTGAATTGTTAATTCTCAGAGAAATTAGAGGGGAGGAGATTAAACCTTACAGTCTGGGATTTGTAGGCAGACCTGCAAGAGCGGCAAACACCCCTGTACAGATACCAAGGGACACAGACTGGTAGTATTTTAACCTCCAATTAATTAACATTCTCTCCATCTACTACCTCTAGCACAAATAAAGTTGCTCAGGGTCTTCAATAATTTTGTTTTCACTCCTCATCATGGTTCTGTTTGGGAAAGACTATGCTTTTATGATGAAGACAATTCAGTGCTGGCCTAACAAATAGCACAGCCTGCTTTGGGAACATGTACCTTACAAGCTGGGATCTGATTACATATGTGCCTCTGGCTGCCTGGACCATCTTTCTCTGACTCTCCACAAGTCTCCCTCTCTTTTATCAGGGCAGTGCAGCTTTCTGTACTCAGTAACTTCAGCACAGATTGCAGCACTAACACCAACATTCTCACTATTTAACTGCAAAGCAAAAAAAATTCAGCAACAATTTCATTCTTCATTAGAAAAACAAAACCTTTACTTAACCAATTTTCCTGCTTGCTTTTTTTATATCTTTAACAAAAGACTCTAGTTACAGGTTAGAGGCTTATTTTCCTACCTCCAGGGTTCTAAGGTTACACAAGGACTAGTGTACACGCAGAACAGCATTCCTGTAGACTTTTTTTGTTGCTCTTGTTTATGACTAAACAAGGGATAACTGTTACCAGCTTCTTCTCTGCTATTTCCTCATTTCAGTAACAATGCACTGACCCTGATAAGTTTTCAGCTACAGCTGTCTGCTTTGAAAGACAAAGCTACTCTCCCGTATCTTCTGCGAATGATTTGAGGAGGTTTACACCTCAGTCCAAACATCTGTGGCTACAATTCCACCCCCACACGCTCACACTCCATGTTTACAAATGCAAGACCTCGAGTTTAGGCACAACACGGCCCCGCAGTGTATCCAAGTCTCTAGACTTTTATGCCCTACATACACTGTGGAATTTCCACTCTGCATACAAAATTATTCATGACAGAAACATTGAAGGACCACCCTCCCCCTCCCTCTGCAAATACAAATGAGAAAAATAGCAAGGGGTTTTCTTTTGCTTCCCAGTCATAGTGAGGAAAGGAAATTTTAAACCAACATGTTTTGGGGAGGGAAAGAGAGAGTCACTGCAGAACGTTTAAGACCAGGGGTGCGAGTACATACTTGTATTAACATCTTCCATCCCTGGAGCTGCAGTAATTTGCATGACATTATCTACCTGGGATGTTGCTATGGTTATCACCATACATAAGTAATTACCAGGGCAAATTGCACATACAGCGCACGGATTCATGCTGTCAGAAGCAAGGGATCTTCTTATGCACTTGAAAATGTAAATGTTTGAGAAAACACAAATCACAAAGATTCCTGAGAAGCAAAAAAACTTCAAGACTGCTTCTGAGCGATCCAAAATTGTTGTTAACTATGCTTATTGACAACAGTACCTCAAGGGACAACTCAGATCATGTCCAAGTGAGCAAGACACTGCACATACTCAGTAGAAAATCAGTAGAAACAGTAGTAGTAACCAGAAATCAACCAGTAGAAACAGTAATCCCTGCCAAAGAGTTTACAGTGTAGGTAGATAAGAAAGGCAAGGAGAAAGAGAAGTGGTGTATCATACAGAGCAAACAAGGTCGTCAGCCTCATAGTATTGGCGTGATTATTTTGGGCAGACTATGTCAAGAAACTCGCTTCTGGCAACCAAGCCAAAGATGAAGAAAAGAGAAGGAGGAAGGGGGTGAGGTAGACTATATCCATGCTAAGAAAAAGACAAGGGATGTGGTAGTGTGATGAAGCAGCTGGTCAGGACAAGCCAAAACTATGTCTAATCAAAGTGGTTCTCTGAAAGTTCCCCCATTTCCCCTCCTGCAATGTTTCTGCTGCCATTTGCTGGCTGGGATCTGATTGTACTCTGATCTCTTCTAGTTTCCCACAGGAGCCGAGACAAAAGTTACAGTCCATCTACAGCTGTACACCCAAGCTGAAGAGAGCAATTAACACCCAGCAGAATTTGGCTGAAAGTACAAATACAGGGTATCTAATGCTAGATCATCCAATATAAATTAGACGTTAAAAGCTCATTCTGCAATACTGATACAGCTACATTTGCAATAAAATTCAGCTGCACTGTACACAAACAGCTTGAGATGCATTCCACTGTTACCCATGGAAACTTTTCAACAACTTTGGCTTTAATAAAATAGTGCTAATACTATGACCTGAGTAAACCACATTAGCCTAACGGAAATGTAAAATATAATTCTGAAAAACACAAAACGGTTTCCTATAATTTAATTTGAAGTGACATACGTGTCATGTCCATCCAAACTAACCATATGTTCTGTGTACAAAGGAATATTGTAATTTAGTTTTTTTGGACTTATTGAGTATAGTAGAATTGAGGAGAAAAATTGTTATATTTTCCACTTGTAGCTTCTCTGAAAAACAAGTTCTTCTGTTTACTTAGAAATCCTCTGCTTCTCACAGAGATTTATTTCTGCCTCCTAGTAATGCTAAGAGAGTTATCAACAAAGATCACCATTCTCCCTAACTGAGCTGCAGAATGCATATTTTCAGAGCTAAAATAGACTGTAATCCTAGACCTAGCCTTTCACAGTTCTCCATGGGAAACCAGGCAGTCTGCCACACTGATCCCAAGAACGATGGTGCTTCCCCACACTCACCACCAGTAAGTGGAGCTCACTTGTGTTTCAGTATCCAGCCCCTGAAAGCCATCACTCCCTGATAACAAAGGGTCACCATGAGATCCCCGGACTGCCGAGTTAAACCTACTCTCTCATTCCTCCAGGTTGCCTCAGGGGACTGTTAGTCATAGCTGTGTGAGACTCTGAAATGAACTCGATCTGTTGATGAGAAAACCAGTGAATGTATCGGTGCTTTACTTGTTTACACGGGGGTCTCTGAGAAAATGCAGCCAAATTCCACGAGGTACCGCATGTGAGCGGGAAATACACAAAGGAATTCTGTGAAGAACAGAGGAAGAAAAGCCTCAACGCCAGGATAAGTATGTCTTTGCGTGATGGTCAGGAATGCCACACAGATTTAGGGGAGGCAGAAGATTTCAAGAAGTTTTGCAGGCTGACTTTTTAACTGAAGATGTACTGGCACTCTAACAACCGTTGGTGCCACATCACTCTTATTTTTCACCATATCCTTTCAAGTCAAACTGTGATGCAGTCTTTAGGCCTGAATCTCTTTATAGTTTTAATGTGGACTTCATCTGTAAGTAAGAGTACACAGAGGTCCTTACTTAGAAAGCCACACTATGACAGCATCAAGCATTCTGACTATTTTAGCAGATGGGACTCAGAAAACATACTGATAGAGATATGCTCTGAGAAGAGTTTTGCTACTGAAAGTGTGGTAAAATCAGGTATTAGCCAGCAGGCAGTCAGAGAGCACAGTATCCCTTAGGGATCATTTACATGGCCTCAGGGAAGTCACAGTTAATGATGTCCAGAAATGCTGTGTGTGTACCCTCATTAGGGTACAGGCAGACTGAAGACAAAGACAGATGTGAAACATCTCAGGCTTTATCCAGGTAACTGGATGCCCACAATGAGAGGTATATTGTAGCTGTACGTATATTTCATACAAAACAGTTGGTTGACTACAAATATATCAGTGAAAAGGGAAAGTAAATATGTGAAGAGCGAAGTGCAAGATGGAAGAAGCGAGATAAATATTGTTAGATTCAGGGGAAAAGCGCTACAAACAGTAAGCAAAGCTCTTTGATTTGCACTGTTTTCCAGCCCATAAAACCCTAATATCTGCCAGTGTTCCATTAAAAGCTTATAAACTACCCAGCATGCCTGCTGCTGCATTGCTAAAAAACATTTTCGATGTTGCAGACTGGTCTTTTGCAATGTTACCTTATGTGTATGTATCTCAGATGCATTACTGAAAGAAGTGTGGATTGCGAAAATAGCACCTTAAACTCTAAAACTAATTAATCATTCAGTAGCAGTATGTTTCTCTCAGTAGAGATGTTCATAGTAATACCTCTAAACCAGAAAATACAAATATTTCAGGAAAAAAAACACAACACTATTTTAGGAAACAGGCATTTTGGATAGAAGACTTAAGAGAAAACTACCATTTTGTGAATTGAGTAAACAGAGTAGAAGACATGCCTTCACAGAGGATTGAGAGTGCAAGGTCACGATAACCCAACAGCAAAATCTGTAAAAGGTAATGTGAGTGATACAAAGATCTGGCAACACTATGACTGACCAGATCAACAACTGTTTTGACTGAATGTGCACCCTATTCTCAGCATTAAAATCTAAGACTTCAGCCCTCTAAGGACAAGTAATCACAATATCAGTCCTTTTCCACAAAAAGTCATATTGGATCAATCAAATCTTTATTGTTATTACCAGTGGTCCCAAACCAAGACTGAAGGGATCAGAATGTTCATGATTTCCCATCTCTTGTGAGATCACTACATTTCAGGGCTCGCTCACACTTGAACCCAAACCCAGGGCAAAATTAAAATGTTCCAATGGCCAGAACCCATATCCCTGAGGCAAACCCTCCCAGTGTCTGGAGGTTTTCAGATGAATGACCATGTAGGCACTTAGCCCATTCCGCATTGCTGTTACTGGAGCTTCTCTCACAGAAGTGGCTCCAAATTGTTCTGACAATAAAACACATAGATTCATTTCCCACATCCCTCAAACAACTTCATATTCCACAAGCATCAAGTTGATGTCTGATTATAGCACTGATGAGTGAATGGGCAGCAAAGCCTACCTGTTACTCGTGCAAATGACTCGTCTCTGAACTAGCAGCACACTCCATCACTTGTGGATCAAGAAGCTAAAAATTCAGCCCCTCGGCACCGTCTCACTTCTGGGAAAACATTAGAAACAGAATTATAGATGTAGGAATCAGGGACAGGAATTTCATAAGACTGAGGTACAAAAAAGAGCCATATGTGAATTATCGCACAAATATGAGACTCCTGGATATGTTAATGAAAACTTTGTTTTGCAGCTATGTGCTTAATACAAATAAATAAATAAACAACCAAACTCAAACACAATAAAAAGATTACATCTCATTAGCTTTGTAAACTCAAACACTGCTAATCTGATCAGCTAAACCGTTTTCAAGCTGCCACATGCATATCAGAGCTCTCACCAACAGCACTGAAGCAGTTGCTCAGCTCTGGATGTACAAACATACCCAGAGAACAGTCTGTACAGACCTAAAGCGAAGGGCAGCTCACGTGACTGAGCTGAAAGGGGTGCATTAGTGTTCCATGCTGTCTACTTAAGTAAAAAAAAACCAATATATTTGACTGTTTAAATGTTTGAAATCTGCTACTGTTGCCAACGATTCTGAGGCATTCATGCTTTTTGCACAAGTCACGAAAGGCAGAAAAAACAGCAAATGTGGAAATCTCCACCACATTTCTGCTGTCATTACAAGCAACTCCTGTGCCAAGCACAGTCCAGCCACGTGTTTAGGTCAAACAGATGTCTACCAGGGTAACAACAGTGCAAGGGGAAGCTGTGGTCTGCATATTGCATGTCAGCATTACTGGCACACCCAAAGGCCACATCATAAATGTAGTTTATATACCCTGTGGACCAGGCTAACAAAGTAGCCATTGCGATTTGGAACTAGCGATACCCTCAAGTCCAAAGTAGCAATGGACAGAGCTGCCCTGCTGGTGGTGCACACTGTGGTCCTACAGTTCATCACAGGATGAACTCACCAACAGGATTACAACATGTAACAGGCCGCACACAATGACAGTCCTCTCCATAGTGTGATTCTGTGTGAATTTAGAGCGTAACACAGGAAAAAGAAATCATAATGGGTAAATTTCAATTACTTCTGCCTAGAGGCTTTTACAACCGTGAGCAAAATAACTTTTAGTTTAGCAAAACAGAACAAACCAAAACCTTTCTCTTTGCTAGATGGTTTGGGCTTTCTCCCTCCTGCGTTTTCAGGACACCAAGACCTTAAATATTCTCTGTGAGAGTGCTTGCAACCCTTTTCTTTCCCCTCCGCATTGTGGGGATATCAGGTTGCTGTAACACTCCAGACAGAGTCAAGAGGGGGCATTTTTTTATGTTTGTTTATTGTTTGTTTGGTTTTTTGTTTGCTTTGTGGGGGGGGGGGTGTTTGTTTTTGTTTTTACTTGTATCTTTATAGTTACTTACCCCGAAGAGAAAACAAACAAACAAACAAAAAAAATCACACTTTTGTCCTCCCCCAACCAATTCAGGGCGACAGCAGAGACCGGCCACCATCAACCTGGCGCTCCGGGTGGCTGAACCGCACGGAGCGCCCGTTCCCATCAGCGCGGGCTGGGGTCGCTCCGGCGATGCCCGGGCTGAGGGACCCCTCGCCCCGCTCCGCTCCGCCGCTCCCCGCGGCCCCGCCGGCCGTGCCCCCGCCGCGGACGTGGC
>JAYRBT010000177.1:2156637-2179074 GCA_036023395.1 Myiotriccus ornatus
CGCCGCGGACGTGGCGGCCGGGCCGGCCCCGCTGCCAATGGCCGGGCCGGGGCGGGGCGGGGAGCGGGGCCCGGGGCGGGGCGGAGGGTCCGGCCGGCGGAGCGGGGCTGAGGGAGCGGGCTGCGGGCTCGGGCCATGGCGGGCGGCGGAGCGGGCCGGGCGCTGCTGCCGGCGCTGCTCCTGGCGGCGGCAGCGCTGGGCAAGCCCACGGCGCGGCAGGAGCGGGCGCGGCCCGGAGCCCAGCACGACGACCGGCCCGGCTTCCAGTACGACCACGAGGCCTTCCTGGGCAAGGAGGAGGCGCGGAGCTTCGACCAGCTGAGCCCGGAGGAAAGCCGGGAGCGCCTGGGGTGAGGGCGGCCGGACGCGGCGGCGGACGTGGCAGGGGGAGGGCCCGGCGGGGGCGGCGTGGGGGTGCCTTGCCTTGGTGTCACAGCGGGGTGGGATGCTCTGTGCCCGCTCCGCGGACCCTTCAGTGCAGCGCCCTGTATCCCAATGTAGTCTCCTGTATCCCAGTGCAGCGCCCTGTACCGCAGTGTAGTCTCCCGTATCCCGGTGTAGTATCCTGTACCCCGGTGTGGCAGCGATAACCCTAAGGTTTCTACTTGAAATCGTAGAACGTTAAGAAGTGGGAAGGGACCTTGAATAGGACACCTCCCACTAAGACCAAGTTGATTAAGGCCTTATCCAACCTGGCTTTGAATGCCACCAGGGTTGGGACATCCACAGCCTCCCTGTTCCAGTGCCTCACCACCCTCACCGGGAAAAATTTCTTCCTAATATATAAATTTTCCCTCTCTCAATTCCTGCCCGTTGCTCCTTGTCCTATCACGACTGTTCCTGATGAAGAGTCCGTCTCTGGTTTCCCTGTAGGCCCCTTCAGATACTGGGAGGTTGCCACGAGGTCTCCATGCAACCTTCTCTTCTCCAGCCCCAACTTACTCAGCCTAATTCTCTCGCACCCTGCTGGTTTTGTAAAGGAGCAGCCAACAATTCATCACTTTGGTGTTTTTCTCTCCTGCCTTTCCTGGCGCTACAGCAGTAAGCCTCGTGGAGGGAGCTGCTGTACATAGTGCTGTGCCTGGTGTTGGACAGACCTCACCTGTTGCTGGAGGGCTTTGCTGCTACAGCTCCCCAACTCTGGGTCACTTGTTCCCACCACGTCAGTGCGAATCAAGTTTAAATCATTCCTTATTTACAGCTACGTTTACAAGTCCACTTGAAGCATCTTCCCACAGCTTTTCCACTTGAGACATCTTTGCCCACTGTGTTTCAGCGTTGCTCTCACTTCCATGCTGCTGCCAAGAATCTACAGGAAGCCAGATCATTAAGCAGAACTAAGTTTACCAGGAATTAAGGAAAGATCCTTTAATGTAGTTACTGGCAAGAAGATAATTTGAAGTATCTGCACGTTCTCACTAATATTCCCCTTGCCTGGTAAAGTACCATAGGGAATGGTACTGACTGATTGTCTGTCTAGCTCCATCCTAAGACCTTAGTGCAGTAGCATTGTAATCTCACTGACCGACCTCTTGATCCTTCTGGAAGCTGTCACTATTATTCATGTGTATCCCAGTGACTAGACAGATAAAGTAGTTACCAGAAATGACCGACTTCGTCCATATTGTTTCAAGAAGGAAAGGAACCATGTTCTCAGCGTGCAGGATTTATGACCTAGATTCTTACAAAAGTGTGTCACTAAAATGGACATGCCATATTAAAATTGGTCTACACCTACACCAGAATAGATAATTCAGTTGGGGATATGATTTAACAATACAGCTGTTTTTAAACAGTGTTTACAAATGTCGGCTCAGCAAGGGAAGAAGCTTAACTTGTGGTGATCTCAGTGTGTGCCCCTTGGAGAGGTGACACAGGCACATTAAGCTCAGCCACAGTCAGTAACCTTTTAAATGGAGGTGACAGGAGTGTCCCTCGGAGGACCAAAGCACACACTGTGGGTGGAGCATTGTGCATCAGAATATCAGAGATGTGGTTCCTGAGGGGCCCTGTGGGAAAGTTTCATAACTTTCAGCATTTCCCAACCTTGTAATTTTGGATAACGTACTGTGAGCTAAAGAGAGGATTTTAAAAACATTTCGTATCCTAATAATGAGATATGCTTACCTCCCCTTCCCCTCCCTAGTTTCATTATGGGCAACCCCAGTGGGTTACAGATAGAGTCACTTCTCAACAAGTGATTGGCTTTTAGGAAGAAGACAGATTTAAATAAAAGCTATTTCTAAATGATTTCTGGGACATACAGTCTGCTGCTCTAACCAAAGTACATGCTGCTGCATTTATTTTACCTTGCTTAGAAAGGGTGGCAGGACATCCATCATCCCAGTGACCAATGCTGGGATTGGACTCCCAGGGCTAGGCATCATTAATGCAAAGCCACTCTCACCCTCTTCCAGCAAACAAAAAGGAACTAGCTAGTATAGAAAAATAGCCCTGCACACTCTGCCTGCAACCTCAGTGGAGGAGCAGATGCACAGTATGATCTTGGACTGAGATGGTGGCACATACCAGCCCATAATCGTATTGTGACCTGGGAGTGCACCCGCCCTGATCACAGACTGTGTGACAGGGGCATCCCTTCTCCCTGTCCTCCCACCCTGGATCACTTGGCAGAGGAGGAATCACACATTGCCCATCCACGTGCAGTACCGCAACTCACCTGGCTTTGGAGAAGCGTGACATAATCCTGCTGCAGCATCCAAGGACTGCGTTAAGGGACTGGAGGTGGGCTGAGGAGGAGGGGAGCGGGGCTGCAGGCATCTCAACCTTCGCCCTGCCATTTGTGAGGGGTCTGCCACTTTTAAGAGAACACAGAAGATAATTGCAGATCCTCACAAAATAAACGTTTCTGCTTTATGTACAGACCAAAGCCAGAGTTTATCGACGTACAGTTGTACTCACATCAGGTGCAGAGGGGAAGCCTTCCTCTTTGAGCCACTTGGTAGTAATGATTTCCTTGCCCCAACTTTGTTTCATCACCAGATGTCTTTACAGACTGGCAGCTTAAATCTCAGCAGTATAAGGTTGTGTGTACCAATGCACACTGCTTGTAATACCATCTCAGTTAAAGGGAGAAAGTAAACTTTCAGGTATTTACATACCTGTGCAGGTAAATTCCTGTATATGAGGTGGAATTCTGTGTCTGTTAACATGCTCCTTGAATTTTCTCTGTATTTAAGAATTAACCATTTAAACCCGAGGCACTAAGGCTTTTCAGACTGATCAATGTGCATTAGCTTAGAATGATCACAAGCCATTTTACAGGTAGTTTATCAGTATAAAAAGTGAGGTCCACAGTCCATACAGTAGCTTGATACCTGTGCTTTTGGGAGCCTGGAGGCAAAACTATTTCATTGTCTCCATCTTCAGCTGAGAAGCAGAGTGAAACAGTGCACTGGATGCAATGGACCTATAAAAACAGGTGAAAAGGAAGAGGCATAAAACGTCTACTAAACAGTCCTGACTTCTTTCATGTTAAAAATAGCCAAGAGCTACTGGCAAAATCATTTATTATAATTAGTACATTTAACAGAAGAAAGAAATACCATATAAACCAATTGAATCAAATTCTTTGCAGGGGAAATCTGTTGACAAATACGGTCCATCGTGCAGTGAAAGGGACCATTTGCAGTCAATTCTCCATGAGATTTATGCAAAATAGAAAAGGTTTCTACTCAGTTAATTCATACTTTACTAATTCAGAAAGCAAATTCAGCAGCCCCTTACCCCCCCTTCCCCCCCATAGCTCAGAAATGGCATGTTTATAAAATCAGTCTATTATCAGACTGGCACAAGATTGCTGCGAATTCAGCAGAAGCTGCTGCTGTTATTTGACTACTTACCACTTTCATGGGTAAGGCTTGTGAAAGGACATTGCTTCACTACTCAAGCAGTTCCAGTTGGCCAGGGTTGGTTTCTTTGTGGAGAACCAAAATGTTGAATTGAAAAGAGTATTTAAAAGTGGAGAACCTTTCCCTGGGTCCTTTGGCTGCCTGGAGGTTTAGGAATGTCAAGTCAGGATTTAGATAAGTCAGCTCCTGCTTTTACCCCTTTCATACCAATGACATGTAGGTATTCCATAGGCACAGCAAGTCAGCATTGCCCTATTTTTGTTTTTTTAACATAGTTTTTCAGGTCAGTTTTATCTGCAGCTGTGTGCAGAACGTTTCAAATACAGGAGTTTCCCTGGGAGTACACCAGCACCTTTCACTCCTGATTTCAACAGCACTTGAGGGTGGCAGCTTTACCCAGGACAGTGGTTTATGTCGCAGCTGCCACCAATGACTGGAGACCTGCTGCAAACTAATATTGCTTTAGCAGGTAGCAGGCATTCCTGGCAGTCCCAGCAATACTGCTTTTCAATGGGAATGGAAGAAAAGAAAAGAAACAGCAGTGGAAGGACAGGCATGGAAGGGAAGACTGCACATGGTGTACATCCCCAGCATTATGCAGTCATATAAGTCACTCCACCCTAGTGTCAGTCTGCTGGAAAGCCAGGGGAGAAGCTGCAGGTGTCCATCACATCCTAGATTTTTGCCCTGGTTGCCTCCAGCAAGCACAAGTACAGGCCTATAGTGAAGTCCTGTAGTGAAGTGAAAACTTGAAACTGCAATCCTGTAGTGAAATTGGTGCCTCCTGCTCCAAGCCAGCATGGCCACTCCCTATTGACAGGGAAGAACAGGTGCCCCTAAGAGAGTAGACACAACCTAAGAAACCCAGGTATTATCTGAGGTTCCCTTTGTTCACTAATTTTGATTGCACAAGTTCCATTTCAGTTATTTGTAACGGTATTTGAATAATGAATAGAGACATATTCCTTTAAGACCAGTAGGGCAGCTTTATGAGTTTCGGGTACTCCTTTTTTGTGGAAAATCAGAGCCGGATAAACATTACTAAAAGTGGCCTTACATGCAGTTTGTTTTTCTGCCAACCCTTAAGGACTCTGATCTCTTTTTACAGGAAGATTGTGGATAGAATAGATGACAACAAAGATGGCTATCTCACAACAGAGGAGTTAAAAACCTGGATTAAGCGGGTACAGAAACGCTACATCTATGAAAACGTGGCTAAAGTTTGGAAAGACTATGATCTAAACAAGGACAATAAAATTGCCTGGGAAGAATACAAACAAGCCACATATGGTTATTATCTAGGTAAGAGAATGTTTTCAGATTGTATGATCAAGGATTTTGGGGATTATAAGGTATGAAGTTTGGTGTCTCGTTTAGGTCTCTTGAAACTCCCTTTAAATTTTATAAATGCTCAGATGTCAAAAGCACTTTATAGATAGTTATTGCAGCCCACCAGCACAAAGAAGGTTTTGTAGAGGTATCATTAAGTGTACTAACACAGCTGAATTAAAGTCTCCTCTGGTTAGAAATATATTATTTTTAAATATTAAAAATAGTATCTTAATTAAAAATATTTATATTGTGTAATTAACTATATTTGTTCACTCTCTCTAAAATCTTAATTCTAGATGCTAAAAATGAATCTAAGCTATAACAAAATTATTGATTAAAATTGTTTTGGAGAATAACGTGCTTCAGACTGTGATCCACTGCAAATGAAAATTCCTAACAAATCAGTCAAAAGAAACATTTATTGACAAATATACCGGAATTCTGCCCTCACCCGTTTCCTTTGCTTTTTATAAGCTAATGAAGGGAAATGAGGAGAAGAGATCACTTAAGCTAAAAGGGCAATACTGACAGAACAACAAATCAGTATTAATTGACCATTTATATTTACTGAAAATGAGAAAGCAATGCTTACCTACCACAGAGACAGTTTCTAGAGCAAGCTTCCAGTGGCAATAATCATTCCAAAGTCTACCTTAGATTAAAATGGAGCCTGTTACATCTGTGGAAGGAAATATTTGACACACAATCCCTGCAGCATTACCCCTGGGAAGCCTTCTCAGCCCTTTGTCTTTGCTCTCTGTAATCCCCAAGATTCGGAGAACAGCTACTACACTGTGGGCTTGTGTTAATGAATACTTAAAATTCCCATCTGTAGTTCCTGGCCTAGTCTTCTTCACCTGTGTTTGTCTCCCAACACCTGATTTGTGAAATTGTTATGAGTATTTTTCATGTTTGAAGTCAGTTTAATGATCCTATTAAAAAAAAAATTATATCAAATACCACTCCTTTTATGCCACTGAACACCCTGAAAGAATGTCATTGTTTTAAACTGAAAATAATTGTTAGGTTCCCTCTAGCAGAGGCGTAGCAGTTAGATAATTTCAGACAGCCTGCCACCTTCTAAAACCTCCTTTCCTTGGTTTGCCTGCTTCTTGAAACTGCAAAGTTGTGTAGATCATACTAATTCCTAAAGAAGAATAAAACTTCTGTGAATGAAATCTACCCCAAATACTGCCTCAGTGGTGCTTGTAAAGGCAGGTAAAATATAAATCTGTGAGGACTAATATATAATAATGCAAAATCCATTATCCTGGATTGCAACAGAAGAAATTTACTATTGTCACCTTTAAAAATCAAAACATGTACTTAACCCCTGAATTTAAAACTTCACAGGAAAGAGAAGGAATTTGTATTGCTAGACTCAACAAGCTGGGGAGCTTCATTGTGCTAGTGTGTTTTAAAGGAAAACCCTTTTGAGATCATCTTGATTAATTTGCAGAAAATCCAGAAGAGTTCCAAGATGCAACTGATCAGCACAGTTTTAAGAAAATGCTGCCCAGAGATGAAAGACGATTCAAAACTGCAGATCTGGATGGAGACTTGGCTGCCACTCGTGAAGAATTCACTGCCTTCCTTCACCCAGAGGAGTTTGAGCACATGAAAAACATTGTTGTCCTAGTAAGCAGAGCAAAATCAATGCCATTATTTTCACTTTTATTTTTATGGATGAGCTTTGAAGTGCTTCTCTAACCTTTCCAGGCAGGGTTTAGAAAGAGACACATGCATAATAGCTAAGTGGGGAACAGAAAGGGATGCCTTTCATGAAATCCACTTGATTTAGAGCTCTCAATATAAAAAAGACTTGTTAAGTGCACTTAGACAGCTCCTAAATGGAATCAAGAAATAGTCTTGGGGCACAGACTTAAACCAAAATAAAAGGAAGGGTATGCTGACATGCAGCACCCAAGTGTTTCATGCAAGCTTGTATCTGCCCCTGACTTAAGCATGGTGTTCAGTTCATTCATACAGGGAGTTTTTTCAACATGAAAGAATATTTGTATATTCATTGTATAAACAACAATCACACTGGTGTTACTAAGAGCACATTCACTTGTGTACAAGGGCAGGTCAAGGCCTCAAAACATTAAATGATCAAAGAGGCAAATAGTCAGAATTCTCAGTTTTTTCTTGGTTACTTCGATGCAAAACTATTTTCCAGGAAACCTTGGAAGACATAGACAAAAATGGGGATGGTTTCGTGGATCAAGATGAATACATTGGTAAGTGTTGATACTTGTTTCTTACATAATCTCCAATCCATATTTTCCATCTCTCAAATTTGCAGCAGCATCAACAACCCAGGGATAAACAGTTCCCTGTTCCAGTTCAACTATTTTATCCAAACCACCCAACCCAGAAAGCTTAATTTCATTTTAGGCAGACAGCAACATCACCAGGAAAAGAGTTATATGAGAACAAGAGAAGAGGATCTGGAATAATATTTTTCATGAGAGGGATATTTTCTGTATACTAGACAACGTTAACAGCTGTTTGAAAGTGTTTAGAAATGCAGGAAGATTAGAAAGCGAATTAGTCTTTTCCCGAGTTTGAATGTTACTCAAATATGCAAAACAGCTGGGAAGCACACATTGCCAAAAGAGAAAATTCACCTTTTGTTTCCACTATTTTTTTTCCTGGTTTAATTAGTAAGCAAAGCCCCACACTTCTCGAATGGTGATACCATTATATTTCTTCTAGAAATAGAAGATACACTGAAAAATGAACTGCGTTAAAACTGCGCCAAGATTTAAGATTCTCAAAGAAGTTGTGAAATGTGTGAAAGTTAGCAGTGCATTACTGCAGTGGCAGAAAGAGAACAAAGTGGGAAACATCCTCAGCAGATCAGTCACAGTTAATTCACACAAACTTAGTCACACCAGGCAGTGGCTGCTGTTGTGCACTTAGAACTATGAAGACAAAACAGAAGCAGGAGTGGAGAGCAGCAGTACATGATACATTTTAGCCTTTTGAATCATTACTCCCGTACCAGAAGCCACCCTCCTCTCTACTGCACTCATTTTGATGGGTTTTAAATCAAGAAAGTAGCACCAGGAAGGCATTAGTGCAAACTTGGATGAATCTTCCTGTTTCAAGTGGTGCTGTAAAGATTGCTTCACATAGAATCAGGAACAACGTACACACCTTAATTAATGGCAGGGGGTTCTGTTCCCTGTAAATTATATTTAGCCCAGAAAGTGAATGCTATTCATTTATGACTGAAATAACAGAGCAGCATAATTTCCACAGTAATTTCAGTTCATTCAGTGACATTACCTACATATAATTATAAGGTAATTGTCAACATTTGTTACCATGTGAATGCTGGTTTTTCTTGTCTTCTATAGATAGGAACATAGAATGTTCTAGTCACGATCACCCCACATTGGCAAGGATGATAAAAATCAAATTGACAGGACGTGTCAGTTGCTTCAAATAAACAATATAATTTGCACTTTAAAAAATGAAAAAGAGAAAGTGAATGTGTTGTCTGAAGTTTCCTTCATGAGTTGAGAAAACTATGCTTAAATATTCTTACTTCCCTTTTTCAGATGTAATTATTTTTTAATTTTGATGAAGTCGGGGTTAAGAAACCAACAGAAAACTAAATCTCTTCTTTGATGGTTTATAAGGAAAAAACAAACAGAAGTCCAAAATTGTCAGTCTCTGGGTAGAGTATTTGATGGGGAAATCTGCTGAAGGTTATAGAAGGATCCTTCCCTCCTTCCCTTTCTTTCCTCCTATTTTGTTTTTTACAAAATTTCTTTTAGATTTACAGAAACAGCGGAGCAAAATACCCTTTATCATGTTGAGCAAAGAGAACTAAATTCTTATTGTGCATGGGCAGAATATTTCAGGGATGCTGTGGACAGTGGCAATGGAGAACTTCAGCCTGGTGTACACACACTGCAGAGTCAGGGGAGGTTACTCCTAGCTTTGAAATCAGCATTTATGTTTCCTGTGGATGTCAGCCAGCCTCTGACCCTGAGACCAGCCACTTTTCCTTAGCACATCCTTGACAACCAAACACAAAAGGCATAGGGGAGGAGTAGTATCAAAAAGCAGGCTTTAATTCTATTTAGAAAAGTGGAAAGCTCGAGGAACAAGCAGCCCTGATGAGCAAAAAAAACGATTAGCCACAGTGACCAGAAGAACAAAGTGGACACACTACTCATCATTTGGAAGGCCTGTGATGCAAAAACCAGTTCAGTTACAAATCACTTGCTTTTTAATAATCACTGCTCCTGTCCTAACTCTGTTTGTGCATATAGCAGCTGCCACTGTGGCGTTGTCCTGCCGATGCTTCCTAAATATAGCACAGGACTGATGTGATCTCTGCATCCTGTGTCACAAATGGTGCTCCATCCCGAGGTACCAATCTATGACAAGTGCCCCTATGCCTGTGGTTTTTCACAGGATGCACCACTGATTCATGACTTCTCCAGCTCATTCGCTGTAGGAGAATATCTTCTGCTGGAACATGCTACAGCACTGCATGGTTAAAAGAAGACTCATCTACTAAGCTGAATGCCTCTTACACAGACCTCTCCAAAAGCAGGATAAAAGCATGCAAGTTCCATTTAGCAATTTTTGTTTGCCTAAGTTTCCCCTGTGCCTTTTTTCCTTTAATCACTCTCTGCTGGCTGGAGTTTGATCTTATCCACAAAGACATTTGCTGGTAGGGACAAGATAAAATGGCTGAGTTCCTTTCTCCCCGTGTGACTGAGCCTGGCACTAAGCCTTGTGATTGCTATTTAACTAAAGGTCCTTAGAGAATTTTTTCATTCTGAAATTCAGTGATGATGGCCTTTGAACACATTCACCTCTCATGTTAGCCTGACCAGGAGCGCACAGTTATGGGACAAGGGTAATGTAACAAAGGACAGAATCACCAGCAGTAAAGAAATAGGCCTGAGAGAAGATGCACACAGCTACTCTATTTACACCCCACATTTCATTTTCTCTATAAAGAGTGAAAAGTTTGATCTTCCTCTGAGGAACACTGTGCAAATGCCTTTAGCCTGTGCATAATTTGCAAATTAAATATGACTCGAGTGAGACCTTTATTTCCCCTCCAGCTGATATGTTTGCAAATGAAGAGGGTGGACCAGAGCCTGACTGGGTGATTACAGAGCGTGAGCAGTTTGCAGATTTTCGTGACCTCAACAAGGATGGAAAGATGGACAAAGATGAGATTCAGCACTGGATTCTCCCACAGGACTATGATCACGCCCTGGCTGAAGCCAGGCACTTAGTCTATGAGTCTGATGTAGACAAGGTATGTAGCATTCTACTGTAGTTTTTAAAGGAGTTATACAAGCTGTTATGGTTTTGGTTTTTTTTAAATATCAGCTTGCAACAATTTTCTTCCTGATAACTTTTCATATTAGCACACTTTAAATGGAGTTTTCGAGGCTAGAATTGCTGGTGCTTTAATGTTTCCATGCCAATTTCAGTTGGTAGGGTTAGAATCACAAAGTTAAAGTAGTAAAATACAGTTTGTCAGCTCCAGAAGTTCCCTTGGCTTTCATTAGGTGAGATAAGAATCTATGTATCATCTTAAGCCTGGGTGTTTTAACACAGTAGAAATACTCTTTTCCTTTAAGAGTGGTCATGACTTTGGTATGGTAATTTAGATTACAAGAGGAAAATAAAGATCTGTTTACATAGGGGGATAGCAAAATCAGTTCTGTAATCAAGCACATACCTTTCACTAAAGACTGACTCAGTACATCCACTTCCTCTAGTGTGGCACACTAGATTCCAGGTGATGATCTTCACAAGTGTAATGTGAGCAAAGTGTGAACCTGAAAAGCGAAAATATTCTTAAACAGAGAGTGTGTAAATTGCTGACATAAGCAACCATCTTCAGCAAAGTACACCAGAGGATTTTCATTCTCACTGTCAGGAAGACAAAACCAAACCAGAGGGCAGAACTGTGTGCCAGATAACCCATGTACTGTTTGGCAGCGAGTTCATTACAAAGAACTTTCAGTTGGCAATTTGACCCAAATGAAGCCACTGGAGTCCAGATTTCACTCACCATTGCAGCTACAAATGATTCCTGAACCTGCAGCCTGCTGCTTTGAAGAACTGTGTGTTTCCCAGGGCTCCTGCAAGCCTGTGCTGGTGTGTCTTTTACTTAGCTTTGAAAATGTTCTGACAGAGGTTTTGTTTTCCTCCTACCAGGATCAAAAACTAACAAAAGAGGAGGTTCTTGACAACTGGAATATGTTCGTTGGAAGTCAAGCTACTAATTATGGGGAGGACCTCACAAGAAACCACGATGAACTATGATACAAATACCAACCAGTATGCTACACACCTTTTCTCCCCTTTACTGAAATCACTGTGCCCATCTCTTCTTTCAGGGGCAGATGGGCAAGGCACACTCACAACTGAATGACTTGCATTAATGTATTTTTTACATGCCAGCTTATTACCTCAGAAACCGCTCAGAAATAGCTTTTTACTCCTTTCACATGGTTAAATACAATATACAGTTACTACAGTTTTATTTTTGAAAAAATAAAAAGGTAACTTTTCTGAGTAGATTAGAGCCTGACATGGAAAAGGCACTTCTAAAAAACGTAATTGCAAGGATGTTTAGTATTGAAATATTTTCTTCAAATACCCTCTTTTACCATAGTGAAATGCAGCTAGGGTTAGAAAGAAACCTAATGTTTAAACAGACTAAGTTGTTTAGTTGTCTTTTTTAATAGCATATAACAATTTAAAGTTAAGACTTTGATCCAGAGAAGAGGTTTGATACAACCTTTGTCTCCACACAGTTTCTGTCTCCCACTTTGGGTCAGAGGTGCCGCAGAAGGTACCTGGTTCACACGCGCAGCTGGCCCTTCTCTCTGACCCCCATCACAGAGCAGAAGGGATGTGGAGTTCAGGGGGACAGCTGCTCATTCCGACAGACAACAGGGTAACTTCCAGCTCTTTGGGGGCTGTTGGTTATGCTGTTTCCTGGGAGGAATTATGCCACATGGAGCATAATTTACCTCACGCTTTTCGCACTTTACCCAAGCCGTGCGCTTGTTCGTGCAGTGTGAATGGCAGCAACTCTGTGATGGAGAAAGAATGAGACATATCACCCCTCTGGGCCTTCTGCCTCCTCTGCCACATAAGAGGACAGATTTATGTGGCTAATGTTCTGGGTTTGTATGTATATACGTATAAGTACATGTTACTGAAGCAACTCCACAAAGACAGCTCTCCTTCCTAAAAAGGGGTAAGCTTTCCACACAGGTGCTTTCTTTTTTACTGTAAAATGTGAGCTGTTACGTGTATATTTTTATATACCCAAGTTAGATAAGTTTGGTTGGTTTTAAATGTACCGGTTTTAAAATAAGCACAATAAAACCAATACTTCTTTCTGATACTATGAAGGTGCAATAACACTAACACGGAATAACACAGAGAGAGGATGTGAAAGCACAAACCAAGCCTCTAAAGCCAGTAGTTCCAAAAGGACCGGGTCATTGGCAGCTCCTACGACACTGGATGGTCATCTACGAACAGCAGCTGGACGTACAGCACCAACTGTTTCTTCTTCGCCTCAATTAAAAAAAGAAAAAAGCTAGAAAGAAGTCCAATATAGATAGTTGCTATAACTAGAATTATTTCTGAACAAGAATACCTGGGAGATTAGGGCTCCACAGCAGTCACTGGGAGGTTCCTCGAAGGTTTGGTGTACAGCATCACACACTGGTGGTCACACAGCCATCCAGAGAGGAGCTTTGAGACTCCCGGGTTGTGATACACTTCAGCAGTTCAACAAATCTGTGAAAATCAGCATGAGACAATGCAGAACTGCGACCTTTGTAAGCAGGGTCATTTTTCATAAGGTCATGCAAGAATTGTGGTGGAATATTTTACATCTTCTCACTGAAGATAATAAAATCTAGATACCAGAGTCTGGCAGAGATTACATGTTCTTGCAAACACCATTATTGAGCTTTTGGTGTGCACTTCTTATGACATTGCCAGCAATGTCTCTGAAAAGTCCCTACCTCTTCCAGTAACGTACAATAGGACAAATGTCATAAGACATAAGTGAACTGTTTTTGCTTTTACAGTACCCTCAAGTTAAATAAATGCCTAAATGCAGTGTTATCTGAGAAGCAATAAAATTGTATGTTGGCACATGTAAATGATCATCTGTTTTGTTTATGGCTTGAATTTGGAAAGGTTTATTGTATTCAATAATCCTAAAAAATCTTGACAGCTTTTTCTTGTAAGTTGTTCTTTCATATCAAAATCTAACATATTTTAGTAACAAATTTGCAATACTCTCTCTGTACTCAGATTATCTTCTGCTGTTTCAGGAAACAATACCTTAAAAGACCTCAAAAAAGGCTTGTTTCCTGCAAATGAAACTGCAGCTCAGACTGGATACTAAGCCAGGGATTTTCACTGAAGCCCAAGGGAAGGTTGTTTGCTCACTCTTGTTGAAATTCAGTGGGAGTTGGGTGCTGAGACACTCAGCATTGTTGCCTTCAGCTAAACATGACACTTCCAAATGCACTGTGCACTGTCCCAACAAAAAACCACATCTGTGCTTTGACAAGCAATCACATTTCCTTCCACATTACTAAATGAATTTGGAGCGGAATTGCCATCACAGAAGAGAGAAATCGTGTTCCCATGTTTGTTCTTGATTCCTATTAATTCTTGGTGCACACTGGGTATTTTCCAGTATAAAACTGTGCTTACAGGAGTAAGAACGCTGAAATCAGAGGAGTTGTTCATGCAAAACCGGAAATGTAGACTCATAGTATTTTACTGTAAAAGCTTTTTTTTTCCCCCAAAAAGAATGATACTCAGGTAGCTTTTATCCAGCCATGAAAAAACATGCCAATTAGAATGAGGTTTAGAATAATCAAGTTATCTGTCAATAATGAGTAATGGGGTCATATTAAGAATAGGAGCTTTTTAATAAAGCAGAATGAAGAGACATTTTTTTCAGAGAACATAAATGTCCCTGATATGATTTAGTTCTACAGGCTCCCCTCTTTCTGCAGTTCCTCCTAGTATTTCTCTCACCAACACTCAGTAATGGCACAGTACATTCCATGCACTAAATTTTCCTTTCAAGCTCAATGCACTATGGAAGAGTAACTCCAAAAGAGACTAGAGCTTCTGGGTTTAAATTTAACACTATTTAAGGAAAGAAAACCTTTGCTAGGGGATATAACTGTTAACATTGTGATTTTTCAAGCCTAAGGTTTCTAATGGGGTTTGACTGTTCCAGAGATAACATTTTTTTTCCTAGGTAACATATTTCAACTCATATTATGAGCAAATGTTACAAAATTTTAGTGTAATGTGAAATACTGTAACGTCAGATAGCATTATTTATCTGCTTAATATGACTAAAACCATTAATTGCTGGGAGCCATACTTCATCCCAGCAACATGAAAATCCATTTTGTGCCTATCTTGTCAGTTATTGCCGATTTCCTTAATGAATTGTGACGTAGTGAAATCCTGTTGGGAAGCGTGTTTATATATTTCCAGCTGCAGGTTCTGTATGGTAACTCCTATTACATATATCCTCCATTAAACTCAATGTTTTCATTATGCCTATGCCACAGCATATCAAAGGTGCATTTTTCTTACTTGGGTATCTGGAATAGCCATTATTATTGCAACATGGCAGTTTTAATTATTAGAGGCTACGAAATGAGCTAAGTGGCTGGTGTTCGTTGTCCTATAATTCCATATAAAGGTTCAATCAGGTTGAATCTGTCTCCTGTTCCAATCAAGGTACTGTTCATAACTCCCTGAGGAGAGGAGATCACAGCCCATCCCGGTCTCGTTACGCTTACACGAGTATCTTATAATAGTTGCATAATGCTTTGCTATTTGCAGTGCAGAAGTTGATCTTGATGCCAGCAAGGAGCACACTAACCATATTTGCTAATTACAAAGGAAGAACTTCGGGTTATTTTCCACTGAAGTCTGAGGCACGAGCGAGGCTGATGTCCCTCAAACTCAAGGGCAATGTAGATTATTCCAAATGTGATGTGTTTCAAAGCAACCTCGGAAGAACAAGTTACCAGCTTTCTCAGAGTGTACAAGGGGCACACGTTTGCATGTGACACAACACGCAATTTCCCACCTGCGTTCTGTCCCTCCACAGAATAAAGTAAAATTTCTCCAACAGATGGGAGCATCCCTTCACTCTGCCAGTGACAAGAATACAATTATCCTGTGTACACATTACTATCCCTGTTGATAATTAAGGAATATCCATCCTCAGCACAAGTGTTGGCTCTGGAGCTCAGTTTCATATACTGCATGTTAGTCATTTTCCTTGTGGAAGAAATTATTTCGTGGTCATAAAGGGTCCAAAGATGATCTGGCTGGCTAGCTTTTGAGGTTTCAGTATTTTAAAGTTGTAAACTCTTTTGTCAATTTGTAAAGTTGACCACAGTTGTGGTCTCAAACCACCACATACCTGAAATTCCAGGACAGCTGTATGAAACAAGTCAAGGCATGATCCTGAAACTGAGTAGTAATTAAGGATGACAGATACATTAGAAATGACAATGTTTCATCATATCAACCAGAATTTAGATATGCATCAGGACACTTTCACAGTTAACTAGGAAATATTTCCTTTATATGGGAATAACCTGACAGCTTTTAAAAAGGACTAATGGGGGTACAAAAACTCAATGAAAAATTAGTGTAGCTTTTGAAGACATACCCTGAAGTCCTCAGTGAGGACTCAGTGAGTTGATAACCCCACAGCACCTGCCACATTCTCAAACAGTTCTAGTACAGCACTGCCCAAGAAACAGCTATCACTGAAGATGCTGCACTGGCACCTGACAGACTGGAGGTTTTGGTAAAAATAAAGTTACTCAACAGGCTGCTCCAGCATGAACTACCTTCTCCCACCTGAGGCTGCTGTTGGATTCTGAGGAAGTCTGAATGGATGCATGATCAACGCTGTGTGGGTGACCATGAATCCCACCACTACGATTCAAGGTAACAAGTTGGTATCAAGGCCACAGTACCTAGGAAGGGGGAAAAAAATAAATCATTATTCTAATTGTTAATTGTTGAACACCTAAGAGCATGGTGTTCTCAGGACTTCTCAGGACATACCTTCTGTTTGGATAAGAGGAATGAATTTAATGTTTCAGGAAGACAAAAAAAAAAGGAGGGTGCTTTTATCATTAGATTGTCTGTAAGATAATACAGACATACAAAAAATAACATTGACTACATTTACATATTAGATACATCCCCCTAAATTATTCCCAGTGCCCCCACCCCCAACTTTAAATTCAGCTGAACTGAAGTTCTGCTGACATCGCACTCAACTGCATCTCACAGGGCCTTGGTTGCTGGGACACATAAAAGAAAGGAATGCTAGTTGAGAACTCATCAAATGGGAAGTGCAAAAGAATTCAGAGAGCTAAAACTTCCTAGAACCTTTAGATGGTAACATGTAGATGAAACATTTTTAAATCATAGGTGAATTCACAGGCAAATTCCACAGGCAGCAGGAATGAAGGGGAAAGAGTGCGTAGAGAAATATCCTAGAATCTAACAAAACCAAAAGCTTATCTTCATTCCTGCTGTTCATTAAGATTTTGTATTTATTCCTTTGCCTGTCTTCATTTGTCCTAAAGTTTTAAATTCAGTGAACAGTCCAAATGTAACATTTCCATAACCTTCCCAAATTGATGATAACTTTGAAATGTTTTGTGCCAGAGACATGAAATTTTCACAACTCTTATATCTGCTCCAAACTGCATACAGCAAGGTATAGTTAAACAAAAAAAAAACCAAAAACCTCACAAATGCAAGAGACAAAAAAAGACAAACCTCATGACTTTATTCCAAGGCTGCCTATACCCAGTTTCTTAATAAAAATATTTATATCAGATCAGTTCTACAATTGCTATGTGTTCTGGGTGCAGAGTTTGTAAACTTTCAGTCATCACAAAGCCCTTGTGAAATTATTTCTGTACAAAAAAAAGACCTTTCAAAAGCCTCGTAATCGACTAGCATTAGGTTTACAGAACAGTTACACAGACATCTGAATGGATGTAATCATTTATTTTTCCTCTTTTTGCAAGGAAATCTATTTTTTTGCATTTGTTACCCCCACGCTTTTAAAAAGCAAGATTGTGACAAGAGGTTAAAATGGGTTCTCTGGATAAGGAACTCGGGGATAAGGTAGGTTTTCCCCTAAATCAGACTGTATTCACAGCTTTGAATTGTTTCCAGAGAATTTTCTAGGCAGGTAACTGTGATGTAAATAAACACCAGTTTAATAGTGGGAACCTGGCTCCAAAATGCAGTCAACAGAAACAAGTAGTGCCCCTTCAGCTGTGGCTTCAGAAGGTATGATTATGGGTGCATAAAGCAGACAGTGCAAATATCCTCTCTTTATATTTCTGCCTCCCTTCCTAACATACACAAACACAGCTGAAATAAAAGAGGCAAGATGAAGAGCAATGAGAAACGACAAGAAATACTGCCTTTAAAATCTACTTTATTCAACTGGAAACAAAACATTTTAAAAGGTGATAATGTTCTAAATGCTATTTAACGCACCAGCCAAATCAAACTGACCAAAATCTAATTTATTCCTTGTCTTGTTTAGCAGATGCTTAAAAGATCAATATAGTTGTCTCTGTAGATCGGCATGAAATATTAACCAGTCTGAGTGTTCTGAAGCTTTTTACAACATATTCAGCCTCATTAAACATTAAGCAACCCTGAAATATAAATATAAAATAACTATCAGCTTCCAATCCTTCAGACACAGAACAAAGGTAACTCAAATGTGGGAAGCAGGAGGAAAAAAATATTAAATGAACTGGGAATTCATAGAGAAGTTAACTTAGGAAAGCTGTCAGTATAAATTGGCTCAGATACACTTTACCAGAAGGAAAGAAAATATTGCAATATCAGAAGAATATCTATCTGCTAAGGAACAAAACAGTAGTGTGACATTTATAGCATGAAAAAATTAATAAAAATAAGCCTCTGACCACAAATATACTAATCTTGGGCCCAGTGCTCGTTTATGCCACAGCTCCTTTCACCCCTCGTATTTGCTGTGAAACCCACTCCCCAGGTTCAGCAAGAACGAAGCCCTCTCCTCTTTTCCCTGCCTTTCATTGTTGCTGCCTGGTACGTTAAAAATATCTGGGCAATACGGCAGAAAGGAGTTTCAGGTTCACTAAAGGGAAATGTCAGCTTTGCAAATCACTGAAAGTAACCGGACATAAACTGTCAAAATAAGTCAGCGAGACAGCGTGGTTATTGTCAGTGCGTAACTCAAGCCTGCAATCCGAGATGTGGCTAAAGGTTATAGACAATATAGCATGACAGTTCCACTGCCGTGTGCAGAGCAACTGATTTAGCTAAAAACGCTGGGTAATTTTAATACACGCAGTATGTTTAATACCTTTTTGTCCCATTTAGCTGCCTGCTTTGTTATTACTGCATACCGATAGTGAAGGACAAAATTCAGCCTCTCACACGCCGTCACTGCTGAGTCTGCCAGGGTTTACAGATAAGCTTTTCTTACTGCTGCTTCTTGTCTAACAGTGGTATCAGCCCAGACATACCAGTGTTACAATTCACTACAGATGCCTTCTCGCAACTTGGCAAGATGGTAACAGCAAGAAGTGGAACTGCGTGGGATTCATTCCCCTGCAGAGAAAGGAGGTTTTGCAAACGCGTTATGGAGCTGTTAAGTTGGAACTTTCAAACTCTCTCGTACAACATGGTGGTAGGAATGCCATCAACCAGTCAAAGCAGAAACCAAAAGGAGCTGAGAATGAAACCAAGAAACTAATTTGGTACACCTCGAGGCAAAAAAAAAGAAATAAATTTAATATAGATATTTTTGAATTTTAGCAACGTAAGCAAGATAGCAGTGTGCTCACATAAAGAATAAGTGTATCAGACACATTAGGAAGTGATATTCAAATAGCATTTGACATTGGGCTATTTTTGCTGCGTTCTCAGAATAGAACTGAAAAGATGCTTCTTCATTCCACTGCATTACACCATATTTTTATACTTCCGCTACCTGTACGCTACGCTGTTAACAAGCACTGATTTGAACAGGATCAAATCAAATGTTTTACACCTCCTTGCACGCTCAATTTTCAGATGTGCTTTGTATACGGGGTTACGGTATCTCCCAACCTGCATGTTAAAATTAAATTTGAAATTACATTTAATGAGAAGAGATCACACCCACTGTGCTGTGAGCAAAGCCCTACACCTTGCAGTTTAGTCAAAGGGGCAAATCACGGCCTAACCACGACACAGGCTTGTGGAGCGCAAGTGAAGCCCTTACCCTCTGCAGCTCTGGGCCATCCCACCCCGCTCCTGGCAAAACTTGGAACAATCTCAGATAAAAGCCAGCCCTGCATTTAGCAGAACCACGCTCATCCCATCCATGTCACAGCTTTTCTTGTCGTTTGGTGAGCGGTTGTTTTTGCAAGGTGACTCCCCAGCTGCACTCAGCAGTTACACAAGACATCACTCACATTTTTCACAGCCAGGCAGGAGCACAATGAAGCCGTAACAAGGCACGGGGACCAGGCTGCATGACGCAGGCAGGACTGCCCAAAATTCACACAGCAACTTAGGCAGCAGTGTGGTGCCTTGCTTGCTTCTTTAATCTGAGTGCTTCGCCTAAACTGCAGGTCCTGCGGGTTGTTTGGGAGGAAAGGTGATTTGACAGTAGGGTCAAGCGTTTCTTTGATACGACAGTACAACACAGAGGAATCGAGCGAGACAGTTTTCTTGCTGAGATTGTCACAACTCTTTTATCCAAAAATCCTCTTTTCTCAAGGGTGTGCTCATTCATGTGTCATCCTCGTATCTCACTGAGCTTCTGGCATATAGGAAGCAAGCCAAACACCGGAGTTAGAAGGTCACCTAAGTGTTATGAAATTGGCATTGAGGTTCAGGGTAGAACAAGCAGGCACGAAGACGGGGATATATAGTCAGCAAGAGTACTGAAAAAGGAGAGGAATTTTCACCGTCCAGCTGCTCTCCAATCAAACCTGGAAATCAGGCTTTGCAGAGACGAAATCTGTTTCGTTTTTTGTGTTCTGCTCCCCTTGAAAATCTGAACAACATACAAAAAAAAAAAAGCCAGATTTTACTGTATCTTCTCAGCCAGGGTGTAATGGTTTGCTTTGATGCAGCTGCACTTGCACGTCTCTTAAACATCCATCCAAACCCACTTTCTGGAATGCAACCTTTGAGGTCTTGCATGTTCTTTTCATACAAGACTTCTGTCCACCCACACAGCAAAAACCTTTAAGTGGGCAGTCCCTTGTTACTCATAACTTCACGACTACAATATTCTTTTCCTGTATGTGCAGCTCCAAGCGCCACTGCAAAGCAGAGGAAACATTCCACTCCCCCTCCAGTCCATCAAACTCCAAGAGACTCATCTTCACTTTCAGAACTCTTCATAGCCTACAGTCCACACTCTCACTGATTTCTCACCCAGTGCTGATTTATTCCTCTCATTCACCTACAACAAAGTTAATTTGTTAAAGGCCAAAAATTGTGTGTATGCTCATGTGCTGTTCCTCCTATTCTTAAGAGGGTTTTCTAAATTTCTAATTAGCTCCCACGGCTCTCCTCAACCACATTTCCTAAAAATATAACTGACAACCAGCACATTATTATCTTTTCTGTATCAGCAAGACAAAACAGAGAGGAAGAAATGAAGCTCTAATATACCAATAGACTTCAGAGAGTGGGGAGGAAGAAACTTCTGAAGACTTCCACTAGTCCCATCAAGTTCAGTCTGTGCACTCCTCCTTTTGCCTCCATCCCTGTGCTTTCCCTTTTCTTGTGCTGTAAATTCTTCAGCAGTCTCTTTTGGTTCAGCACTGCTATGGTGGTGTAGACAGTGAAATTGTGCCTCATGACTTGGATTTCTAAGAATTATAGTAATACAAGTAATAAAACAACAACAGTTTTAAATTTATTTGACTAAAATTCATACCTCAAGACCACCAAACCATGAAGAAATAGCTGACAAGGGAGAGAGAAAATAATCACACAGATCAGAAAGGCACACCACAAATGCATTAACCCTCAGCTCGTATTAACTGGTGTGGCTCTAAAAATTTCATCTCTCTCTTTCAGTGTACCTATGCCCATTTACATCCACAGGCACTGTTTAAAATACATTTTAAATAGATTTGTCTATAAACAATCCTCCTAAAAAAAAAAAAGGAACACATTTCTGCACAGGTTTTTTTGCTGCTGTAGAGGACACATAAGGGATGTGCAGCAGCACTTGAAAGACAGATGAGGAAGCAAATTATTCAGCTGTTTGGATTAAAACAGAATAAAAATGTTAACATATTTGCAAATTTCTTTCACTGAAAACTATAAAGATGTCTTGTTACTGCTGTGGCTTTCCACTGTCTCTAGAAGAACTGGAAACCTATTTAAGATCAAGACAAAGACAGGTACACACAAATCAGTGGGCAGTGAGAATGCCATCAAAACATGCCAATAGGAGTATGTGCTGGTTTTGGCTGGGATAGAGTTATTTTTTTCCACAGTAGCTGGTATAGGGCTATGTTTTGGATTTGTGCTGTAAACAGTGTTGATACGTCAGGGACGTTTTTGTTACTGCTGAGCAGCACTTACACAGAGCCAAGGCCTTTTCTGCTTCTCACCCCACCCCACCAGCGAGGGGCTTGGAGTGCACTAGGAATTGGGAGGGGACAGAGCTGGGACAGGTGACCCCAACCAACCCAAGGGATATTCCCTACCCTACAGCATCACGCTCAGTATATAGGGCTGAGGGAAGAAGAAGGAAGAGCAGGGTGTTTGGAGGGATGGAGCCCTGCTCTCCCGGGGAATGGCTGAACACCTGCCTACCCATGGGAAGTGGAGAATGAACTCCTTGTTTTGCTTAGCTTGTGTGTATGGCTTTTGCTTTCCCTATTAAACTGTTTTCATCTCAACCCAGAAGTTTTCTCACTTTTATCCTCCCGACTCTCTCCCCAAACCCACTGAGGAGGGAGTGAGTGAGCAGCTGCTTGGGGCTCAGTTGCTCACAGAATATGAGAGCTTTTTTGGAGCACCCTAATAGAAATCCATTGCCTACTCATAAGCCTTTGAAACTCCCCTAACAAGAGGTCACTGAAAAAATAACTTTCTGGAGCAGACCTTTGAATAG
>JAYRBT010000177.1:2179174-2190216 GCA_036023395.1 Myiotriccus ornatus
CGCTCAGTATATAGGGCTGAGGGAAGAAGAAGGAAGAGCAGGGTGTTTGGAGGGATGGAGCCCTGCTCTCCCGGGGATGGCTGAACACCTGCCTGCCCATGGGAAGCGGAGAATGAACTCCTTGTTTTGCTTAGCTTGTGTGTATGGCTTTTGCTTTCCCTATTAAACTGTTTGTATCTCAACCCAGAAGTTTTCTCACTTTTATCCTCCCGACTCTCTCCCCCATCCCACTGAGGGGGGAGTGAATGAGCAGCTGCTTGGGGCTCAGTTGCTCACAGAATATGAGAGCCTTTTTGGAGCACCCTAATAGAAATCCATTACCTACTCATAAGCCTTTGAAACTCCCCTAACAAGAGGTCACTGAAAAAATAACTTTCTGGAGCAGACCTTTGAATAGAATTAAATTTTTCCTTTATGAGTTAAATGCCTATTAGACACATATAAAATTGGACACAAGCACACACAGAACACAGATGAACTACCAGCAGTACTTGATCACTTATTTTCTTAAAACGTATTCAGTAAGTTTGTTTTCAGAAGGCATCATGGTAGATTTGCAAACAGGCTGGAAAAAAACTAATTAGACCTAACTATTGTTGAGAAATGTTAATGTGGAATGGAAGGCATTTAAAGAATAGTATAAGAGAGTTTAAAAATATAAGTTCATTCCAGTAAATCAGTGTCAAAATGACAACAGAAGCCAATATGGCTCAAGACAGATATATGGAACAATATGTAAGGAAAACAAAAAAGCTTTTGAACCCATCCATAAAATATCAGAAGTGAAAGATTTGATTAAGTATTAAAAGAAAAAGGCTAAACCAAGTGAAACAAAACCAAAAGTGAATCATACACTCAAAGTCTCTCAGTATGAGAGAAAAAAGACAATTTTTCCTGGTTTGCGTGTTGTTTTTTTTTTTTTAAATCAGGTCAAACCCAAGAATTAAGAACTCATTTTCCAGAACGAGAGTGAAAAGGATCAAACTAAAATGCAATGACTACTTCGAATATTTAAAGAATTAATTTGCAACTATTCCAAGGTATAACTGTATCTGATATGACATACCTGAATACACCTCTGGTTGATAGGATGGCAGACAGCACAGACCATGCCAGCCCTTCACAATGATGCTTTGCAGCAGGTTACTGGGGCAAAGTGGCTTTCTCAGTCCTCTCTGGCTCCTCATCCTGTCATAATGATCCAAACTGGAAAGGTGACGTTTTTCGTGGTGATTGACCTCTGCTGAATTGAAAGGCCATTGAGTTTTGCATGCTTGTTCTTAACCAAAACAAACTTCTAAGAGAAACAGTTTAAAATTCCCATCATACGGGGTGTTCTGTAGATTTTCATCTTTCCTGCAAGGCTTCCCAAAACTTTGACTTCACCCATAAACCAGAGCTGTACCCACTGCTACATCTGAGCTTTCTAACTTTGATTAGACAGCTCAGGATGAAAGCACCACATCAGCATGTCCTGACACAACCAGTCAAAAGAATTCGCTCCTTGATCCACTGCTAATGGGACCTGTGCCAACTTTTTCCTGGTACAACACATTTTCCCTTTCAGCTCAATGGCAGCCCATGGAAGAGAGCAAGGCAGTGACTGACACCCCTTTCTTCTCTTGCAAAAGGGCGCCCAGCTACTCCTAGCTGAGCCCAGAGGAAGTCCACAGACTACACATAAGATATCCAAGAAGGCAATAAAAGTGGATATAGAAATCGAGAGAAGTCTTCACTGACACTTTACAAGTTCATGTAGTTCAAAAGAGATCCCAGAAGACAAGAGACCATCATAATGCCATTAGTTAAGGGAAAGCCTGGGGAAACTGAAAACCTATGTAGGGAAAGCTTAAAAATCATTTTAGAAAGCCAAGTGAGGGAAACACTTTAAACAAGCACACTAGTGGTTCAATTAAGGGTTTCAGAGATGCCTGTAGGAGGAAATCTCAAAGGATATCAGTACTAGGATAGACAAAGGGAGGCAATGGGAACGTGACACAGAGATGTTCAGAACCATTTCCCCAAGTTTCATATTGGAAACCAAAAGCATTAAAATATTTACAACAGCAAATGTATTCCAGAAATGTGGACAAAGTGCATTCAATAAGCTATTCAATCATATATCAGCACAAAGAGGGGGGTGGGAGCTATAATTTTACAAACAGAAACAGCACTGAAAAGCAAGGCAAAGGAAGCCTTGATTAATAAGGTGGGCTGAGGGGAGAAAAGATAATTTAATTTTCAATTAAATAGTTTGAACTTTTGTTAAAGAGAAGATTGAAGTACTTTTAGGAAAAACGCTCTGATAGCTGATCTAACAAATAATCCAGAATGAAGGTAAAGAGGCAGGGAAAAAAGTCATAAGGAAATTTGTTTTAAATTATTAATGAAGAATTACACTTGCACTGACCAGGTGCTTTCCGAGACAAAGAATACAAGTCACTGCAAATAATATGATGCAATTAGTATATTTTTTACACAAAAATAATTTCTTATAGCAATGATGGCAGGGCTGTTTTCTTTTTTCTGTGGGGAGGTGGGGGGAGAGGAGCAGTGCTGGTGGTGGTGAAGGTGATGTTGGAATTTAACACTAAACCAGGGTACAGAATTAAAAGATCAGCAGACTTTATCGTGTAGTCCTTTCCAAAATAGGGTTACATTTCCCCTTGAGGCATAACCTGTACGCAGGTATTTTCCATCCACTGATTAGTGTGCTTTTTACAGCCCCAATCTGAGCCCCACACTTAAGTGCCAACTTATTCAGCAGAGAAATCTTAGAGCTCCCTTCAGCAGCTCCACTGGCACCAACTACTGTGCCACATACTCCCACATCCACTCTCCATGATCACAGCTGCGTGGCCTTCATTTAAAACTCGGTCTGCCTTTGCTGTTGCCTTGTTCATCAGGAATGGGAGGCTTTCACTGAAGCTACAATCCTTTAGCTCCAGCCATGGCCTCGTGCTTTTAGATTGGGGGAATCCAGCTTGACTTCCCATGTGTTGAACAAGTATCAGAGGTCACACAAAGAGAAAATATATGACCCTATAAAGAGCATAAAACCTGGGGAGGAGGGAGGGAAAATAAACAGCAGCTAATACCACCATAGAGAGTGAATCAAAACAAGCTATTTAATGGGGTTTGAAATTGCTGACTGCAAAAACTAACTTTACCCCGGATCAAACAAACTGAAATAAATATTTAGAGGTGTACCTGCTCAGCTGTTTTCTCAAAACAGTAAACCCAAAGACTGGTCTCCATATAAGGTGACAACATTCCAAACCAGCTAAAAATTCACTAAAATCATGACTGATTTGCGACCACAGAAGAACAATACAGCACTAAACAATCCCCACACCTTTTCTCCTCTGCCTCTTCATTTTGGAGTGATGCTCATAAACGGAGCTCGTCAGCTTGCCTAGTGCTGGCAGAGGGAGGAGGGACGAGGAGCAGCAGAGGATGGAGCTCTGCATATGGCCCTGGCTGGGATGGTTATCCAGCACTCTCCTCGATCTTTGGCAGTGGCTGCAGCCTGCAGAATAATGGCCTCAGCAGCTCCTTAGGCCGCTCGCTGTTATAATCTGTATAATAAGTATTAGTTTAGCTTTTCGTATGGAAAGTTAATCCCCTAATAACATTTCAAATTACTGAACAGTGTTTGGGGAAAAAAAATAAAAAAATCACAGCTACCATTCAGAAACCTGTGCTGCAATCAGCCACACAAGATATACAGCATTCTGTAATTAGTGCACACCTTTCAGACTTGGCTAATTACCTCTTATGAATTAAAAAATGTTTCCCCCTCCCCTGCCACTATACTTGAGAGTTAAAAAAAAAAATAAGAAAAAAAGAATAAAAGATAAGCTTTATATTTCTAAGGTAGCTAAAATTCAGTAAGATAATGCCTCTGATGTGGTTATTTCCAGGTGAACATCAGGTTATTCAACCTAGGTGAATTTAATGATTCTGGACAGGTCGTGCAATGAATTTTCCTTTAAATCACTTATAATTGCAAACATAAAAATTAAAAGTCAGTCTGAAGAGAGAGATAACACAGTATAAATGATGGAAAGCAGTAATCTACAGATAGTGGTGCTGCTGTTTTAATTGAGGCCATTCTGATGAGAAGCTTCTGAACCCACGGGGACAACGCTAGGATGAAGAGCCTACGGTCTCTAACCTGCAAGAGCTTTTAAATGACTACAAGTGATTAACAAACATGTTTTCAATATGCTGACATAAAAACTTCAGAGCTTTTCCTCTCTAATACAACGTTCTTCCACATGTCTCAGAAAGACCAAGCTCAGCTTGGCTTTCCACACCCCCTCCACAGTATCTACTACCAGCTGGATTTTACCCCTGAGCCATGGATTAAGAGATTTGCTTGCACTAAGGTTCCCAATCAGCATTTTGAATGATGCAGGTTCTAAATTTCCTGGGTTGAGTCCACCTTTTTTATATATCTGAGTGACAATCAGCTCAACAATGCCATGACCTGGTCATAAAAGCAGCTGGAACAACCTGGGTCAGTGGCAGACTCGTTCCTCATGTTGACAGGAGTGCTGAAGTCTCCAGTTCAGTAAATGAAGAGTGTCCTGTCCTATGACACACGTTGAGAGCCCACCAGCCCTGCCTGCCCTTCCCATTCTTTCCAGCACAAAGGCCTATCTGATTTGTAGGTGTGAAAATGCAAGAGGTGCCACAACACCTCCAGCCCTTCCCTGCAGCTCCTCAGTCGTCCTGGAAGGTGTCACTGCAAAACCCACACAGGGCAAGTACGACAAACAGCAAAAGGACAACTGGCTCCAGACCAGTCACAAGGGCACTGATACTACTTAGAGGAGCAACTGGAAAATGCAGCTGTTCCCTTCGCGCTGGAAAAGGAGGGTGAGGGGGTGGTGTTCTCCTCCCCTTACCTGCCAAGAGCCCGAAGAAAAGGCCACACATGCAGCAAGAGGAGTGCACATGTCCTCTGACCTGGTCTGAATATGTTTCATCCCCTTCTAGAGGGAAACCCAGACATATTTAGTGGGTATCAACTAATGAAGAAATCCTGCACTTTTGAAAATAATTCCGTTTTAATTTATCACCTCTTTGGAGTTTTCGAAAGGCTTCAATCCCATTTCTTTTAGACCAAAGCTTTTAGGAGTATCAGCGGTGTCAAAAGGGAACACTGAAAGCCATACTGCAGACATTCAGAATTAGAGATGACTTGAATTCAAGTGTAGGAGCCAAACTCATCTACTTTGTCCTGTATGAAATTTGGAGCCAAGATTAAACCTAAGCTTTCTCTGGTCATAATTTAGGTAAGACTGAACATTTCAAACATTATCCATTTTTATCAGATTTTGGCTCCAGATGAAAGAAACCTTGCAGGTACAATCATACAGCCAAATGACTAACTGCCACCCTTTGTGCCTGTTAATTATTTCTGGCCACAGCATTCTGTGCATAATGGAGCATGGACACAATATGATGGCTTTTTTTTTTTTTTGCCTTTTTTTTCCCCTTCTCCCCCCCTTTTTTTTTTTTTTTTTTTTTCCTAATTTGGCTTCTAGATGAACATTTTGAGAAGTCAGCACTCGCTTTGCTGAAAGTAAAGGGATAATCAGCCTGGAACACCTTGGGTTGTTTTGTGTTGGTACTCAGTATTCACAGCTCCCAGTGACTTTTAGCTAGAAATGGGAGAGCAACCATAGTTAAAAAATCAGACCCAAACTGCTTCAAAATTAATCACTTCAAAAATCCAGAAGCCATTAAATACATATAGACATGATGTTGGGGGCAGGGAGGGTGAGGGAAGGAGTTTCATCCCTGCGAAAAAAAACCCCGCACACAAACTCCTTGTCCCAAGCCATTATATTTTATTTTATTTTTAACTTCTTCCTACTTGTCATGGGACAGAGGTACTGAAATCTTTCTATGGTATCACATTAATATAAAATCATTCTGCTTTTTTTCCTCATGTGATAGTGAAGTGTAGTCACGTTAGCACATTTCATTGTAAGTTAGTAAAAATGAACGTTAGTATGACCTGATACTAATCCACCACGACAGAAAATTCCTAATACGATAAAACTTTCATATCATATTAGTAGGAAAAAGTCAGTTCCTGCCTGTTCCAGGTCACTTTCAATGTTGCCTTTGAGCATAAAGTAATGACAAGCATTTGTCTATCTGCAAAATGGGTCCCCAGCACTGTTCAATGGCAAAATGAAATTATATTCAAATGTGCCTTTTTTTTTCCCCTGTGTGACTCAGCCCATTGAAGGAGAGTCCTCAAATATATCATCTATATTAGCCTTCAGTGCTAGGCCTTATTCTGAGATGCTCAGAGTGTCTCTAGTAATGAAGAGTAATCTCTTTTTAAATGGTTGTTTCTTGATATTGAAATTATAACAGGTACAAAAGTAAATATTCAGTCCAACATGGCTCCTCTCCTCATTTTCATGGCCAGTCACGAAACATGGCAGGAAACAGTCAACCATGGACAGTGAGTCCCCCAGAGTCAGGTAAACTAACACCTCTTTTTTCCCCTGCAAGAAGGTAATGGAGGTCTGGATGAAGCAGAGCCGACTCACAGCTGGTTCCAGAGCAGCTTTCAGTGGGGCAGCTCGTGGAGGCTTTGCAGGCCAACCACCACAGCAGCCACACTGGCTACTTTGAACATCACCATCAGTTCTTCAGGTTGTCTGCATTACACTGCATCACAAAAGCTTAAAGTTTGACTCCCAGATTTGTCATCTCCGGGATACCTTAGCTTTGCTGGACCAGGATTTGATGAGCAATCATCCCTTCTGTAATGCCAAAGCTGTAAACCTGATCTAAAATATCTAAATAGGACGATAAGTGTCATCTAAATACCATAGTAGGTATCATCTAAATAAGATATCACATGTAAGTAAGAAAGTGCTTCTCAGGACTTGGGCATTTCCCAGAAACTGATAAAAGATTTGACAGAAACACCACCAACTTACTGCAAAGCTTTGCAAAATCTCTGGTCAAGCTGAGTCTAAATGATCATTAATCCACCTCCTTTTCCCAAATGAGGAACATTCAGACCATTCTGTCATGTGACATAAACTAGAGGAGCTCAACTTAAACTCAGATCTCTATACCAATTTCCAACAAACTAAGGTCTGGTTTTCTTGATGTAGTCACTTTTTCATTGCGCTCTCGTTACCCTGGACTGTAAAAACAACTGTATGACCAGGTAATCCTAAAAGCTGCTGATTATTAAATTGAAAATTCTGAGCTTCCTCGCACAGGTTGCACAATTCACAAGTTAGTGTTACAGATAATTGTTCAACACACAAATTTAATTTTATGAGCTGAAATACATTCAAACAACAACAACAATCTACACATTTAACTTTTCCTCCAGAAAACAAGAGGGACAAAGGGTTCAATTTAAACTGCAGTGGAACAGTGCTGAGGAAAGGTCACACAACGGATCAGCTCAGTCTGCAGAATATCTCCCAAGTTAAACAGTGTAATACCTACTTCACTTTGTTCTTCAGTTCTGATTGAAGCCTCGAAACTTTTGAGTAACCTCACTGCTGTACCTTAAGAGGAAAAAGAGAGGATTAAAAAAAAAAGTGATTCTGGTGGGGAACAGCCAGGTTACTACAACAACAACAAAATAAAATAAAAGAGGAATTTTCAGTTATATTATGTATTGCACGTTGAAATATTACAAGTGCAAAATGTAATTACCTTAATGCTATTTTTGATATCATATCAGCAAATTACACTGAGTCCCCTACTGTGACACTTATATCAGGGTAAGAATTATCCTGTTGTCAGTGTTGGTCCCAGGGGAAAATGAGGCAGCATAAATGGCTGTGATTCTTGAGCAATTAGCTCCTCCAAGGCTGCAGATACTCTTATTTAAAAGATACTTATGGAATGTTTAACCTGTAAACATCTTGAACATTTACCTCCTATTTGGTTTTTTTTCAGTAATTAGGCCTCCAGGGGATCCCCCTATGTAACAAGCATTTCTTCCTTCTTTTGCCACCCAGTTTTCTTTTTAATCATGAGAAAATCCCTTTCTGCTATTAAGATACGCACCGTGACATTCGGAATTGTTTGTAATAACCACGTCTTTCCATTAGCACTAATACCCTAATGCCACAGGGACAACCTTGTAATGTGCTGGAGGATTATGTAACTTCACGTCGAGCAAAAAGAAATTACAAGTTTCAGTCACCTTTGGGAGTCAGTTTTTCAGTTTTCAGAGTCCTTTCAGAATTACTGAGGGAAGAGGGAAATATTGATCACTGCAACTAATTAGATCTTAAGCATTTAGTCTGTGGTCAGAGGCATTGGCCTGAAAGAGCCAAAAGTGAAGACAGCTGCATTAGGCAAAGGCTTCCTTAACACATGAGGATAAAAGGCTCAGGATACAGAACAGTTCTGCAATGGGCATCAAAAGTGTATGCAGATCTTCAAGGAAATTTTATACAAAAAGCAAGAGGAAAAGGATATAATATTAACGCGTTTCAGCATCAATTTTTTCAACAATATCTTAAATTCTGAAGTTTGAAAGTGTATGTGCTGCAATCAAAAACTTAGACTTCATAGTTTTCTAATAATCAGTGCAGGTAAAAGGCAGCCAACCCCATAACTGCAAGTAAAAACACATACAAAAGTACACCTTATAGTCAAGACCATTTTCACCTCCAAGCACAAAAGGGAAGATGAACACATTCTCAAAAGAACCTAAAAATCTCTCTTTAAAGTATAGGCAATAACTTTTTATAACATTATTTATAGACAAATAAGAAGGTACTTAAAAAAAAAATAAATTGTCTTTATCCTTGTAAAAGAAAAAAATCCATTCCATGACTTACAAAACACCAACACACCTCCAAACTTCTGATATAGTTCAATTCTGCTAACAGCCATCCTTTTAAACTAAACAAAATTACAGCTGTTACGACACTTGCATCGTTTTAATGCACCACTGAAGCAAACTGAAAGCTTTGGTAAATGTGGAAATTACTGATTTGTTAAATGCTTTACATGACACATACAAGACTCACAGTATTACCCACATACATGCTAAGATATTTTACCATCTTTTACCACAATTTCCTTCCTTCACTTACAGTTGCCAAACTTTTCTCCTGTTTAGTAACTACTGTTTTTTTTCTTGAATAATTAACTCCCCAGCAAATATTATGCTCCGTTTGAAAACAGCAACAAAAGGCTTTTCTCTACAGAAGTTAAAAAGCCTTGAAATACACTGGCAAACGCAACAAGCTCTATTCTACCTATTGGGAATTTTAAATCCAGGCTTTGGGCTGTTGTTTTAAGCTGCCTTTGTGTCGCTACAGAGCACACAAAACTCATTTTTTTCTTTTTTTTTTCTTTTTTTTTGGTCCTTTCTGGTGGGACAAAGGTGTCGTTAAAAGCAAAAGTATCTGGAAACAAGGAAAATACAAAACAATGCACAATTTTGACATCTGTTGAAACGCTTCTGCGTTCATTCTCGCACTTGCTAACGGCATCAAACTCTCCCGGGTCCTGTATAACACAGCACGAGTCATGAAGCATAACAGATCTTTCTCAGTACCAAGACCACCAGGTCAACAGGTAGCTTTTCACTGCACTGTATTTTTCCACTCAGTATATGAAAGGCTTAATATTCATTCCCTCATATGAATTCTGACATCACTGGCAATAAAAATACCAGTTCAAGTTCTCATTTGGCGATCAGTGGAGTTAACTTGGCCTACACTGGCAGAGGAAAAAAGGATGATGAAGTGAAAAATGACTCATTAAAATGCCATCCTTTGAAACAGGGCATGCCTGCAAATATCAAGAATACTGCCAATTACACTTAACATACCCGGATTTGTGCAAGGCCATGTTTAACGTTCACTTGAGAAGAAAAGATGATAATAAATACTTGAGAATCCAAACATTCAACAGCAAATTAACAAAAAATACAGAGGGTTATCACAAATAGGCTTAAAATATGTGCATCTTGCACTTTAAATTGCCTGAAAAGATCTGCAGTGAAGACGCATGTCTTTACTGTCTTAAATTACAAAGAAAACAGATCCATTCCACGTATATTTTCTATATTGCCCAGATCACCAATGACTCTTTCCTTGCATGGAACAAGGGGCAGTCAAGAAATATGTACCAAGGAGCCTGTTGTGGTCGCTAACACAGTGTTCCCTCACACTTAATCTGCGTTAATGAGATTTACAACAGGGAGACTCACAATTCTGCAAATAAATTCACTAAACACTCACTAAATTAAAATTCCATCAATCCAGAAATCTACAAGGCAAAAAGGATTAGGATGCAGCAACAAACAGCTGGATTTTAACTGTCAAGATTTGAGAGGGCAATGTCTTTATTTCCTCATAATTAGTGATAAATGCTACACAGAGATAAGATTTTTTGGACAGAAAAATAGCTGGTCTTTCTCTTGCTGCTTAATATTTTCTTTCTATGTTTCATCTCATTATTTTCTGTTATGCTTTTCTGATATAGAATCTCTATTTTTAGGTTAGACCAAAATTAAAACAGGAGAGTTCATTTCATGTGAGTTGTCCATCTCACAATCACCAATATAAATGTAACAGCAGTAGAAGGAAACAATTCCCACATCAGGAGAACTGGCCTCATATTTAATATTTGCTGTGAAATAGGATATAGTTTTAAAAATAAGGACAAAGAGGAGACTCACACACATCCCTCTGGCAGTCCAATCTTTTATTCTCCTTTTTTCACCCCTGAAAGTGATGAGGCACTACTTACACAAAGTATTTTGGTGCAGTCACTCTCCCAGCTTGGCCAAACTTGCCGCCTCAGAGTTTCTTTTTGCAGAAAGCAATATAATCAAATAGAGGATTTGGTTTGGGTTTGTTTGGTTGGGTTTTTTCCCCTTTTGGGAACTACATCTTAAATCCAAGGGTAATTACAACAAAGATTTTGCTATAATTAGTCGTAATGAGCATTGTATGATAGGGGGACATTCAAACAAAAAAGGAACAAATCTTGTGAGAAACAGAATCCTTTTGAAT